>LR738710.1:308002811-308033205 GCA_902687465.1 Secale cereale
TGAGTTGACATTTTTCTGAGCACTTTGGTTTTTCTGTCTTATTTGTATTCTTATTTTTCCGTTATTATTATGCGACGTATAGATCCCGTATTTGAAGAAGTTGCTGTGGAAGAAGAAGGAGAAGGACTAGAAGACTTTGAAGACCAAGCCATTCCAGGCAAGCAGCCTTTGACCATGATACACTTGTTCCTCGGAACCCGTTTGTTTCCGATACATGATGATAGGGTTACGATGGCAACCTAGATGAACCACCATGTGATGCATGCTTTATTGTTGATCTTGCTACATGCTAGATGACATGCAACAGTTGGTCTTGATGCTCATATGATGCATGTGTGATATGAACCCCCGTAGTGGAAACTTTGCATGAACCCATCGGGTGCCCCTAATGCCCGAGGGTGATGAAGTGTTAGGTCATCACTTGAGAAAGAAGTGATGTGCCGGTAATATCATGTGCATGGTGGAATGATGGATTAGATTTATGTGTGTCTACCGTCCCAACCAAACATGTGCAACCACACTACCCCTTATGGGACGGGGCTTTATTGATTACTTAGGTCGATACTAGCATGGTGCCCGCATTACTAGTGACGGGAAGACTTGAGGTCTTTTCCGGGACGGGGTCGTGCTTGGATAGGCGGCCATGACTGTTTTCACAGGGCACCGGACACACCGTTGGTCCCTTCGGGTACGCGTGAACATTGAAATTAGGGCAAGTCCCGTGATCTATTGTTTGTACCCCAAGGCCGTGTGCCAGCGAGTGGACTCTATGTTAGTCTCGTCTAAGGAAAGGTAATGACCGGGTGCTTACCCCGGGTACTTGAGGTACCGCGGGTCGTGGATGACACGGAAGTTCCCCGGATCTTGTGGGTAAAGTGCGCAACCTCTGCAGAGTGTAAAACTATTCGAATAGCCGTGTCCACGGTCATGGACAGTTGGGTGGTGCTACTTAAACTATGTCCAGAATTTTACTTCTTTGGTGATACATTGTGTGTGATGAGTCAAGCTGGTGACTTGACTCAGTTGAGATGAATTATATTCATGTTGATGTCGGTAACCTGTTCTCGAGGTTACGCAAGGTTATTGATGCATAAGCTTGATGACAACATTTTGTTCTAGCCTCCTGCTAGAATGTTTATTATTATTCAATTGCATTGTTACTTGAACCACATCATGGGTTGCTTGCGAGTAAATTCAAAGTACTCATTGGCTTGCCACTGGTTATTTAATTGGCCAGGCATGGAAGAACAGGATTATGAGGAAGAGTTCTTTGGAGACGACCATGCGAACTAGGACGCTATCCCAGTCAGAATGCCTGTGGGGTTAAGGCAGATGGCATGGGTTCTACCCGTTTTATCGAAGACTTCCGCTACTTGAGATATTTGCTATTCAGCCCGTGAGGCTCTATCTATGTAAGACTTGGCCATGATGGCCTTAATTCGTGTAAGACTATTTGTATGGATGTAAGACTCTTGTTATTTCAGCTTCTGTGTGTTCAGTGAGCATTGATCTCTGGGATCACTGTACACGTGCATTCGGTGATCTCGACTTCTAAGTCGGGGTCCCCACATACTCCCTCGAGCAGTACTACTGCATGCCAAAGACGTTTTAACACTTGACAGCCTTCATATTGTAGAGACAAGGATAAACGGATGGTGCTCCATCAAAGCGAAGGAAAGGTGGTTCAAAGGAACATATGTGTACGTGTTGATTCCACCCTCACCTTTCCGAAGCGGACTGCCCCTTAATAGTACGACTTTCCTACGACTCAAATCCATCGAAAAGAAACGTAGAGAACCGCCATCTTTGATAGCCTCCGAGGGGCACCGAATCGTCTTGTGCCTAGACATGAGTTATCTGAAATGCTCAAGGCACATGATTAGTCCACAAATGCACTATCATCAATCACCAAAACCACATGGGGAGAAATATGCCCTTACAATCTCCCCTTTTTGGTGGATTGATGAAAATACGAGATTTGCATATAGGGATAAGAATGAGCAAAAGCAAACCCCAAAATCTATAAAATGTAGACAGGCTCCCCCTAGATGTGTGTGTTCTATAGAAATGCTTTGGACTGCACAACACACACACTAGGATCGGCAATCCTTGCAACAATATAAGGGACACTAAGCATGGAAGCAAGGTAAAGAAGGTGAGCAAGAAGTAAGAGGGCACAAGATAATATAAGCTCACAAGCTACTAAATATACTAGACAATAAGGATAAGCTAGAGGGCATATGTCTCACACCATATGATAGAATAAGTTAAGTCTCCTGGTCTCACACGCACACAAACACAAACCAAAGCAACGAAGGTCAACGAAACGAAAGCAACGAAAGCAAAGAGAAACAATCGCAAATCCTACACTCTCTCCCCCTTTGGAATCGAGACAGCAAAAAGGTAGAGAGGACGCCTAAGACACATGTGGTGGTAGAACTCCAGTGCATCACCAGTCGTGTTCCTCCTCCTGAGACTCCTCCGCAGCATGAGATGAAGATGGAACTCTAGTATCCTCCTAAGACTCAGTCCACCTACAGTGCTATCTAGTCCATGATTCCTCATCCGTGATCCTCTCCTTAGAGCCACTCACAACTTCAAGACCAACCTACCTCATAATGGCCTTATCACGATGACGAGCCATCTTGGCGCTCACATGAGCCATGTATTGTCCCTTGGCCTACATGTAGAATAGAGCCTTCATCATGGCCTTGAGCTTCTTAGCCCAAGATGGCTTAGCAGAGGGAGGTGCATGTTGGGAACGTAGCATGCAATTTCAAAAAAATATTACGCTCACGCAAGATCTATCTAGGAGATGCATAGCAACAAGACAGGGAGAGTGTGTCTACGTACCCTCGTAGATCGAAAGAGGAAGCGTTGTATTAACGTGGTTGATGTAGTCGAACATCTTCACGATCCAATCGATCCAAGTACCGAATGTACGGCACGTCCATGTTGAACACACTTTCAGCACGATGACATCCCTCGAGCTCTTGATCGAGTAGAGGGTTGAGGTAGAGTTCCGTCAGCACGACGGCGTGGCGACGGTTTTGGTGATGTGATCCGCAAAGGACTTGGGGGGCGCGCCCCACTTCCAATGGAAGCCTCCCTCTCTCCACTATGGCCCATGTCACACCCTGCATTTTTGTAACATGTTATTTGTATCTTTGAAGCATGAAAATTTGGACCAGCAAATTTTTTTTAGCATCATTTGGCTTTTGTTTGGAATTGAGTTTTTTTTCATGTGCTTTTTCATGTGCTCATTAAAGTCAACTATGATCTCTTGTAGATTTCATTTCCATACCCAAAACTTCTGCCCAATGATCATGCCAAGTGTTATATAACAGTATAGTATTTTCTTACAAAATTAATTTGGCCAAAAAGTATTTTATAAATTTAGTTTTCCAAAAACCCCTAAATTGAGATTTGCACTGCAAGTACTTGATTTAGGGTGAGAAAATTATTTCAAAAGGTTTATTTGAGACCTAGTAGTCATAGGACTCCCAGAAACCACAAAGGTATAATTTTAAAAGTTATTTTCCTATTTTATTTAAAAGCTTTTTCTTAAGGCCAGAAATGGTCTTTAATAGGGGAAAATTATTTAACTGTTTCAAAAATATTTGCCAAAATTCAGAGAGACTCAGAGGACATATATTGTCCATATATAAGAGTTTCAACACTTGGTCATGTTCAAAATAATGGGCTAAACCCTCTAAAACCCTTTCTGGATATTTCAAGCTTCTGAAATATTTACAAAGGAAATTTTCTCCAAAAATTCCAGGGAAATTCTATCATGTCATATATGACATATTTGATGATCTTGCCAAGTCCCATGCCTTGGGAAGCAAGAAAACATCCTCAAACCTCTTCATAACCATTCTGTCCATATTTGAAGTTTGAGCAACTTTACATTGCCAAACTTGTCCAAATGCTCTCAAACTTGGTGCACATGCTAGAATGACCTAATAAGGCATCTAGACCAAATGGCACAAGATTTGGAATAGAGAAACTTGATCAGATCACCTCAAAACCCTTTCTGTTCAAATGCAAATTTGAACAACTTTACATTACCAACTTTTTATCTGGAGCTTCAAACTTTGTGGGGATGATCAATACCCCAAATGATGATGCTACACCAAGTGGTGCATCAAGGGGAGATGATTAGCTTGACTCAATCAAGATGAAACTGTTTCTGTTGATTTCTAGGGTTCACCAAAGTTACATTGGCTAGTTTCTTCAAATGAGCCCAAATTTGGTGAAGCACCCTATTTTCTCATGTCTTTCAACCCTGTTAAGTGCCATGTCAAGTGGAGTTCATTTACTTGACCAAACACTGATCAAACACCTTCTGCAGAATTGCTAAAACCTCCAACTTGATCACTTTGACTCTTCTCCATGGCCTGTACTTTTTACCACATGATCATTGAGTTACTAGCTACCACCAGTAACTTCCCCAGCACCCCAGCTCCATGATTGAGGGGTGAAAGCCCTGTTTTACCTTGCTGGACAGCAGGTTTTCACCATTTCACCAGCACCCTCACTCTCTCTCAGCACCTCCAGGGCATCCAAGGCCTCAGGCCATTTCTTTACTCCTCCCTCAACGTGCTGGACACTGTTGGACACGCTGGTTTGGACAAAAACGGCGAGAGCGCGATGATGCCAGCAATACGCACGCTCTGGAGCGCGCAACAGTGCACCTCCGCACGGTGGCTCCGGCCAATCGCTGACCCCGACAGCCTCGGGCCTCCCCCTCGCGCCAGTCGAGGCCCCTCGACGTCCGCGACCTCCCCGGCACTGTCCCCCCTCCTCCTGCGCCCTCCAGTGGCCGTCGTCGCACGCGCGCTGGCCGCCCGCGGCGGCCACTCCTCTGTCTCGCACGCGCGCATGCTCCTGACGCTCCCCCGCTTCTCTTTCTCCCTCAGCTGGACGTGGAGATCGTCCAGGAACTCCACGGACCCATTCCCTTGGCCTCCCGTGCGCTGTAGCCTCGAGCCGGAGCTCGCCGGCGCACTGGACCACGGGCCTCCGTCGAGCTCCTATAAATAGCCCCTCCCGAGCCTCTCCAACAGCATCAGCAGCTCCACCACACTCCACTGAGCCCCCCAGCGTCATCCACTCCTCCCCAGGTCGTCCCAGTACTCGGGATCGACCGGAGCTCCGCCGCGTTGGGCCGCCGGTGATCCCGCAGTACGGGCCTTCCCCGCTCTTCTTCTTGCCCAATCTAGAACCACCAAGCCACACTGAACATTTTCCCCTTGTTTCCCCTCTGTGTGGCAGTCGGAAACGGCCAGAACCACGACCCTCCGACGAGCTTCCGCCGTCCCACCTCGCCGCCGGTGAACCAGACCTCCCCGCCGTGCCGCACCACCACCCCTGCATCCGCGACACAACGCTGGTCACGTTCCTGCCCTCCGTTGCCGTCGCCGTGGCCGGGAACCTCGCCGGTGAGCTCGCCGTCGCCGTGGCCGTGGGGTTAGAGATGACAGGCGGGCCCCGCCTGTCATCCCCTCACCTCTCTCCCCCTCCTTTGTGCCACTGACCCACGGGCCCCGCCCGTCAGGTTTAAAAACCTGACGTGCGCGCGTAGGCTCCCGTGCGGTTGGGCTGGACCGCCTGGGCCGTGCACTGTGGCCTCCTCTGGCCCAGTGCACAGGACCCTTTCTCTTTTTCTTTTTCTGTAATTGTTTTAAACATTTCTACAGAAAAGAAAAATGGTCCAAATTAAATAATTCCAACTCCTAAAATCTTGTAATATGCCAACCTATTTAATGGTACTACTTTCACTCAAATCCATGAAACTTTTCTGTACTGTTCAAATTTAAATTCAAATTTGAGCAGTAATACTCCTGTTCAAAAATCAATAGATTCTATTCTGTTACTCCAAAACTCCAACTAAGATTTTTCCCCATCTTAGAAATTCCTCTAGTATTTTACAAAAATGAGTTGACATTTTTCTGAGCACTTTGATTTTTCTGTTTTGTTTGTATTCTTATTTTCCCGTGGTTATTATGCGACGTATAGATCCCGTATTTGACGAAGTTGCTGTGGAAGAAGAAGGAGAAGGACTTGAAGACTTTGAAAACCAAGCCAATCCAGGCAAGCAGCCCTTTGACCATGATACACTTGTTCCTCGGAACCCGTTTGTTTCCGATGCATGATATTAGGGTTACGATGGTAACCTAGTTGATTCCACCACATGATTCATGCTTGATCTTGATCTTGCTAAGTGCTAGATGACATGCAAATAGATGGTCATGATGCTTATATGATGCATGTGTGATATGAACCCTCGTAGTTGAAATCTTTGCATGAACCCATCGGGTGCCCCTAATGCCCGAGGGTGATGATGTGTTAGGTCTTCACTTGAGAAAGAAGTGATGTGCCGGTAAATCATGTGCATGGTGGAATGATGGATTAGATTTATGTGTGACTACCGTCCCAACCAAACATGTGCAACCACACTACCCCTTATGGGATGGGGCTTTATTGATTACTTAGGTCGATACTAGCATGGTGCCCGCATTTCGCACACACACCCCCGTTCCATTCTCTTCTTCCTCCTTGCTCTCTCTCTCGCGCACCTCGTCGTCGCCGCCCGCAACGCTCCGTGGGAGCGAGCTCTTGCCCCGAGCCATGGCCGCAGAGGCGCAGGCCCATCTCTCCGGCGAGTGGGACAGCAGCGAGGTCCTTGACGAGCACATCTTCTACCTTCGCCGCGCGCGGTGATTGCCCCCCGGTGACAAGGTCGCGGTGCGCCTTGCGCCGGCGAAGGAAATCAGGCCGGTGCCGTGGTTCGGTGAGCGGGTCGTCTTCAGCTCACACTTCCCTTGCGGCTTCGGGCTCCCCGTCGGCGGCTTCTTCCGCTCCTTCCTCGAGTTCTTCAATGTACAGCCTCACCACCTCACGCCGAATACGGTGGTGATGCTGTCCGCCTTCGTCGTCCTCTGTGAGGGGTTTCTTGGGATACTCCCCACCATCGAGCTATGGACCTAGCTCTTCTATCTGAAGCTCGACACAGCGGTCTAGGGCGTGGCGGCTCAATGCGGTGGGTGCGTCGTGGTGAAGCGCAGCGAGGCCAAGAACTACTTCCCGCCGCCTGCTCTTATGCACTCGGTGAAGCAGTGGCAAAAGACGTACTTCTACGTCTCAAACGTCGACCCAGCGCACGACTTCATCGGCTTGCGAGACTTCGCACTCGGCCCGCCTGGCAAACCCCGCGCCTCTTGGAAGTCCCGGCCCGTCTCCCTCACACCCAGGGCCTCCATCACCGTGCGGCGCCTCCGGGAGATGAGGGACACCGAGGGCCTGGTGTTCTCGGACCTTCTGCTCACTTTTGCGGAGCGCCGGGTGCTGTCGCTGCAGTCCCGCCCGCAATTGATCTGTGATATGAGCGGGCACCGGGACCCGAGCCGGACCTGCACCAAGCAGATGCCATACAAGGAGGTGGCCCTTTTGGTGAACTCCGTCTCCAACTGCAAGCTCTCCGACTCGGGCTAGGCATTTGGCAAGCCGTCGTACAGCCGCAGCAACCCGCCGCCTGCGGTGAGCTCCCTCTTACCTTCTTCTTCTTTCCGTCCTCCGCCTGTCCCAACCGCCTGACCCTTGTGCCGCCTGCAGATCTTCCCCGGCCAGCCAGAGCCGGGCTCTGACCAGCCGGGCCGCCCTCAGCTACCAGACCGCTCCTAGAGTGACACGAGCAACCCCAATCTGGGGGCTGCCGCCATGGAGGAAGAGGAGGTGACAGGCGGCAGGGGCCAGCCAGCAGACGGCCCGTTAGGAGGCAGCATCGAGAACTAGCCGGATGATGACGAGGAGGAGGAGGAGGAAGCGCCGCTTCGTGTCCGAGAGGCAAATCCGCTTGAGCGCGGCAGCTACCTGGTGGCGCCGTCAACCGCAGCCGGCGGCGTGAAACGTCGGTCCTCTGCCGGGCCGACTGGCGGAAAGCTCAAGAAGCTCCATCTCTTAGCTGCCACCACCAAACGCCAGGAGGCGGCCGCCAAAGTAGCCCTTCCTAGGGTTCCCAAGCCTAGGCCGGCCATGTCCGCGTAAGTGTCGTATTCTCTTTTCTTTCTATATTTATTCTAATTTTTTGCCCCCTTCGTGGCTGATTTTGCTGTCTTCTTGGGAATGCCCGAACAGTGCCCCACTTTCTCTCTCGCGGGTGCCTGTGGGCTCTGTAGTTGGGGGCACGGATGCCCCTCCTATGTCACGTCGCGTGGATCCTGCCGCCGCGCTCTGGGAAGCGATGGAAAGGAATGCCCAAGAGGCGCGTGAAGAGCGGGAAGTCGCGGCCCTTGAGTGGGCGAAGGCTGACGCCGCAGCCAAGGCGAAGGCCGAGACAGCCTCCAGGGCCCAGGCGGATGCCGCCGCCCAAGCCCACGAACAGGAGACAGGCCTCCAGCAGCCGGCAGACCACGCCAATCCCCAGGACATGGGCCCTCTGGAGCCGTCCGTCCAAGTGCCGGCTACTGACGAGCAGCCAGCTCTTGACAAGGACGGGGACGCCCGCCCCGCCATGGAGGCGGAAGCAACCCCTCCCATGCCGCCCGCTGGGACGCAAGACAGCCGGCCCGTGGGAGCGGAGGTGCTGCCGGCAGAAGGCATGCTAGTGGCAGGCCTGCTGCCGACCCCCCGAGCCACCGCCCGTCCGCGTACTGCGAGGGCGGCCTCAGTGCCACGGCAAGTAGAGGCCGGCGCCGCCAGCTCATCATCACCAGATAACGAGGCCACCAGCGCAGTGCCGCCAGGCTGGACGCCCGGTGGTGGCAGCGTGCTGAACATCGCGTCGCGAGACGTCCTCGACCGCTTCAACTTTTTGGGCGAGGTCATGCAAACGGCCCTGCGGGAGTTCCTGGCTACGCGAACCTCTGTCCGGGTACGTTGACTCCTTGCTGCTATTTTTATTCCTTTAATTTCTTCCATGGGGGCGCGTCAGCGCACCCACTGGGTGTAGTCCTCGAGTTCCGAGCCGGTTGCTGAGCAGGCGGCTTGGAACACCAAGGTGTTACTTTGTGGGCTAACCTGCTTCTTTCTGGAGGATTACCACAATCTTCAGGTGGCGGCCAACAACGCCCAGCGTCAGGAGCTGGCTCAACTGAGGGTTGCCCTGGCCGAAAGCCAAAGTAAGTGTCTTCTTTTCCTCCTTGCGGGGGCGTGTCAGCGCACCCGCTGGGTGTAGTCCCCGTATGCCGGGTCGGCTGCTGAGCAGGCGGCTTGGAACTCCAAGGTTGTCTTGCCTTCTTGCAGGTGTTGATGCTCCTTCTCCCTTCTTCCCAGCAACCGCAACCGGTCTTCACGATCAGCTGGGCGGGGTCGTGGACGAACTCGCCGCCAAGGAGCAGGAGCGCACCCTCGCCGCCCAAGATCGTGACCGCCTAGCCAAGGAGTTGGCAGACCAGGCGGCGACACCCAAGGTGGAACTCGGGAAGCTGGCGGATGCTGAGGAGCTCCTTCGGGCCGAGTTCGAGACTGAGCGCTCAAACTGGGCCGAGAAGGAGGTGGCCCTGCAGGACGGCTACGGGGCCATTGCAGATATGGTTGATGGTAAACCGCCTCCCCTGCTTTCACGTGATTGCCGTCTGCTACGGTCGGCTTTCTATTTTCTGATTCTTTGTCTTCTCCTTGGCGCATAATTCTTCCCGGGCCACTCTGTTGCCGCCAGCCAGGCTATTGAGGCCCAACGCGACGAGAGGCGCCAGGCGGGCCGGGTGATTGCACCCAATGTGCCCCGGACTCCCAATGAACAGCTTCTCACCGTCAAAGCACGCCTCCAGCCGGCCCATCGCCTGCTCCGCCGTCTGCAATGTGCCGGGGCCCAAGTACTGGCCGCCCTCTAGCCACACGTCCCAGTACTCCGCACTCCCAGCCGGACCGCCGACTGGCTGGAGGTGGATGGCCGTCGCTTCAAGGCCTGGAAGGGCGCCGCGGCGAGGGCCGGCGCATGGACCGCCCTGGAATTCGCCAAGGGTTGGTATCCGGACCTGGACCTCGCCCAGCTGGTGACCTTCCGCCTGGAAGCTGAGCCCGAACTGGCCGTGGTGCGAGGAGATCTCATCAAGCGCGCCGCCTCCCTCGCTGACTACACCGACACTGCCATTTTCATCCCAGAGTTGGATGAAAATGGCCATGTGGTGCCACCCGATAACTTTGGGCTGGACCTGGCGGCGCCGGAGGAGCTAAATGAGGAGATCACCTCAAGCGATGACGGCGAGGACGAGGAAGACGGCGATGAGGAAGCCAGCTCCCAGGAGGCAGAGCCGTCTGTTCGCTACCAGCCCAATCAAGCCTCCATGAGTGGGCCCAGCAGGACGGTGCCGTTTGTCGCGGGAAGCGACCAGGACAAAGCCCATCAGGCGGCCCGACCAGCAGCCGGCCCTGTGGATCCCGTCGTGCCACCTGCTCCGCCTGCTGCACCTCTAGCTTAGGCGGCCTTGTGTATCTTTCATTTCCTATTTTTCTTAAGACTTGGTAGAATTAGTCCTGAACAATTCCACCCACTGGCTGTATTCGTAAGATATTGCTGGAAGGCGTCCTTCGAGGCTTTTTGCTATAAATATTCTCTTAATTCTGCATATGTCTATTATGTTTGTCTGGTTCTAGAGTTAGCACCGTGCATTGTTCTTTTCGGCGTTTTTTCTTTTGTTGTCTCCTTTAACTGCCGTCCTGCCAGTCCGACAGCCACTCCGTGGTTTGTAACTGGGCCAGGTACTTGGCTGTTTTCCGGATAGGCAAGTATCCTGCCCTCTAGAACGCTGTTTGGCTAAGCTAGAAGCCGGTTGGCCGGCTGCTCGGCAACCGGCCAACTTGTATGAAGGGCCTTCTTGCCCTATGTTTATTTTTCCTTTGCCATTTTTCATGTGGGCACCACTTCCTACCTTTGACTCCCGCGAGTCAGACAACCGCGTTCTGCGAGTCTGTGACTGTAGGTGGGAGAGGGCTTGGATGCCGGCAGATTACTTGTCCGACTGTTGAAGAAAAAGCTTTAAACATAGGGCCAGGCGGCAAGCCCCCGGGCCGTCTGCTTGGTCCAGGTGCCGGGCGAAGGAATGGAAATACTCATTCACAGGCCTAAATCTTATGATATATACAAAGGGGTGGACAGTCCCCGAGAACTCCTCGGGGGTCCCGTTGTTTCTCAAAATAAAGTAGATAGCACGACACATACTGTCTTTAGCTATAAAAGCGGCGAAGTAGGTTTGCGTTCCACAGGCGCTCCGACTCCTTGCCTGAGTCGTCAATTTTGCGTGCTCTTGGCTTCTCCGCATCGATGAGGTAGTAGGCATCATTGCCTAGTACCTTGCTGATGATGAATGGTCCTTCTCAAGGGGCTGAAAGCTTGTGCTGGCCGGCTGTTCGCTGGATCAGCCAGAGCACAAGATCCCCCTCGCGGAAGGAACATGGCCTGACTCGCCGGCTGTGGTAGCGACGGCGACCCAACTGGTAGATGGCGGATCGGTGGAGTGCTACCAGTCGGGCCTCCTCCAGCAGGTCCACGCCGTCTTCTCGTGCTTCTCTTGCTTCGGCTTCTGTGTACATGGTGACACGAGGCGAGTCAAACTCAACATCTATTGGGATGATGGCCTCAGCCCCATAGACGAGGAAGAAGGGAGTGAAGCCGGTTGACTTGTTCGGAGTTGTCCTGAGGCTCCAGAGGACAGACGGCAACTCCTCAATCTAGCAGCCGGCCGATCGCTCCAAAGGCTTGACCCGCCGGGGCTTGAGGCCGGACAAGATAAGGTCGTTTGCACGCTCAACTTGGCCGTTTGACTGCGGGTGGGCAACGGGGGCTAAGTCAAGTCATATGCCCTGTGTTGCACAGAAACGGGCCAATGCGCCTTTGGCAAAGTTTGTGCCGTTGTCGGCGATGATGTTGTGTGGTATGCCATACCGGACTATGATATCTGCGATGAAGGTCACAGCAGTTGGGTCGTTGAGTTTCTTGATTGGCCAAAGCTGTCAGGACTCCGATCCTAAGTCACACTGATCTAGCATGTAACACATCATATCACTTTGCGGCCTCACGCACGGTATCCCCACGGGTGCCACCTTACCTGGCCCGGGACCGTTTGCGCAATTTGGCTCACGTATATGATTGTGTCGCTAGGATCCATATGACAGAGAACCCGGGCCGACATGACTAGTTATAAACCAAAAGTGGCACTAAATTACATAGACTGGCATACATGACCCAGCAACGAACGCGTCGGTCATCAACGTATGAACCCAAGTCATAGCAAGCTACAAGGACTTAAAGGAACAACGCGTGACATTTCCCCTAAGGGACAGACACATGAACGAAGAACGACACATGCCGGCTAGCCTAAGTGTTTCGGAGCAGTAGCAAGCTACCAAGGCTCAGTGGAAGCACTAGTAGGCATTTCCCTGTAAGATAGGCTACCAAGGGTAAACAACTAGGTGCCGGATCCCACACATAGCAATACACATTACACGTACGCATAACATGCAAGTATGTGTTGTACAACATGGCATCACAACAAAACTCAACAACTCATATTGATAAAGGCCCAGAAGAGCCATCATAGCATTTATTACAAGCAAAGGTCACATGACCCAACATACAGAGCATACAGGCAACAGAAGCATAACATGTATGAGTACGGACAACTACAAATGAAAAAGACTGAGAAGCCTGACTATAAACAAGACCCTCCCAAGGGTACAAGATCGTAGCTGAGGTAACAACCTAAACGTCGAAGTCCACGCGGAACCTCTAGTGAGACTGAAGTCTCTCTGCAAAAAAATATAAATTAAGCAAACATGAGTACAAAGGTACTCAGCAAGACTTACATCAGAACTAGCTACATATGCATCAGTATCAACAAAGAGGTGGTGGGGTTTGACTGTAGCAAGCCAGCTTTGACTCGGTGGCTATCCTGAACTGCGACTGTAAGTAACTGTTTTGAGGTGGCGCACACGAGTCCACAAATTCACCAATCAATACACCACTATGGATCCGCTCCTGTCTCCCTACGAGAAGGCCATCCATAGCACTCACGCTTATCTGGCGCGTTTTAGAGTATCCACTTTCACTCATCTGTGAACTGTACAGGTAACCCAGAAGTCCATTACCGCGGACACGACTATTCGAATAGATCATATATAACCCTGCAGGGGTGTATTTCCTCACACACGCTCCCACCACTTATCGCTGTTTACACGACATGTACTCGGCAACCTTCAAGCAGAAGCCCAACGAGGGTGTCGGCCACGACCTGACTAACCACACAAGTCCCTAGTCCATGTTTATCGCCTATTTGGGTTCCATCCATGGGGAGATCCGGCCGGGGTGTCGCTCACGGCCCCAATAGATGTGTACAGGGTTCCTGAGCCACCAAACGAGCGACCAGTACACCATGCCACGTACATGCCACGTCACAGCCCACCCCGAGGGTCAGCGCTGCGCACGACCTCCAGTAAACTACAAACACCAGAAACTAGTTGCAACTCCTGGACAGAGGACAAGGGCAGTTAATAAGTCGAGAGGGTCAATTAAGGATCCCAATGTGTGGTAGTAGCTGATTCATGGATCACAAACACAGAACTCAGTTCCTGAGGACGGCTTCAATGAGGCAACCCACCATGTACTCCTACATGGCCTCTCATCGCTACCTTTCCCAAATCATGTTCACACACTTAGCTCACACATAGTAGGGCATGTTCATCACCATTCCAATTCATCCCCGATGAATCAGACCTGACTCAACTCTAAGCAGTAGCAGGCATAACCAGAAAGCATGAATGAGTAGGCACAACATGGCTCAAACAACTCCTACTCATGCTAGTGGGTTTCAACTATTTACTGTGGCAATGACAGGTCATGCAGAGGAAAGAGGTTCAACTACCGCAGCAGGTAACAGTTGAAGCGTTGTTGTCCTAATGCAGTAAAAGAGAGCAAGAGCGAGAGAGTGGGATTGTATCGGAATGCTCAATGAGGTTTTGCTTGCCTGGCACTTCTGAAAATGGTACTGTGTCTTCATCAGTGTCATCGGTCACATTGTCGGAACACGTCTACTAAGAGGGGATAAACACCGGCAACAGAGAAAGAACACAATCAATGCAATGCGACAATATGATGCATGATCATGACATGGCAATATGATGTTGATTGAGCTAATGCAACTAGCAACCATATTAAATGAAGTTGGTTTGAACCAAAGGTTCAAATTCAAACTCCATATGTGATTATTCAAATGCCATTTATTCAAATTATCCTAAACAGTGGCTGTAAGTTATTCAAACATGCATGAAAATGCCATAAACATATTATGTGGATTTTTCTGATCATTTTTCATATATAAATTATTTTCATTGGAGTTATAGATTAATTTCTTTGATTTTTAGAAGTTTTGAGTATTTTCTGAAATTCATAAATCATTTTTTTGATTTATTTTAATTCCAGAAATACTTTACTGTGTTAGCATGGTGTCATGCTTACGTCAACAGAGTCAACTAACAGTTCCAGGTCAAACCTGCTAGTGGGGCTCGCGTGTTAGTGACTTAGTGCTTGCCTGAGTCACAGACATGTGGGCCTGGCAATGGCCACGTCAGATGGTCAAAGCTGACGCGTGGGCTCACTGTGCTTAACTTAAACTAATCGGGAACAAAAGCCGTGGTTAGTTAGGTAGCGGGGCCCAACTGTCGGTGGCACTAAGGGTTAATGAGCCGGGCTGTTAGCGGCTAATGACATCGCCACGTCAGCATACCGGAGTGGAACGCCGGCGAGCACACAAACACGGCGGCGACGCTCGGGAATGCACTACGAGTGGTGGTTTGGCGCGCTCAGGGCACCAGGGCATAGCCCTTGCTCGCCTGCATCGAGCGACGGTGAAGCTGGACGTGGGAGTCACCGGAATCCACGCCGACGACGAGGTTTGCGATGGTCGTTGTTCTGGCGTGCTCGAGAACGGCGATGAGGTGCACCATAGGACGAACAGGTGGTGGTTTTCGGCCCCTGGGAGGGTGTGGAGCACGGTGCCGAGCTCGTTTTCAAGCCCCGGTGGCTGCAGCGATGCCAGTGACATCGCCGGCGGTGTGGAATTCGCGGGCATGGTGGGAGTCGGAGCTAGAGCATGCACGTGAGTAAGGAGATAGGGGGAGGAGCAAGATGGGCTCACGGCGGTTCGTATGAAGGAGACGGCGAGCTCGGGGGCGGCCTGACGGTGACGTATGGGCGAACACCATCTCCGGTGGCCGACGGTGAAGAAGTCGATGGTGAGGGCGAAGCAGGGTACCCGAGGGCGCGTGCGTCGGTGTGGAGATCCGCGGTCATCAGGCGGATCCGATGGGCACGTAGGGAGAGGGTGATTTGGACGGTGGATATGCCGGCGATGAACGGCGGCGAGTTGCTCCGCTCGGATTCGTAAGAGAGAGAGAGAGCGGAGGAGATGAGGACGAGGGAGTGGACGAGAGGGTCTGGGGTGATGCGTGGCGTCGTCCAGAAGCGTCCGGGCAACGGCGGAAGCAGGAGGTGGCGTGCGGTTGCCGTGCGCGCATCGGGCACGCGCCGTGCATCCGACAGGAGGGAGGAAGAAGACCTCCCTGCCCCTGGTGGGCTGGGCCGGCCAGATGGGCTGCCAGGTGAGCGCCATGTAAGTTCTACCTCTCTCTCTTTTCTATTTCTGTTTATGTTTTCTATTTTTGACATTTGTTTTGGCTTTATTAAAAATGCCAGAGCATTTTCAAAAATCATGATACTACTTGTGGCCACTGTTTGGATTATTTCCAACAGACAACATTTCAGTTCATGAATATTTGGACATTTAAAATAATATATAAAATTTAAATGCCCAAATGCAAATAAGATATGATTTAATTCAATGTCCAAAATATTCCACAAAATGTTCACTAATTTTGGTTTGGTCTCAAAACCTTGCCAAAATTATCAAACATTAATGAAGGCATTTTGGGCTCATTGAAAAGATTTGAGTAAACCCAAGTTGGATTTAAGGGGGTTCTGGGGGTTTCTACCATCCCCATTTCCAGTTTCCTTTGAAAACAAACATGATGACATGATGATCATGCAGAGACAAACAAATGCTAATCTAGGGCTGTGACACTTCGCCTCGATCCACTTGGTGAACTTGTCCACGGTCACAAGCAAATGGGTCAAACCATCGCGGGCTGTCTTGAAAGGACCCACCATGTCCTGTCCCCAGACTACAAACGGCCAAGTGATCGGAATGGTCTTGAGTGCAGAAGCCGGCAAGTGTTGCTTGGAGCTGAAGCGCTAGCAGCCATTGCACTTCTTGACTAAATCTTTGGCATCGTCCAAAGCAATCGGCCAGAAGAAACCATGGCGGAAGGCTCTGGCAACAAGGGATCTTGAGGCCGCATGGTGGCCGCACTCCCCCTGATGAATATCTCTCAAAATGGCTAGACCCTTTTCTGCTTCCACGCAGCGCAGGAAGACACCGGTTGCACTTCGTCTGACAAGTTCTCTGTTAATTATTGTATATGATGAAGCTCGGCGTTGAACCTGCCGTGCCAAGGTTTTGTCTGCTAACAACTCTCTTCTGAGCAGGAAACTGAGGATTTCCTGTGCCCAAGACGGTGCTAAGACTCCTGTTATTTCTTCCACTGAGACCAGGGTGGTTGGGCCGGGAGGTGGAGGGCTGGGGTGAGCCTCCTGCTGTGCTTCTGAAGTCCCCAGGCCGGCTGCAGTAGTCCCCGGGCCGGGTTCTAAAGTCCCCGGGCCAGGTGCTGGTGCAGCAGTCCCTAGGCCGTCTGCTGGAGCTGAAGCTTCTTGGCCGCCTGCTGGAGTAGTCCCCGGGCCAGCTGCAGCAGTCCCCGGGCCGGGTGCTGGCGCGGCAGTCCCTGGGCTGACTGCAGCAGTCCCCGGGCTGTCTGCCCCGGGATCGGCTGGCATGAAGATTGATTCTGACTCTCGTGATGGTTTGATAGACGGCTTGCGCAAGCATTGGAGGGACACGTCGGCTGGTATTGCTTGGCAAGTGGAGCCAAGTCATGCCAAGGCATCGGCTTGCTCGTTGTCGGCTCGTGGCACGTGGAGGAACTCGCAGCCGTCGAAGTGCCCGCTGATCTGCTGGACAAGGAAACGGTAAATTGACATGTTTGCATCCTTGGCATCCCAGTCACCAGATGACTGTTGGACAACCAAATCTGAGTCACCATAGCATAGCACCCGGCGGATGCCAATCTCTTTGGCCATCCGGAGCCCATGAATGAGTGCCTCGTACTCGGCCACATTGTTGGAGGTGGCAAAGTGGATTTGCAGGGTGTACTTGAGCTTGTCGCCCTTGGGAGAGGTCGGGACGACGCCGGCTCCCAAGCGAGTGCGAATCTTTGATCCATCAAAGTGCATCCACCTATGGGTTGAATCTGAGCATGCGGTAGGTACTGGGTCTCGGCCCAGTCGACGAGGAAATCGGCCAGTGCTTGTGATTTGATGGTGGTGCGGGGCTGGTAGAAGATGGAGAAGGCGGCCAGCTCAATGACCCACTTTGCCACTCGGCCTGAAGCATCTCGGTTTCCCATGGTATCAGCAAGCTGGGCCGTGCATACGACCGTGATCAGATGCTCTTGGAAGTACTGCTTGAGTTTCTTGGCGGCAAAGTACACGCCATAGCACATCATCTGGTAATGGGGGTAGTTCTGCTTGGAGACTAATAGCACCTCGCTCAAGTAGTAGACCGGCCTGTAGACAGGCAAGGCCATGCCGTCTTCAAGGCGCTCAACCACAATGACAGTGCTGTCCACCCGGCTGGTGGCGGCTATGTAAAGGAACATGGGTTCCTTGTCTGTTGGCGCCGCTAGGACAGGCGGTGTGTGACAGCACTTTCTTGAGCTGCTGGAAGGCTTCATCGGCCTTGTCGCTCCACTCAAAGCAAGTAGTCTTCTTCATCACTTGGTACAGGGGGAGTGCCTTTTCGCCCAGCCGGCTGATGAATCGGCTGAGGGATGTCAGGCACCCTGTGAACTTCTGGACGTCCCATATGTGAGTTGGCCTTTCCATTCTCTCAATGGCCTTGATCTTCACGGGGTTGCACTCGATGCCGCATTCAGATACCAGGAAACCAAGGAGCTGTCCTGCTGGTACCCTGAACACACATTTCTCCGGGTTGAGCTTGATCTGAAAGCGGCGCTAGTTTTCGAAGGTCTCTTGGAGGTCTTACAAGAGAGTTCCCCTCTTCTCCGTCTTCACCATGATATCGTCCACGTAAACGTGGGCGTTTCTACCAAGTTGTTTGAGGAGACACTTCTGCATGCAACGCTGAAAAGTGGCGCCGGCATTCCTCAAGCCGAACGTCATAGTCAGGTAACAGAAGGCCCCAAATGGCGTGAGGAAAGCGGTCTTCAGGCGGTCAGCCAGATCAAGTTTGATCTGGTGGTACCCGGAATAGGCGTCAAGGAATGATAGTAGCTCGCATCCGGCTGTGGAGTCAATCACTTGGTCTATTCGCGGCAAAGCAAACAGATCTTTAGGGCAAGCTTTCTTAAGGCTGGTGTAATCAATGCACATACGCCATTTGTTGTTCTTCTGCAGCACTAGGACAGGGTTGGAGAGCCACTCAGGGTAGAACGCTTCCATAATGAAGCCAGCTGCTAGCAGGCGGGCGACCTCTTCTCCAATAACTCTTATTTTTTTCTTCTGACAGGTAGCGGAGTGGCTGCCTAACGGGCTTGGCATCTTCTCTCACATGTAGCTTGTGCTCGGCAAAGTCCGTCGGGACACCCAACATGTCTTTGGGGGACCATGCGAAGATGTCCCGATTCTCATGGAGGAAATCGACGAGCTCGCTTTCCTATTTGTTGTCTAGGTTTGACCCTATGATAGCAAATCGCTCTGGGTGAGATGGGTCCAAAACAATCTTCTTCGTCTCCTTGGCCGGCTGGAACGGGACATGTGGATCCGCCTCCCTGGGATCGGATGGTACGGCTGGCTGCTCGCCAGCCATTGCCACCAATCGTTCCAGGCTGCGCTTCTTTTCAGCTACGACAAGGGACTCGGCCAGCCGGCAGCTGGCAGTTGTGCATGCGACGGACTTATCATAGTCCCCGACTATGGTGATTATTCCTTTGGGGCTCGGCATCTTCATCTTAAGGTAGGCGTAATGAGGTACTGCCATGGACTTCGCAAGAGCTGGCCGGCCCAATATCACGTGATAGGGGCTTTCTAGGTTCACCACATCAAACTAGACCGGCTCCCGCCGACAATGCTTCTTGTCACCAAACAGGACATCTATCTTGGCCTTGCCGATTGGTGAGCAAGAGAGGCCTGGGATGATGCCGTGGAACACGGTCCTGGTAGGCTGAAGCTGCTTCTCTTTGATGCCCACTTTCTCCATGGTGTCACGGTACATGATGTTGATGCTGCTGCCGCCATCTACCAGCACTCGGGAGAAATGACAGGCCCGCCTGTCGGTGGAGAGAGTTGCATCCAGAACCAAGGTGTAAGATCATGGTGAAGGCATGACAGCCAGGTGATCTTCACGGCTCCAGTTGATGGGCCTTTCGGACCAGTGCATGAATTCTGGGGCTTCGGTGGCACTGGTGTTGACTTCTCTGTGCTGCTGGCGCCGGCTATGCCTATCGTCCGCCTGGCTTGTGAAGACGACGTAGGCTCCATTCTCTTCTGGGAACTCATCTTGGACCTGGCCACATGGGCGAGCAGCCGGCGGTTTAGGAGGCAGAGCCGCCTGCCCAGCAAGCGGTGGTGGCAGAGCTTCCCCTCTGGCAATCCGCGTGAGCTAGTGACACTTTTGAGTGATGTGATTGGAGGGCTTCGCGCCGCTGCGAAACTTGCAGGGAGCATCCAGAGCTTGATCGAAGGGGAAAGCGGGCTGCCAGGCCGACTTGCCGCCCCTCTGGCGTTTGGGACCTGTTTGGGCTTCTGGCTGTTGGCCATCAACTGCAGCCACCAGCCGGCTGCTGGAAGCCGGCGGGTGTGCCTTGCGCTTGTGATCAGTCTGCTACTGGCGCTGACTGGACTCTCCATCCGGCATTCTAGGAGCCGGTGGAGCCATCTTACCGGAGGCATCCACATGCAGCTCGGACTTCATGGAGGAATCAGCGGTGGCATACTTGTCTGCTATTCTTAGCAGCTCGTCCAATGTGGTGGGCTCATCACAGAGGAGCTTGTGCTTGAGCAAGGTGCCTTCTCTGCACCCGGCCGTGAAGTACTCGATAGCTTGAACCTCGTGCACTCCTTCGCAAGAGTTGTGCAGCTCTGCCCAACGCGTTAGGTAATCACGAGCGGACTCGTTTGGACCTTGGACGCATAGAGAGAGCTGGCGTGGCTTGGGAGACCGCTTGTAGGTGCTGGTGAAGTTGCGGGTGAAGACGTCGGTGAAGTCCAACTAGCTGTTGATGCTGTTGGGCTAGAGGTTGTTCAACCACGTCCGGGTCGTGCCCTGGAGCATGAGTGGCACATACTTCCGCAACTCGCTTGTTGTCGGTTGCTATGCTGACGGCAGTGGCGTAGTCCACCAGCCAGTCCTCCGGCTTCACCGATCCGTTGTACTTGGGGTGTCTCTGGGGAGTGAGAAACCCTTGGGGAAAGGCTCGTCATGGGTGCGGGGGGCGAAGCAAGCTGGGCCGAGGGCATCTTCTTCTTCGACCGCCTGGGACCGGTCCAGTCGGTCGACGCGGTGGCGGGCGTCATTCTCCCCAACCCCCTCGCGGCGGCCCAAGCGGCCTCCGAGAGAAGGATGGTCAACATGCGGCAGAGACACAAGCCTCTCCCGGCGCAGAGGGGACGCGCACTCATCTCGCCGCTCTATAGCCCTGGGACGGCCGTCTTGATCGCGCTCGATGGTGATGTGAGTCTGTCTGCTATGGCTAGCAGCCGGCTCTGAGCCACGCCGGCTGCGAGGGCCGACTGTTGGCGAACGGGACGTAGCCCCTTGCTACCTCCGAAGAGGGTGGTTATCTGCTTGCGCACCGGCCTCCAAGGCCCGGCGACGGGCTTCGTGCTGCGCAGTAGTCGCATCGAGGAGCTGCCGGACACGCTGAGTCATGCAGCGAAGTTCGTCTCCCTCGAAGTGGCCTAGCTCGTCAGCTGCCGCCTGGGCAGCCCTTAGGTTCTCCGATGGGGTGGGGTATACTGGCCGTGGGGCCCCAGCACGTCGGCCAGCACCCCGCCGCGAGCACGAACGACACCGGCTCGGCTGGGATCGCCAGCAGCCGATGTGCTGCCTATGGCACGGTCCATCTCACGGTGGTAGCCTTCGGTGATGTAATGCCCAGGATGGGACTATACCTCCTACGTGTCGAGGCATGACTTAAAGGTATAAACCCATTCTGGAATGATCTCAAGTTTGGTATCTTTGCACAACTCATGTAAAAGAGGGATTAAATTGCAAAAGGAGATAGTTGGCTTACACTCGCCACTTCACACAATACATTACATAAGCAAAACATCATTCAGAACAACACAGCCCGACTACGGGCGAAGATACAAAAGAAAGATACCAAAACAACATAAAGCCACAGGTCTAGATCGAATCCTAGTAGAAACCACTACTAATCGTCGAAACGTCACAAGCATACGGCCACTCTCTTCAATGAGCTCCCAATGAAGTACTTGAACCAGCTCCTGCATCACTCTCGGCTGAACCTGCATCTGGTGTTGTAGTATCTGTGAGCCACGAGGACTCAGCAATCCCATAACCATGGGTATCAAGACTAGAAAAGCTTTATGGGTAGGAAGTGGTAAAGTGGTGAGGTTGCAGCAGCGGCTAAGCATAATATGGTGGCTAACTTACGAGTACAAGAATAAGATGAGCATCTACGCAAACGGTCGCAAAAGTAGTGATCGCTAAAGATCCTGAACTACATACGAATCAAACATAACCCCACCGTGTTCTCTTCTCAAAGTGAAAAGAGACAGTCACGGTTACTCACACAGTTGTGTGTTTTACTTCGGATCCTCTGCCAAGTTTTCTACAACCGGACATTAACAAATTCCAATCTGCCACATAACCGCGGGCACGGCTTTCAAAAGATTATAACCCTGCAGGGGTGTCCCAACTTAGCCCATCACAAGCTCTCACGATTAGCTGAAGTGATAAATATAATATCATCACCCCTTATCTTAGGGAAAACCGATCAGGCTCGGCATCCCGGTGCACAAGACATTTGGACAATGGTAAAACAAGTCCAGCAAGACCTCCCGGCATGCCGACACCCTGATAGTAGCCACGCGTATCTCGTCTCAGGCCACGTCCGGATGGGCGATCCTACAGGTAAAACCAAACCTCGAGTTCCCCCGTGGTGGCCCCGCATAACCCCCGTTTGGGACCAACACCATCAGCACTGGCCCCCCTGTTATGTAGAATTAAGAACCCGGGGACATGACCCCCTATGCAATTAATTAATTATTTAAGTTGTTATTATGAGCAAATTAAAACCAATGTTGGGCCTTGCTGGAGGAGTTTTATTCAAAGACGAACTGTCAAGGGGTCCCCATCCACCCATCGTGTAAGGAACACAAAATCAAGGAACATAATGTCGGTTTATCGGCGCCTAAGGTGGCATGAGTGGAACAAAACACCGAGCAAAAGGCCAAGCCTTCCACCCATGCCCAGTATATAGGTGTGTTAACAATAATAATAGATATTGTGATATTCCAACAACAACAAGTTCCCTCCTGGAACAAACTTCATCTTCACCTACAACTAACAACGCTATAAGAGGGGCTGAGCAAGCGGGTAACATAGCCAAACAGTGGTTTTGCTAGGAAGGTTTCAAGGTTAGAGGTTTCATGGCAACAAGGAGAGGCTGACATAAAAGATGGGTAGCGCGACATGTAACGATAGCATCGAGACAACTAAGCATGTCAATGGTAGTAAAGGTATCCAAGGGTATGACCATCTTGCCTGGGATTCCGCAAGGGAGAAGAACGGGTCCATGAAGTAGAGGGAGCAACATAGTCGAGCGAATCCTCACAACTCCGGAACGAAACCGAAGCTAACCAGAGAAGCAACCGGAAAGAAGCAAACAACACGGTAAACACACAAGCATAAACATGGCATACGATGCACATCCAAGTATGATGCATGTCCGGTTTAATATGCATGGCATGGCAAAGTGCACAAACAAGTTCTACAAGTTAAGTGGAGCTCAATATGCAACGAGTTGCATATTGACGAAACACCACAAGGTATTTATTTAGTCGACTCTTGTTTATTTACAAGACAAGATTAAATGTTTGTTAACATAGCAAGAGGTGAATCAAAAGCAAACTACCTATTTAGGCAAGTTTAAATGAGGCCGGAAATAACAACAACAATTCCGAAAAATCCCCATGAGCATGTTTAGCAATTATTAAGCAAACAACAATTCACACATTTTTATGTTGTTAACATGATGCGGATGACATGATCAAGTTTTATGCAATTATTATTAAAAGTTAACATGAAGAGATATGAAGATGATAAGGAGTATTTGTCTCCGTGGTGGAAAGGAAAGGTGCCACGGCAACAATTCCGAAAATGATGCCACGACGACATATCGGTTCCGGTAACTCGTTGAGAGTCCGGTGCAAAAGAAAGATGGCGTGAGCGAGTCAAACGAGATGAAAGGTGGGGCGATCCCGTCACCGGGTTCCCACGAGTCGGTGACGAGGCAACCGAGGAGCACGACAAAAGGCGAAACGGGCACGGAGCACACAAGGGAAACATTTCATACAACACAACAAGCATTCCACGGGTCATCGTCTCGGGGTTATACCTTCGGAACAAGCGTTTCGGGGCGGTTCGAGTTGTCGAGGGACGTAGTGGTACTCGTGGTCGAAGTAGTTGTACATGAGGGTCGTAGAGGAAGTAGCCGTTCTCGCGAGTCGTGGTACACGTTCGTCGAGGAAGTAGTGGTACACATTGATGTAGTGGTTCACGGACATCGGTAGGGGTACTTGGGGTCTTCGGACTTGCCGGTCTCGTTTTGCGACGGTAGTGGAACTTGACGCATCATCTTGTAGTCGAACTTGACATCGAGCGTCGAGGTACTTGGCACATCCGGTAGTCGTACTCGAGGTCGTCGTTGACGTAGGGGTACATGAGGGTCGTCGTGGTACTTGGCGTCTCATCGTGTAGCCGTTCATCTTGAAGAGGAACTTGACGCTCCCGAGATCCTTGGAGAAACAACAACAGCCACAAACAAACATGGCAAAGTCTCGGTCTCGAGTCGGAGCAGACTAGCCAGTCTTGAGGATCCGAAACGAAGCAATACACGGGAGCAAACAAAAAGGGGCAGCATGGGGAGGCGCTGTCGGTGGCCCGCTGGACGGCGGAGGGAGCTCCAACGCGATGAGGACGGGCCTGCGCGATACAGCGGCGGTGGCTGCAGGCCAGATCGCGGGGAGGGACGCCATGCTGGGGCGAGGACGGCCATGGCGAGGCGCGAGACAGGGGAAGGCCCTGCTGCTGCCTGGCCGAGGCAGGAGGCGAGGCAGGCCCTGGGCATTGCGGGGCATGCGCGGCTGCCTTGGAGATGGAGGGTGGCCACGGCGCGCTGGAGGGAGGCGCTCGGCGGAGGAAGGCGAGGTCGCGGGACCTTGTGGCGGACGGCGGCAGCTCCCCCGGCCGCGGGAACAAGGCATGGCCTATCCGCGGGGACGAGGCGCGCCGGAGCCCTGGAGACGGAGGGCACGGCGCCGACGCTAGGGCTTTTGGGAGATCGAGCGGAGGGAAACGGGGAAAGGAGAGAGCGAGGCGGCGCTGGACGGAGATGGAGGAATGAGGGGATCGGGGCGCTGCGAGGGATGAGCGATGCGGTCGAACGACCCTGGCGGCGCATCACGAGGACGAGGGGAGAGATGGAGAGGAGCGGTCGGTCGCTTAGGGTTAGCGGAGGCTGGGCCTGTAGGCCTGGATGGGATGGGCCGGCTGGGCCTTGAGGCCTGGAGGCTGGCTGAGGTGGTCTAGAGGGCAAAAGGCCAGGCGGGGGGAGAAGAAAAGACCGGCTAGGAGGGAAGTGGCCGGTTGGGCCTGGACCTCACCCTACTGCTGTTTTCCAAAATAAAACAGAAAACAACAGGAAGAAATAAAAGAAAGGAGGTGGCTAGGGAAGAATTAGGACATGAGGTCAATTTTCCTAGACTCGCAAAAATGTCCATGGTCCACGAAAAATAGGAGAGGCAAGAATGCAAGAGATAAAATCGAACTCATTTGAATTAAATTCAAATGATTTGAATCAGGGCATGACTAGAAAGTGTCCAAAAGTGTTGAGGTTTTTGGAGGAACCTCCATAAGCGAGAAAAGAAATATAGGGAAGGTTTTTGACGGTGAAACTTGAATTAAGAGGCATGAGGAAAAATATGCAAGTGTGTTGGGGTTAATTCCAAACAAATGGAATATTTATAATATAGCTCCCTAATAATATTGAGAGGCTTTTATATGTTATAAAGAGAAGTCATCCTTCCCTCGATTTAAATAGACCGAAGGTCCACACAATTTATTTAAGTTGAGATGCAAAATAAATATGACATGATGGCATGATGACATGATGCAAAGCAAAATAAATAACACAAGCACACATAAACACACGGGAGAACCCGGAACATCTGAACTCTTCTGGAATCTTCTGGGACGTCGGTCTTCGGGCGTCACAACTCTCCCACACTAACAGAGGATCTCGACCCGAGATCCTAGAGATAGCACCGGAGAAAAACGGAAGAGGAAGGGGTAAAACAAAGTTGCTTCTTTGACAAACGAGTGAAAACCAAAGAACCTTGAGAGGTTGAACAATCTGAAAGAAGAATAGAATGGAGATGAACGAAGATGAAACACTCCGTTAGAAAAGAGAAACAAGGAGCATTATGAGAACCTTGTAGGCTGAAAGACATTAGACGAGAGCTTACGAACCAAAAGAATATGAAACCGCAATGGTATAGCCAAGGAATAAGAATGACAGAATTTGGACAGCACTCCGTCTGAAAATGGAAGGAATTAACAAGAGTTTGAGGAGAAGGGGTGATACTTGATGAAATCAACAACACATTGCCTCCAAAACAATTGAAAGAATGGCACAAGGGTAAGAAAGATTTCAGATAGCACTCCGATTAAAAAGATAGGCAAAACTTGATAAGATGAGAGAACTAGAATGGAGGACACAACACTCCGGATAAATGGACAAGCAAGGAAAGAATATGATCTCGATAAAACGATATGATGGTTTGGAGAGAGCAACATCACAATGCCTCCGGAATGAAAGAATAGCATATAAATCAATGAAAGAATTGAACGGAGAGAAAAATGACAACTTCTCCCACAAATGAATTAGGAAATCCTCCTTACAAAGAAGGGTTGAATGGGGTTCATGGAAAAAATCAACAACGAAAACGAATAAGCTTGATGTGGGCTTATGGAAAACATCTCAAAATTAAGAGGTGACAACCAGCCACTGACGAAAACATTTAATTGGATTGAGATCAACAATGAGATGAAAAACTTATTTCACCGAAATGATAAATGAAGAACTTGGGTCATTTATAAGCACCATAATAGCAACAATTCTTAGGGAAAGCTTTTAGGTGAATTATAACCCAAGATAACTCCAACAAATAATTGAAGGGTTGAAAAGATCTCCTGAACAAGGAAAATGATGGTTTTAAATATCTCATTCTTGAAAACTCGTGAATCATAAAACATGAAGGAATTGTCAAGAATGACATAACACCATCTGAAAAGATAAGGTAGAAAGAATTGTAATTGGAAAGCATGATGAAGAATGCTTGAGCTCCAACAAGAATCTTGATGAAGACTTCGAGGATGAATTAAATCTTGATGAACCACCATGAAAACTCCGGTAATGAAAGCATGAGAAGTGGAAGATGAAAAGAATAAGATTCAAGACATGCGATGAATTAGATTGAGCTTTAAAATGATATAATAAATAACTTGGAACTCCGGAAAACAAGATGAACAACTTGAAACCTAGAATTTATTCCTCATGAATAAACTCTAAACGAAGGGATTAACCCACTTGGATGAAATAAGAATAAGAATTATGTTATGCATATCCTTCACCAATTTAAATTCATGACAACCAAAGGAATTGGCATACTACTTATTCTCGTTGCAAAGAATTAAAGAGAGATCTAGCACAAGCTTGGGTAAATCTTCAATGAACCACCGGTAGGATTATAAAAGAACAAATGAATTAATACGATAACAACGGAAGGTAAACTTGAAAGAACCACCGTAAGAATATGGAGACGAACGAAGAGGCATCAACGAAGAATATTTGGAGGACAAAGTTGAAAACTGAGAACGAAGAAATATTCTGAAATGATGGCCTTCGGAGGATCACAAAGAAAAGAATTCATGAAATTCTTCGGATGGCATAAACAAATTCCTCACAATCTGAACAATAATGAGGATGGCAAGAAGTTAGAACCACAACTCATCAAGAGAACGGGTCAAAATTTAAGAGAAACTCTTCTCCGATCTCCAAAACTGAGAAGACGATGAGATACACGACCATGAATTGTATAGGCACTCCGTAATGAAGAATTAAAAGGTTGAACCAATGATGAAAAGAATTTGAAAGCGATCTTGGAGAAGGCATGTGACTGATGGGAATCATTCTTACGTCACACTTTAAAGAGAATTTGAGTATAACTCCAAAAAAATTAGAAGAGTCGGGTAAGATCCTGGAAAAAGACATGTGGGTTAGGGCCCACTCAAAGAAAATCACCATTAAAAAAGATTGCTTAAGATATATTGCACCGGTTGAATTAAATGGCTTGAATAAGATGACAATCTCAAAATAGCTTGAACGGATTAAGAATGGAAACACGAATTTTCTGAGATATCTTCAACACTCCGGATATGAATAGCACGAGGAGAATGATTAATTGGTGCACCGGAATAAGAAAGCATTGTGAAATGAGGAAAAGGATAAGATCAACACCGAAATCTTGAATTACATCCACCGGCAGAGTTTGAGAACAAAAGAATGATGAACTTGAAGCTCTCGAGCATCTTCACGATAATTCACCGGATAAGAATATTGAAGGAAATGAATGAAGAAATATCACATGAATAAAAAGGACACTTCATCTGAGAACTTCTGACTCCGAGAAGAAGAAGGGTGGGAGGGTGGGGAAACAAAGATAGCTTGAGATGAATGAAACAGACAAATCGTCAGATTTCTCAACGACGTCCGTATGGGATAACTTGAAGAGAAGGCACACCGGTTGAAAAGGATTAACATGAAAATCTCGATGGTCAAGAAGGACTAGCACTCCCATAGAAATATGAGAACACCGATTAGGAAAGGTATGGAATCAACACTTGACATCGAAGCAACTCGAATACCAGAATCAAGACAAGAACAAAGGATAGATATGTTGCAGCATAATCTTCACAACATCATTCGAACAGAGAATTGAACGAATGAATTCCGCAGGTACATCAACTTGTCGAGAAGTCACTTGGAGAACAAAAGATAAATAAAGCAACAAGGAGCAGATAGAACAAATACAAGATAGAAGCTTCGTTCGACATATTCGTGCTGAAAGCTTATGGAACGTGTTACAAAAGGGTTTTGCAATCCCCGGATCAGCATAGCCAAGGACCTTTAAGATGCAACTCCCGATCGGAAGAAGCCCATAAAACTACTTCACTCAATGTAGAACCCCGAACTCCATATCATGCACTCGTTGGAAGAATGCCTAGAGCTACTAGATGAACCCACCTATTAATTTCCGAAAGTTTCCAGTTATGCAATCAGGTGTTGGGGATACAGGGGAAGCACCGCGCACTCAACTCTAATCCTACATCCAGCTGTATCCATCCTTCAACACATAACCAGTTATTTCCGGAAACGATTTACCTCGGACCTTCGAAACGCATCTACTATACAAGCTATGGCAATACTCCCGAACTACCTCCCCAGTACTGGGTGATGTCGGGGTTATCTTGCCACTAACCGCATAGGAGAGTTTTCGATGTCGGCCGTCTTAAGTATTCCAGAACTGATGCGATATATTTGTGACGACAACACCTCGGAGCTCAACTCCCCGGGACACTGCCACAACCCCTAATGACAGGAGGCATCGAGAACAATGTTCTCGTCACAAAGACATCGAAACAATCCAAACAATACTCGCGTGATCCTAAAAAAATTGGTGAATTTTTGAGAGTAGAAGAGACAAGAGTAATCGTCAGGAGTCCTCACCAGAGTGAAAAGAGATGAGAAGCAAAAGAAATCCTACTCTCCGATATATATATATAAGACTCAAAACATTTTAAGTGTGTGTCTAGACTCAACCGTCAACGATTCGATCAATCAGTGGGGGCTTCTAGGTCGGAGAAGGCTCTGAATACCAACTTGTAATGCCCAGGATGGGACTATACCTCCTACGTGTCGAGGCACGACTTAAAGGTATAAGCCGATTCTGGAATGATCTCAAGTTTGGTATCTTTGCACGACTCATGTAAAAGAGGGATTAAATTGCAAAAGGAGATAGTTGGCTTACACTCGCCACTTCACACAATACATTACATAAGAAAAACATCATTCAGAACAACACAACCCGACTACGGGCGAAGATACAAAAGAAAGATACCAAAACAACATAAAGCCACAGGTCTAGATCGAATCCTAGTAGAAACCACTACTGATCGTCGAAACGTCACAAGCATACGGCCACTCTCTTCAATGAGCTCCCAATGAAGTACTTGAACCAGCTCATGCATCACTCTCGGCTGAACCTGCATCTGGTGTTGTAGTATCTGTGAGCCACGAGGACTCAGCAATCCCATAACCATGGGTATCAAGACTAGCAAAGCTTTATGGGTAGGAAGTGGTAAAGTGGTGAGGTTGTAGCAGCGGCTAAGCATAATATGGTGGCTAACTTACGAGTACAAGAATAAGATGAGCATCTACGCAAACGGTAGCAAAAGTAGTGATCGCTAAAGATCCTGAACTACATACGAATCAAACATAACCCCACCGTGTTCTCTTCTCAAAGTGAAAAGAGACACTCACGGTTACTCACACAGTTGTGTGTTTTACTTCGGATCCTCTGCCAAGTTTTCTACAACCGGACATTAACAAATTCTAATCTGCCACATAACCGCGGGCACAGCTTTCGAAAGATTATAACCCTGCAGGGGTGTCCCAACTTAGCCCATCACAAGCTCTCACGATTAGCTGAAGTGATAAATATAATATCATCACCCCTTATCTTAGGGAAAACCGATCAGGCTCGGCATCCCGGTGCACAAGACATTTCGACAATAGTAAAACAAGTCCAGCAAGACCTCCCGACGTGCCGACACCCTGATAGTAGCCGCGTGTATCTCGTCTCAGGCCACGTCCGGATGGGCGATCCTACAGGTAAAACCAAACCTCGAGTTTCCCCGTGGTGGCCCCGCATAACCCCCGTTTGGGACCAACACCATCAGCA
>LR738710.1:308033229-308054851 GCA_902687465.1 Secale cereale
CCCCTGTTATGTAGAATTAAGAACCCTGGGACATGACCCCCTATGTAATTAATTAATTATTTAAGTTGTTATTATGAGCAAATTAAAACCAATGTTGGGCCTTGCTGGAGGGGTTTTATTCAAAGACGAACTGTCAAGGGGTCCCCATCCACCCATCGTGTAAGGAACGCAAAATCAAGGAACATAATGCCGGTTTATCGGCGCCTAAGGTGGCATGAGTGGAACAAAACACCGAGCAAAAGGCCAAGCCTTCCACCCATGCCCAGTATATAGGTGTGTTAATAATAATAATAGATATTGTGATATTCCAACAACAACAAGTTCCCTCCTGGAACGAACTTCATCTTCACCTACAACTAACAACGCTATAAGAGGGGCTGAGCAAGCGTGTAACATAGCCAAACAGTGGTTTTGCTAGGAAGGTTTCAAGGTTAGAGGTTTCATGGCAACAAGGAGAGGCTGACATAAAAGATGGGTAGCGCGACATGTAACGATAGCATCGAGACAACTAAGCATGGAAATTGTAGTAAAGGTATCCAAGGGTATGATCATCTTGCCTGGGATTCCGCATGGAAGAAGAACGGGTCCATGAAGTAGACGGAGCAACATAGTCGAGCGAATCCTCACAACTCCGGAACGAAACCGAAGCTAACCAGAGAAGCAACCGGAAAGAAGCAAAACAACACGGTAAACACACAAGCATAAACATGGCATACGATGCACATCCAAGTATGATGCATGTCCGGTTTAATATGCATGACATGGCAAAGTGCACAAACAAGTTCTACAAGTTAAGTGGAGCTCAATATGCAACGAGTTGCATATTGACGAAACACCACAAGGTATTTATTTAGTCGACTCTTGTTTATTTACGAAACAAGATTAAATGTTTGTTAACATAGCAAGAGGTGAATCAAAAGCAAACTACCTATTTAGGCAAGTTTAAATGAGGCCGGAAATAACAACAACAATTCCGGAAAATCCCCATGAGCATGTTTAGCAATTATTAAGCAAACAACAATTCACACATTTTTATGTTGTTAACATGATGCGGATGACATGATCAAGTTTTATGCAATTATTATTAAAAGTTAACATGAAGAGATAAGAAGATGATAAGGAGTATTTGTCTCCGTGGTGGAAAGGAAAGGTGCCACGGCAACAATTCCGAAAATGATGCCACGGCAACATATCGGTTCCGGTAACTCGTTGAGAGTCCGGTGCAAAAGAAATATGGCGTGAGCGAGTCAAACGAGATGAAAGGTGGGGCGATCCCGTCACCGGGTTCCCACGAGTCGGCGACGAGGCAACCGAGGAGCATGACAAAAGGCGAAACGGGCACGGAGCACACAAGGGAAACATTTCATACAACACAACAAGCATTCCACGGGTCATCGTCTCGGGGTTATACCTTCGGAACAAGCGTTTCGGGGCGGTTCGAGTCGTCGAGGGACGTAGTGGTACTCGTGGTCGAAGTAGTTGTACATGAGGGTCGTAGAGGAAGTAGCCGTTCTCGCGAGTCGTGGTACACGTTCGTCGAGGAAGTAGTGGTACACATTGATGTAGTGGTTCACGGACATCGGTAGGGGTACTTGGGGTCTTCGGACTTGTCGGTCTCGTTTTGCGACGGTAGTGGAACTTGACGCATCATCTTGTAGTCGAACTTGACATCGAGCGTTGAGGTACTTGGCACATCCGGTAGTCGTACTCGAGGTCGTCGTTGACGTAGGGGTACATGAGGGTCGTCGTGGTACTTGGCGTCTCATCGTGTAGCCGTTCATCTTGAAGAGGAACTTGGCGCTCCCGAGATCCTTGGAGAAACAACAACAGCCACAAACAAACATGGCAAAGTCTCAGTCTCGAGTCGGAGCATACTAGCCGGTCTTGAGGATCCGAAACGAAGCAATACACGGGAGCAAACAAAAAGGGGCAGCACGGGGAGGCGCTGTCGGTGGCCCGCTGAACGGCGGAGGGAGCTCCAGCGCGATGAGGACGGGCCTGCGCGATACAGCGGTGGTGGCTGCAGGCCAGATCGCGGGGAGGGACGCCATGCTGGGGCGAGCACGGCCATGGCGAGGCGCGAGACAGGGGAAGGCCCTGCTGCTGCCTGGCCGAGGCAGGAGGCGAGGCAGGCCCTGGGTGCTGCGGGGCGTGCACGGCTGCCTTGGAGATGGAGGGAGGCCACGGCGCGCTGGAGGGAGGCGCTCGGCGGAGGAAGGCGAGGTCGCGGGACCTTGCGGCGGACGGCGGCAGCTCCCCCGGCCGCGGGAACAAGGCATGGCCTGCCCGCGGGGACGAGGCGCGCCGGAGCCCTGGAGACGGAGGGCGCGGCGCCGACACTGGGGCTCGTGGGAGATCGAGCGGAGGGAAACGGGGAAAGGAGAGAGCGAGGCGGCGCTGGAGGGAGATGGAGGAACGAGGGGATCGGGGCACTGCGAGGAACGAGCGATGCGGTCGAACGACCCTGGCGGCGCATCGGGAGGACGAGGGGAGAGATGGAGAGGAGCGGTCGGTCGCTTAGGGTTAGCGGAGGCTGGGCCTGGAGGCCTGGATGGGATGGGCCGGCTGAGCCTTGAGGCCTGGAGGCTGGCTGAGGTGATCTAAAGGGAAAAAGGCCAGGCGGGGGGAGAAGAAAAGACCGGCTAGGAGGGAAGTGGTCGGCTTGGCCTGGACCTCACCCTACTGCTGTTTTCCAAAATAAAACAGAAAACAACAGGAAGAAAGAAAAGAAAGGAGGTGGCTAGGGAAGAATTAGGACATGAGGTCAATTTTCCTGGACTCGCAAAAATGTCCATGGTCCACGAAAAATAGGAGAGGCAAGAATGCAAGAGATAAAATCGAACTCATTTGAATTAAATTCAAATTATTTGAATCAGGGCATGACTAGAAAGTGTCCAGAAGTGTTGAGGTTTTTGGAGGAACCTCGATAAGCGAGAAAAGAAATATAGGGAAGGTTTTTGACGGTGAAACTTGAATTAAGAGGCATGAGGAAAAATATGCAAGTGTGTTGGGGTTAATTCCAAACAAATGGAATATTTATAATATAGCTCCCTAATAATATTGAGAGGCTTTTATATGTTATAAAGAGAAGTCATCCTTCCCTCAATTTAAATGGACCGAAGGTCCACACAATTTATTTAAGTTGAGATGCAAAATAAATATGACATGATGGCATGATGACATGATGCAAAGCAAAATAAATAACACAAGCACACAGAAACACACGGGAGAACCCGGAACATCTGGAATCTTCTGGGACGTCGGTCTTCGGGCGTCACAGGTGAGGCTCCGGGAGGCGGCTAGCTTGTTGGCATTGTCGAGGAGCGAGACGCGGAGTGCCTCTAGCGCCGCGCCATCCGTCCCCACGGCGATGGGGGCGGAAAGGCTCTACATGGCCGCCTGCAGCGGGTCCTGGCCAGGCCCGTCGGAGGGCTCGTCGTGGCAAGCAGTAGCACCTCCGTGATGGTGCTGACGCCACTGTCGCAGATTGCAGAGGGGAGGGGGTCATCGATGATCACCACGTGCTCGGGGAAGGAATCGGCGGACGCCGCGTCAAGGTTGATGACCATGTCGACTGGTGGATCAGAGGAGCCGACAGACTCCATGTCGGAAGCGCGCTCGTCGACGATGTGGAGCTTGTCTAGGAGCTCGACGAGGTAACTCTCCGAGGCAACTGGCCCTGCGACCGGAGAGGGCTCGTCGTGAAGGTGCACGCCGACGAGGATGTCGGCGAGTCCGCTCGTGGCGCATGCGGCCTCAGCGTAGTGAAGAAACCCGGCATCCACGGCTGCAGGCGTGCTGGGCTGGCTGTGCTCGCCAGGTAGGAACAAAGTTCCCGTACAGAACATGTCTCCGGACGACGGTGCACCTTGCCCCATGGTGGGCGCCAAATGTCGGGGTTTTGGTGCGACATATGCCAAAGGATGGCTTATCATGCATGGGTACAATAGAACGTCGCCGGGCCCTGGAAGTGGGATAAGGCGATACTTAGGACGCCTACGAATCTTACCCAGGTTTGGGGCTCTCCGTGGAGATAACACCCCTAATCCTGCTCTGCAGGGACTCCGCGTCATGACTAATGTCAATATGGTAGCTACAAGGTTGCTCCTTGAGCTGTGTCGTCTAGAGGAAGAAGAAGGGCAAGGCTAGCTCTCTATCTTCTCTCTAGTGAATGCGGGTTGCCGCTAGGGTTTCTCCCAATCTGTCTATCTCTCTCTTTGTGTCTCTCTTCTTCTTCTTCGGGTCCAACCCCTCCACATGGAGGACCCTGGGGGGTTTATATAGGCCTACGCCCACGGGTACAACGCGGTAATCTAGGCGGAACGGCCCCCAGCTATCGGCGTCTTTGGGTGCCGGCCTTCCCGCCTGTTTGATAGGGCCCGCCGCTTGCAGGCCCTCGTGATTGCCTTTCATTGTGGGTGCTCTTCTCATGACGGCAGCACCGTTAGGAGGGGAATGGCTACAGTGCCGCCGCCTTCTGCCGTACACTGCCACCACACCTTGTCTTGTCATCTTGATGGGATTCAGACTCCTAGGGCACGGTTAGCCGCCTTCTACCAGGTGGCCCGTCCCCCAGGCCGCCTGCCAAGGGTCGCTTGCTTCTCGTTCATCCACTGGCTGGTGGGGCTAGCTGCCTGCTGGCCCTGCCGCATGTGGGTAGTAGGATCATGGTGTCCTCTGACCGGGGCTAGGTCATTGGCAGCATGGCTAAAGTGATACGCGGACTAAGGAGTGTCCGTAAGATACGCCCTCACTGTAGCCACGCCCTTATAGATTCTCTAAGGACATGCTCAACTGTAGCCATCTCTTAGTCTTGTCGTAGTTCCCCAGCACACGTCCCGAGGGGGAAATGTGGGGACGTCTTCTGGATGCCGGTCATGAGGCTGCCGCCTATCCAGGTCCCGCCGCCTGCTAGCAGCTGGCTCCTAGGCATTGTGGCCCCAGGAGGTGGCCCGATGAGCAGGCGGCCGAGGGTGACAGGCGGCCCTCAATTGTCTTGAAATACCATGGGTGGTCAATGAGGACACCCGTGGTCAATATCTTCGACAACTGCTCCATTGAGCAGTACTATCGCATGCCACAAACGTTTTAACACATGACAACATTCATATTGCAGAGACAAGGATAAACGGATGATGCACCATCGAAGCGAAGAAAAGGAGGTGCAAAGGAACAGATGTGTGCGTGTTGATTCCACCCTAACCTTTCCAAAGCGGACCCCCTCTTAGGCTTCCCTAGAACTCAAATCCACCGAAAAGAAACATAGATAACCGCCCTCTTCGATAGGCTCAGAGGGGCACCAAATTGTCTTGTGCCTAGACATGAGATATCTGAAATGCTCAATGCATACGATTAGTCCGCAAATGCATAGTCATCGATCACCAAAACCATATATGGAGAAATATGTCCTTACAAACACAAATTCCGAAAGTATAGGGAGTGTGCGATGATGATCATATCATTCTGGGAACCATTTCAAACAGACATCGTCACCTCACCCTCAACTAGTCTCTGTTTATTCTGCAACTCCTGTTTTGAGTTACTAATCTTTGCAACTGAATAGGTATCAAATATCCAGGGCCTACTAGGAGCACTAGTAAGGTACATATCAATAACATGTATATCAAATATACCTTTGTTCACTTTTCCATCCTACTTATCCGCAAAATATTTGGGGTAGTTCCGCTTCCAGTGAAAATTTTCTTTGCAGTAGAAGCACTCAGTTTCAGGCTTGGTTCTAGCTTTGGGCTTCTTCTCCAGAGTGACAACTTGCTTGCCAGTCTTCTTGAAGTTCCCTTTCTTTCCCTTGCCCTTTTTCTTGAAACTAGTGGTCTTGTTAAACATCAACACTTGATGCTCTTTCTTGATTTCTACCTTTGCCGATTTCAGCATCGCGAAGAGCTCGGGAAACGTTTCCATCATCCCTTGCATATTATAGTTCATCACGAAGTTCTAGTAGCTTGGTGATAGTGACTAGAGAACTCTGTCAATCACTATGTTATCTGGAAGATTAACTCCCACTTGATTCAAGTGATTGTAGTACCCAAACATTCTGAGCACATGCTCACTAGTTGAGCTATTCTCCTCCATCTTGTAGGCATAGTACTTGTTCGAGGTCGCATACCTCTCGGCATGGGCATGAGTCTGAAATACGAATTTCAGCTCTTGGAACATCTCATATGTTCCATGGTGTTCAAAACGTCTTTGGGGACCCGATTATAAGCCGTAAAGTATGGTGCACTAAACTATCAAGTAGTCATCATATCGTGCTTGCCAAATGTTCATAACATCAGCATCGGCTCCTGCAACTCGTCTGTCACCTAGCGGTGCATCAAGGACATAATTCTTATGTGCAACAATGAGGATAATCCTCAAATCACAGAACCAGTCCACATCATTGCTACTAACATCTTTCAACTTAGTTCTCTCTAGGACCATATCGAAAAGAGGGGAGCTAAATCGCGAGCTATTGATCTACAACATATATATGCAAATACTATCAGGACTAAGTTCATGATAAATTAAGTTCAATTAATCAAATTACTAATGAACTCCCACTTAAATTAACATCTTTCGGGTTAACTAAGTGATACATGATCCAAATTAACTAAACCATGTCTGATCATCACGTGAGATCGAGTAGTCATCAATGGTGAACATCTCTATGTTGATCATATCTACTATATGACTCATGTTCGACCTTTCGGTCTCTAGTGTTCTGAGGCCATGTCTGTACATGCTAGGCTCGTCAAATTTAACGCAAATATTCCGCGTGTCTAAAACTGTCTTACACACATTGTATGTGAATGTAGAGTCTATCACACTCGATCATCACGTGGTGTCTCGAAACGATGAACTGTAGCAACGATGCATACTCGGGGAGAACACTATTATCTTGAAATTTAGTGAAGGGATCATCTTATAATGCTATCGCCATACTAAGCAAAATAAGATGCATAAAAGATAAACATCACATGCAATCAAAATATGTGACATGATATGGCCATCATCATCTTGTGCTTTTGATCTCCATATCCAAAACATCGTTATGATCTCCATCATCACCCGCTCGACACCTTGATTTCCATCATAGCATTGTGGTTGTCTCGCAGACTATTGCGTCTACGACTATTGCTAACTCATAGCAATAAAGAAATTACATGATGCTTGCATTTCATACAATAAAGAGGCAACCATAAGGCTCCTGTCGATTGCCGATAATTTACAAAACATGATCATCTTATACAATAACGTATAACTCATCACGTCTTGACCATATCACATCATAACATGCCCTGTAAAAACACGTTAGACGTCCTCTACTTTGTTGTTGTAAGTTTTACGTGGCTGCTACAGGCGTCTAGCAAGAACCGTTCTTACCTATGGCACCAAACCAAAACGATGATTTATCAAGTTTGTTGTTTTAACCTTCACCAAGCACCGGTCGTAGTCAATATTGATTCAACTAAAGTAGGAGAAACAGACACCCTCTAGCCACCTTTATGCAAAACAAGTTGCATGACTGTCGGTGGAACCGGTCTCATGTACGTGGACATGTAAGGTTGGTCCGGGCCACTTCATATAACAATGCCGCCGAGTCAAAATCAGACGTTGCTGGTAAGCAGTATGACCATCACCGCCCACAACTCTTTGTGTTCTACTCGTGCATATGATCTACGCATAGACCTGGCTCTTGATGCCACTGTTGGGAAACGTTGCATGGAAAACAAAAAAATTCTACGCACAAGCAGTGATCTATCTATGGAGATGCATAGCAACGAGGGAAGAGTGTGTCTACGTACCCTTGTAGACCGTAAGAGGAAGTGTTTCACAACGCCGTTGATGTAGTCAAACTTCTTCGTGCTTCAACGGATCGAGTACCGTACGCAAGGCACCTCGGCGTTCTGCACAAGTTCAGCTCGGTGATGTCCCTCACCTTCTTGATCCAGTAAGACATCGAGGTAGTAGATGACTTATGTCAGCACGTCGGCGTGGTGACGGTGATGGTGACGTGATATATGCAGGGCTTCGCCTAAGCACTACGAAAATATGACAGGGGAGTAAACGGTGGATGGGGGCGCCGCACACGGCTAAGACAATGTTGTGTGTGCTTGTGAGGCGCCCCCTCCCCACATATATATATTGGTGTTCCTTCACAAAGCCCATATGGCCCATAGGATTGCCGGGGTAACCGAAACTCCTTCTGGTGACCCGATAATGACCTGATACCCTCCGGAACACTTCCGGATTCCAAATACCACTGTCCTATGTATCAATCTATACCTCTTGACCATTTCAAGACTCCTCGTCATGTCTGTGATCTCATTCGGAACTCTGAAAAACATTCGGTCACCAAATCACATAACTCATATAATACTATATCGTCATCGAACGTTAAGCGTGCGAACCCTACCGGTTCGAGAACTATGTAGACAAGACCGAGACACCTCTTTGATCAATAACCAATAGCAGAATCTAGATGCCCATATTGGCTCCTACATATCCTACAAAGATCTTTATTGGTAGAACCATAATGACAACATACACAACTCCCTTTGTCTGTCGGTATGTTACTTGCCCGAGATTCGATGGTCGGTATCTCTATACCTAGTTCAATATCGTTTCCGGCAAGTATCTCTACTCGTTCCGTAATACATCATCCTATGACTAACTCATTAGTCATTTGCTTGCAAGGCTTATTATGATGTGTATTACCGAGAGGGCCCAGAGATACCTCTCCGATACTCGGAGTGACAAATCCTCATCTTGATTCACGCCAACCCAACAAAACACCTTTGGAGATACCTATAGAGCATCTTTATAATCACCCAGTTACAGTGTGACATTTGATAGCACACAAGGCATTCCTCCAGTATCCGGGAGTTGCATGATCTCATAGTCAAAGGAATATGTATTTGACATACATGAAAGCAGTAGCAATAAACTGTACGATCAAATGCTAAGCTAACAGATGGGTCTTGTCCATCACATCATTCTCATAATGATGTGATCCCGCTATCAAATGATAACTAATGCCATGGTTAGGAAACCTTAACCATATTTGATTAACGAGCTAGTCTAGTAGAGGCTTACTAGGGACACGGTATTTGTTTATCTATTCACACATGTATTTAGGTTTCCGGTCAATAAAATTCTAGCGTGAATAATAAACCTTTATCATGTTTCGGGAAATATAATAATAACCATTTTATTATTGCTTCTAGGGCATATTTCCATCACTGACGTCCCGTCCATGGTGGCAGATCCACATCGTCGACACCATCTTGAACCCAACCACCGGAGCAGCTTCACTGACGCCCTCGTCCATGGCCTCAGACCCACTTCGCCCACACCGTAGTCCACCCTACCGGAGTTGATCCACAAACATCCTACTCCATAGTTCTAGATCTCCTTACCGGACGCCGACAGCTAGCGCAGCGTCATCACCCTTGATGTTTCTAACCTGATTCACACCGGCTGGCAAGATGCCAAGCACCCGCCGCAGCCTAGGTACGTGTCAACTTTAAACTCGTCCAGCATCACCTGCCCGATGTACTTCAAATATACTAACAGGTCGATGTTACATGTTATGCAGCTGGCAAAAACTACAAGGACGATGTTCCTTCTGGATTTAGCAGCTTGGTCAACCAAGATCCTGGACTAAGGCATTGCTATGATCTTATAAATGTGTCTCTCTCTCTTGTATTGTTGTGTGCCAGCCAGCGTGCTTTGCTAGGATTTTCGACTAGTAATCCCTTTGTGCAGACAATGATTTCCACTACTGTGACACCCCAAGACTGATGCGCCAGATGTCTTCCTCTTATTTGTCGTCGTTGCCATGTCATTCGCTTGCGTGTCACACTTTGCCATATCATCATGTGCATTTCATCTGCATAGTTTTCAAAACTTGCATCCGTTTGTAGTTGCCCATCTCCCAGTTCTATCCGTTGTCCGTTCTGAGCCCAGACACACTCGCATGAGCCCGCGGCACCTCTGAAATATTATTTTATAAGTGGCATAAAAAGATTCTTGGAATGGGATGAAAGTAGGCTTGCGGTCTTATTATAGTGTAGGTAGACCACATGTCAAATTTTGTTGCATTCGGAGTCCGTTGGATAGCTCAACCGTTAAACTATCGCGGCAATATCGTCGATCAAACGTCGGATGTTTTCGGTATCCGGAAACTGCCGTTGGACCTCTATCTCTCCTCTCCTATCAGCTCTTGGCCTCTCTGGCACAGCCCACTAGCCCAGCTACCTATCCCTCTGCTCCGGTGTCGTCGGATCAAGATCAGATGCCCGAAAACACCCCTAAACCCCCCTAACCCTAGCCCCTGCCTATTTAAGCCCCTTCCCTCGTCCAAAAATGGCACCCTAACCTAGCCAACCTCTCCCCTAACCTCTAGCCACCGCCTCCTTGTTTTCCATTCCCGGCCAGCCGCCTGCCGCCACTTGGCGCTCAGCCATCAGGAGCGCCGCCGTAGCCAACACCGCCCCAGCCAATGGGCGAGCACCACGTCACGCCCACAGTCCACCACTCCATCGCGACCTGCTAGGCCCAGGGGGAGCCCGCCCGGGGCCACCCCGGGCCCGAAGCCGCCGCCACCCGAGCCACCCGATCCCTGTGCCCGAGCCCCTCTCCTCGTCGACCCACCAGTAGCCTCGCCGGAGTAGCTGCGAGTCCCACCGGGCCAGCTCGCGCCGCCCTTCTCCTTTCCTCGGTGCCCCGCGCTCGCCGCCCCTTGTGGTCCCAGCGCTCCCACGAGCCCCTCCCCTCGAGCTCGCCGACCCCGCCGCCGTTGTCTGCTCGCCTCACCGCCATGTCAAGTCACCTCGCCGCTGGAGGCCTCTGCCTCCTCCTCCCCCACCACCTCGCCCCCTGCTCCCCTCACCACCGACCTCCACGCGACCCCACTAATCGGATCCGCAGGCCACGGCCATCGCCCGGCGGGATCTGACCAGATCCGGCTGTGCCAGCCCCGCCGCCGTCGCCCGTCGGCGTCGCCACCGTCGTCCTCCGCCGGAACCGCCGTCCTTGCCCCCCTGACCTTGCCAGTGGGCCCCAGCCACCGGACGTGTCCGGCCAGGCACAGACATGTCCGCTCGAGACCCCTCCCTGATGGTATAATTTTCTTCCAAGTCCCCAGTTTTCAACATCACATATGCATCTTCTGGAGCTCAAAACTATGTGCATCTTTATCCGTTTGGAGCATGTAATATGTAAAAATGTTCATCTCAGAGTGCTTTACATGATGGTTGCATTTGCGTACATGTTAGGATGCATCTTGTCATGCTAATGTCCGTTGCAAAAGTGCATGCTGAAAACTAATATAACTTGCTCTTTTGTCTTTTTCATAGCATTTTGTGTGATTTTCTTTTGAGCATCATGTCGCCTTGTTTTAGGAGAAAAATCATGTCATCTTTGCAATAGTGTAATTCATTTATCATTATATGCCTTGTGGTGAGTGCTACAAGCTTGCAAACATGCTATGATGATGTTACTATTCTGCTAAGTCTCAATCAGTTATATTGTGATGGCATGTTTACTTTATGCTACATTAACATCTATGCATAGTTGGAGATGTCCAGTGAGCATGTTTTGAAGACCATGTTATGATCTATCTATCCATGCCCTTGTTTGCTATTATAAGTTGCTGCAGCATATCTCTTTCTTCCTATCAAGTTGTCATCATGATAAATCTGTCAATTTGTTAACAGTATGTTCCATTTTGCAAAGCTCATTGTAATTAATCTATGCATCATATGGAGTTGTGCCCATGGAGTTAGTGGGGGTATGCCATGTCTACTATATGTACATGACCTTTGCATGTTTATTAAAATTGCTATGCTTCCTGTTATGTGCCTCCAAACTCAACATCATAATGTTGCTGTGTGGATTCCCAAATTTTCACTAAGTCTGAGAATCAGCTTATTCCATGTATGCATCTTGTCTTGATGAATGCCATGAACTTGTTGCTCCTATCTAAATTCCATGTTGTGTTATTTGAGCTCCAGCTTATGAACTAGCATGCCATACGTTGGCTTGCCTTGTTCTGACACTATAGATTAATTATTTCTTGCCTCCAACATGTCATCATATTAACTCTGCTCATGTATATGCCCTGCTTTTCACTAAGTCATAATTTGTGTTTTAAAGTTGCTTGTTGCATGGATCATGTTGGATAAATATTGATGCCTATGAACCTGAACCTTGAAGATATTTGAAGCATGTAATCTGTAATTTGTGTGCAAATCATGTTTGTGCCTGTCTTTTACTTGTAGCATGTTGTTTTGATGCTTGCTATATGCCTAGTTGCTGTTTTGGACAGCTTGTCCTTTGAACTTGTTTCATGTGTATGTGTTGAACCGTGGCTCTGTTTTGAGCGTGCTCTATATGCTTGATTTTGCGTGCAGATTTATAGTGTCTTGTTGCATCCATGTTCTGAGTATGTGTTCTTGATGTTTGAATGCATTTTTGCATCAATTCCATGTTCAACTTGTTGTGCTCATATCTTCTAGGCTGTAACTCCGAATTAAATGAACTTTATATGTAACTTGAATAGAAAATTGTGTAGATCATCATGGTGCATGTTAACTTGCTGTTTCACAACTCCAACTTAATGTTTGTTCAGTTCTGGACCAATTTCGAAATTTGCATATGAGGACTTACCGGAATTGTTATATGTTGTTTCTGGCCTCATTTAAACTTTCTTGGTTGTGATGTTCTTGTTTGCATCATCTCTTGCCATGAGTAGCATCATGTAGCCTTGTCATGCATCATACTTGGTTGAGCATCATGTCATGTATTTGCGTTGTGTGTTTCCCATATTGTTTTCTTCTTTCCGGTTGTGCTTCTTCTCGTTAGTTCCCGTTCCGTTGCGATCGTGAGGATTTGTTCGACAACGCTTGGTTTGTCTACGTGGCTTCGTCTACTTCGTGGACTCGTTCTTCTTCCGAGCGGGATCTCAGGCAAGATGACCGTCACCTTGGATCTCACTACTATCTTTGCTATGATAGTTGGCTCGATGCTACCGCTATATGTCGTGATACCCACCACTTGTTTATCAAGCCTCTAAATATGCCATGAAACAACCTCTAATCTTTTCACCATCCCAACAAACCTTTGTTAGGCTATGTTACCGCTTTCTCAGCCCCTCTTATTGCGTTGCTAGTTGCAGGTGCAGTTGTAGTTCTTCCATGTTGGAACATGGATATCTTGGAATATCACAATATCTCTTATGTTGAATTAATGCACATATATCTTTACCTACTAATAACGCACGCATTGCTTCCGTCGGGTTCACTGTCATCTATATTTTCTTTATGGTTATATTCGTCTGGTCCATCCGTGAATTTAAAAAGCCATAAGGCAAACATGTGCTAGCCGCCTCACCGATCCACTGTTTGTGTATCATGTAGAGAGAGAGCAAATGTACATACGACCAAAGGATGGAGACCGGAAGTCAAACGAAAACTAAGTTGTTGGCCCATATTTATATTTTTTTCTTATCAAACTCAGGGCACATGCGCACCGCGGTCGCCCCCTCAAATTGTGGGGAAAATTGCACCCCAAAATTATGGACAACATATATATTAGAGAGGAGGATCGAACACATGACCTCTCATTTCAAATTCAACTTAGTTAACCAAGCGAGCTAGCAAGTGGTCGAGATTAGACTAGAGCGATGGGCCTATTTAAGCATCAATGTAAGGCTTTTATGGGCCGCGAGCCACATGAGAGAAACACAATCTCCAGTCCAATAGGCGGCAAAGCATCCATATTTCCTATGAAATAATCCCACCTTGCTCCTTGAAGACGATTCCCACCAGTTTATATAGGTTACCAACTTGGTTGTAATATCAACAAGACACCAAGAAAAAGAGAAGGTGACGATGGACGAGGGGGTGATTAAACTCTGGATGAAAGACATGATATATATGGGACGTGGTGCACCCTGCAAAGAGGGACATATGGCTAAGAGAATTAACTCGCCAGAAAGGATTGTGTGTTGGCTGAAAGGAACATGCAAGGAAGGAAATTTGGGCGTAGCAAACCATGGGTTATCGTGCTACCATATGCAGGCCAAAAAATTTCCTGTTGCAACACACGGGCATATGGCCTAGTACTTTGTAAAGGGTGGAAGGCTCGTCCTTTTGCCTGGTGTTTTGTTCCACTCTTGCTGCCCTAGTTTCCGATAAAACGGTATTATGTTCCTTGATTTTGCGTCCCTAACACGGTTGGTGTTTATGGCCCCCTTGACAGTTCGCTTTGAATAAAACTCCTCCAACATGGCCCAACATTGGTTCTACCATTTTCCCAATAACAACTAAAATTTGCATAGGGATTAGCTACCCCGTGAACCTTTTCTTAATCAACCCCCGCGCCAGTGCTCCTCATGAGTGTTGGTTCAAACTGGGTAGACTACGGGGCCACCACGGGGAAAACCGAGGTTTTGGTTTTACTTGTAGGATATCCCATCCGATCGTGGCCTGAGACGAGATACGTGCAGCTACTATCAGGGAGTCGGCACGCCCGGAGTCTTATTGGACTTGTTTTACAATTGTCAAAATGTCTTCTGCACCAGGATTCCGAGTCTGATCGGCTGTCCCCAAGATGGAGGTTTTACCTCTGCTGATCGTGAGAGCTTGTGATGGGCTAAGTTGGGACACCCCTGTAGGGTTTTGAACTTTTGAAAGTCGTGCCTGTGGTTATGTGGTAGATTGGAATTTGTTAATATCTGGTTGCAGAGAACTTGACACTAAACACGAAATAAAATACACCAACTGCGTGAGTAATCTTGATAGTCTCTTTTCGAGTATGTTCACGAAGAGAAGACGGCGGGGTTATGTTTGACTCGAAGGTAGTTCAGGATCACTTTGTGATCATTACTAATTTGCGACCGTTTGTGTGACTTCTCATCTTTCTCTTGTAATTGTAAGTTAGCCACCATACAAATGCTTAGCCGTTGTTGCAACCTCACCACTTATCCTTTCAATACCCATTAAGCTTTGCTAGTCTTGATACCCATGGTAATGGGATTGCTGAGTCCTCGTGGCTCACAGATACTACAACAATAGTTGCAGGTACAGATATTCGGTGACTTGATGTGAGAGCGATGTTTACCTGTGTTGGAGTTCTTCCTTCTTCTTCTTCGTCGATCTTGGGATAGGTTCCTGGTCAGTAGCCTGGGATAGCAGGATGGATGTCGTCGTGCTTTTCATGTGGTCTCATCCATAGTCGGATGTCTCATGTATGATGTTGTTGTATTCATGTGGCAATTTTTGCCTATTGTTGTATCCCCATCTATTTATGTAATGGTACGATGTAATGATATCCATCTTGCTAAGCGCCCGAAATGCGGTTGTGCCCCATTCACGAGTTCAACACGTGATCGGGATATAATCGCATCTTGGGCGTGACAAGTTGGTATTAGAGCCTCGACCAACCATAGAAGGCCCCTTCACTGATTGTAGTTTGGTCGTTATCGAGTCTAGAAGAAAACTACTTTGGAGTCTAGTTATATCGGAGAGTAGGAATTATCTTTACTCCTCAACCCCTTCGTCGCTCTGGTGAGGAATCTTGACGTAGGTGTTTTCAATTACTCCTCTTCCTCTATTAATTTTCTTTAGGATCACGCGGTTAGTTTTTCAATCATTGTGATGTCTGCTCTTTTCATCCGGTGCATCTCTCGTCAAGTTGATTCGACCATCTTCGTCTTTTGCTAATTTAATCCTCAGTTCTTTCCAACCAGCGTCGTTTTCACCGTCTGAAGTGGTCTCTGTTTTCCCACACACCCACCCTTTTTCTTCTCGGAGCCGGAGTCCTTAGTCGAGTATTTATCCTACTCACGTGAAGCCTTTGCTTTCTTTCCTCAATTATTTTCAACTAGTGAATTCTCGTCTAGTTCATCACTCTTCATCTCTTTTTCTTCTTCGGTGGATTCAATTCAAGTTTTCCGTAGTTCATATTATTTTCCCTTGGCTCAGATGTTTCCCCTTGCTCGTTTGCCTCTCGCCATTTAACTGCACTGGAGTTCTGAAGACATCTTAGGAGGTTCGTCTGTGTTCCAATTATTTCGAGGTTGTTACCTCATTCGAGTCTCTCAATCGTTTTGGTGCATCATCTCCTTTTTGATCCTTTTGAACGGTGTTTTATTTTCGGTGGGCCCTAACCCACAGGTTTATTCCCAGGATCTTACCCGACTCTTCTAATTTTTCGGAGTTATTCCAAAATTCTTTTCAAAGTGTGATGTAAGAATGGATTCCATCAGTCACATGCCTTACGAAGATCATTTTCAATTATTTTCAATGTTGGTTCAACCTTCCTCTTTTCATACTTCCGGAGTATCTCAACAATTTTGGTGGTATTTCTCGTCGTCATTTGAAGACCGAAGAAGAATTCATCTAAATCTTGTCCATTCTCTCGACTATTCGTCGTTCAAACTTAATGCTATCCCCTCAAATTGTTCCGATCGTGACAAATTCTTTGCTTACACATCCAGAGTATTTCATGAATTCTTCCATTGTGATCCTCCGAAGGCCATCATTTCAGAAGATTTCTTCGTTGGTAGTTTTCAATTTCGTCCTCCAACTACTCTCAATTGATGCCTCTTCGTTCGTCTCCATGTTCCTCTGGTACTTCATTCAAGCATTCTTTAATCTGTTCGCGATCTCTTCGTTCTCTTGTATCTAAACTCCCTCTAGTTCTTTATTCATTTTCTAATTCTTCCTGGCGATTCATTCTCTTTTCTTCGTTCAATTTCAATTCTTACGGTCATTCGTTCAAGATTTCTTTTCATTGTCATCATATCAATTCATTCATTCTTTCCAATCCTACCGGTGGTTCATGAAGACTTTCTCAAGTTTGGCGTTGTACCCCTCTTTAATCGATTTCAACGCAAATAAGTGGTATACAAATCCATTGCTTTACATCAATTTAATTGGTGGAGGATAATCATACCATAACTTATTCTTCTTTCCTCAAGTTGATTAATCCCTTTCTTAGGAATTTGTTCATGATGAATAAATTCTAGTCCCAAGTGCTTTCATCTTTTGTTTTCTGGAGTTCAAGTTTTCTCGGCTATCTCGTCGGAACCTCCATCTAAATCATTGTAAGGCTTTAATCTTGTTCTTTTCATCTTTCATTTCTATCTCATCATCATTTCGTTACCGAAGTTCTTCATGGTGTTTCTTCATGATTTAATTCATCATTCAAGTGATCATTAGAATTCTAGTGGAGAAGCTTAAGTATTCTTGTTCTTGCATCTCAAAGTGCAATTACTTTTCCGTATTCTTTTGAAGTGGAGTTTCACATTTCTTTGTTCTTCTCAGCTAATCAATCTTTCGTAGTGGTAGAAATTCACCTCAAGTTTTGAGATGTATTCCATAAGCCCACGACAAGCTTATTCTTTTGTTGTTGATTTTCTCAACAACTCCGTTCGATCCTTCCTTCTAAGGATGCTTTCAAATTCATTTGCTGTGAAAGTTGTCATCTTCTTCTCTGTTATTTTCTTTCCACTTTTCAATTTTCCGGATGCATTGTGTTGTTCCTCTCGTCAAGTATCATCCCATCTTGTCAATATCATGTTATATTCCTTCCATTTTCAGCCGGAGTGCTACCCAAATTCATTCGTTTGGATTCCTTTTCTATCTCGCATTAGCCGGAGTGGTTTCGAATTCATTCTTGTTCATTCGGCTCTCGTGTCATGTCTTTCCACCATCAAGATTCTCGTAATGTTCCATGTTCCTCTTTTGTAACGGAGCTTCTCAATCTCGTTCATCTCCGTTTTGTTCTCTCTTTCAAGTTTTTCAACCTCTCAAGGTTCTTTGGCTTCTCTCTTTTCTCCAAGGAGCAACTTCGTTTCCTATTCCTCTTCTGCCTCATTCCTAAGATCTCGGGAAAAGATCTCTTGTTAGTAGGGGAGTGTTGTGACACCCTGAGACCGATGCGCCAGATGTCTTCCTCTTATTCGCTGTCGTTGCCATGTCATTTGCTTGCGTGTCGCACTTTGCCATGTCATCATGTGCATTTCATCTGCATAGTTTTCAAAACTTCCATCCGTTTGTAGTTGCCCATCTCCCAGTTCTCTCTGTTGTCCGTTCTGAGCCCAGACACATTTGCACGCGCCCATGGCACCTCCAAAATATTATTTTATAAGTGGCATAAAAATGTTCTCGGAATGGGATGAAAGTTGCATGCGGTATTATTAGAGTGTAGGTAGATAGCCTATCAAATTTCGTCGCATTCGGAGACCGTTAGATAGCTCAGCCATTAAACTATCGCGGCAATATCACCGGTCAAACATCGGATGTTTTCGGTATCCGGAAACTGCCGCTGGGCCTCTATCTCTCCTCTCCTATCAGCTCTTGGCCTCTCTAGCATAACCTACTAGACCAGCTACCTGTCCCTCTGCTCCGTTGTCATCGGACCGAGATCTGATGCCTGAAAACACCCCTAAACCCCCCTAACCCTAGCCCCTACCTATTTAAGCCCCTTCCCTCGTCCAAAAATGGCACCCTAACCTAGCCTACCCCTCCCCTAACCTCTAGTCGCCGCCACATTGTTTTTTGCACCCGGCCAACCGCATGCCGACACTCGGCGCTCAGCCATCAGGTGCGCCGCTGCAGCCGACACCGCCCCAGGCAATGGGGGAGCGCCACGTCATCCGCATAGCCACCTACTCCGTCATTGCCCACCAGGCCCACGAGGAGCCTGCCTCCGGCCGCCTCGGTCCTGAAGCCGCCGCCGCCGGAGCCACCCGCTCCCTGTGCCCGAGCCCCTCTCCTCGCCAACCCGTTGGAGCTGCTCGCCGGAGCAGCAGCAAGTCCCACCAAGCCAGGCTGCGCTGCCCTTCTCCTTTCCCTGGCGCCCCACGCTCGCAGCCCCTTCTGGTGCCAGCGCTCCCGCGAGCCCTTCCGCTCGAGCTCGCCGACCCGCCGTCGTTGTCTGCTCTGCTCGCCGCCGTGCCACGTCACCTCACCGCCGGAGGCCTCTGGCTCCTCCTGCTCCGCCACCTCCCCGCTGCTCGCCTCGTCGCTGCCCTCCGCGCCAGGCCACCGACTGTATCCGTCGGCCACGACCCTAGCCCAGCAGGATCTGACCAGATCCGGCCGCGCCAATTCCGCTGTTGTCGCCCGTCAGCGTCCCCACCGTCGCCCACCATCGGAACCTCCGTCCTCGCCCCCGTGACCCTGCTAGTGGGCCCCAGCCACCGGACGTGTCCGGCCGAGCATGGACATGTCCACTCGAGACCCCTCCCCGAGGGTATAATTTTCTTCTAAGTCCCCAGTTTTCAACAACACATATGCGTCTTGTGGAGCTCATAACTCTATGCATGTTTATCCGTTTGGAGCGTGTAATATGTCAAAATGTTCATCTCAGAGTGCTCTACATGATGGTTACATTTGCGTACATGTTAGGATGCATCTTGTCATGCTAATATCCATTGCAAAAGTGCATGTTGTTGTTAATTGCTGAAAACTAATATAACTTGCTCTTTTGTCTTTTTCATAGGATTTTGTGTGATTTTCTTTTGAGCATCATGTCAACATGTTTTAGGAGCACAATCATGTCATCTTCGCAATGGTGTAATTAATTTATCATTATATGCCTTGTGGTGAGCGCAACAAGCTTGCAAACATGCTATGATGATGTTATTGTTCAGCTAAGTCTATATTTGTTATATTGTGATGCCATGTTTACTTGATGCTACAGTCAAATATATGCATATTTGGAGATGTCCATTGAATATGTTTTGAATACCATGTTATGCTCTATCCAAACATGCCCTTGTTTGCAATTATAAGGTGTTGTAGCATGTCTCTTTCTTGTTCTCAAGTTGTCATCATGATAAATCTGTCAATCTGTTAACAGCATGTTCCATTTTGCAAAGCTCATTGTAATTAATTTATGCATCATATGGAGTTGTGTCCATGTAGTTAGTTGGATTATGCCATGTCTACTATCCCTTCTTGACATTTGCATTTTTATTAAAGTTGCTACGCGTTCTGTTATGTGCCTCCAAAGTCAGCATCATAATGTTGTTGTGTGGATTCCCAGAGTTTCATTAAGTCTTAGAACCATCTTATTTCATGTTTGCATCTTGTCTTGATGAATGCCATGAACCTGTTGCTCGTATGTAAATGCCATGTTGTGTTATTTGAGCTCCAGGTTATGTACTAGCATGCCATACTTTGGTTTCCCATGTTCTTGCATTGTAGCTTAATTATTTCTTGCCTCTAACATGTCATCTTATAAACTCTGCTCATGTATATGCCCTGTTTTTCACCAAGTCATAATCTGTGTTTTAAAGTTGCTTGTTAAATGGATCATGTTGGATTAATATTCATGCCTATGAACCTGAACCTTGATGACATTTGAAGCATGTAATCTGTATTTCGAGTGCATATCATGTTTGTGTCAATCATGTACTTGTAGCATGTTGTTTTGATGCTTGCTATATGCCTAGTTGATGTTTTGTAAATCTTGTCCTTTAAACTTGTTTCATGTGTATGTGTTGAACCATGGCCCCGTTTTGAGCGTGCTCTATATGAAGCTTGCTTGGTTTAGAAGGAAATATGCCCTAGAGGCAATAATAAAGATGTTATTTGTATTTCCTTATATCGTGGTAAATGTCTTTTATTCATGCTAGAATTGTATTAATCGGAAACTCAGTACATGTGCGAATACATAGACAAAACAGAATGTCCCTAGTATGCCTCTACTAGACTAGCTCATTGATCAAAGATGGTTATGTTTTCTAGCAATAGACATGAGTTGTCATTTGATCAACGAGATCTCATCATTAGGAGAATGATGTGATGGACAAGTCCCATCTGTTAGCTTAGCACTATGGTCGTTTAGTTTCTGCTATTGCTTTCTTCATGACTTATACATGTTCCAAAGACTATGAGATTATGCAACTCCCGAATATCGGGGGAACACCTTGTGTGCTATCAAACGTCACAATGTAACTAGGTGATTATAAAGATGCTCTGCAGGTGTCTCCGAAGGTGTTCGTGGTGTTGGCATAGATCAAGAATAGGATTTGTCACTCCGAGTGTCGGAGAGGTATCTCTGGGCCCTCTCGGTAATAAACATCATAATAAGCCTTGCAAGCAAATGACTAATGATTTAGTCACGAGATGATGTATTACGAAACGAGTAAAGAGACTTACCGGTAACGAGATTGAACTAGGTATTGAAATACCGACGATCGAATCTCGGGCAAGTAACATATCGATGACAAAGGGAACAACGTATGTTGTTATGCGGTTTGACTGATAAAGATCTTCGTAGAATATGTAGGAGCCAATATGAGCTTCTAGGTTCCGCTATTGGTTATTGACTGGAGATGAGTATCGGTCATGTCTACATAGTTCTCAAACCCGTAGGGTCCGCACGCTTAACATTCGATGACAATCGGTATTATGAGTTTATGAGTTTTGATGTACCGAAGGTAGTTCGGAGTCCCGGATGAAATCACGGACATAACGAGGAGTCTCGGAATGTCCGAGACATAAAGATTAATATATTGGATGACTATAGTCGGACAGCAGAAGTGTTCCGGGTGTTATCAGGTAAAACTGGAATGCTAGAGGGGGTTACCGGAACCCCCCCCCCC
>LR738710.1:308063766-308080890 GCA_902687465.1 Secale cereale
GCCATGGTGGGCCATTGAGGGAAAGAGAGGGGCAGCCCATAGGGCTGACTGCACCCCCTAGGGTTCCTAGTTGGACTAGGAAAAGGGGGGAGGCGCCCCCTATCCTTTCCTTCTCCTCTCCCCTTTCCTTTCCTTTCCTACTCCTAGTAGGAATAGGAAAAGGGGGTTCCTATTCCTACTAGGAGTAGGAATCCTACTCCCTGGTGCGCCTATAGGGGCCGGCCGGCCCTCCCCCTTGCTCCTTTATATACGGGGGCCGGGGCACCTAAGGACACTCAAGAAACATTGTTCTAGCCGTGTGCGGTGCCCCCTTCCACAGAAACAGACCTCGGTCATACCGTTACAGTGCTTAGGCGAAGCCCTGCGCCGGTAGCTTCATCATCCTCGTCACCACGCCGTCGTGCTGAAGAAACTCTCCCGTGAAGCTCAACTGGATCAAGAGCTCATGGGACGTCATTGAGCTGAACATGTGCTGAACGCGGAGGTGTCGTATGTTCGGTGCTTGATCGGTTGCATCGCGAAGACGTTCGACTACATCAACCGTGTCACTAGACGCTTCCACTTTTGGTCTACAAGGGTACGTAGACACACTCTCCCCTCTCATTGCTATGCTTCTAGTAGATAGATCTTGCGTGATCATAGGAATTTTTTTAAATGCTACGTTCTCCAACAGGTTTTATGTGTAGATTCATATTGTCTTGTTGCATACATGTTTTGAGTATGCGTGCCTGATGTTTGAATGCATATTTGTATCAATGCCATGTTCAAATTGTTGTGCTCATATCTTCTAGGCTGTAGCTCCGAATTAAATGAACTTTATATGTAACTTGACTATAAAATCTTGTAGATCATCATGGTGCATGTTAACTTGTTGTTTAACAACTCCAACTAAATGTTAATTCAGTTCTGGACCAATTTCGGAATTTGCACATGAGGACTTACCAGAATTGTCATATGTTGTTTCAGGCCTCATTTAAACTTGCTTGGTTGTGATGTTCTTGTTTGAATCATCTCTTACCATGAGTAACATCATGTAGCCTTGTCATGCATCATACTTGGTTGAGCATCATGTCAAGTATTTGTGTTGTGTGGTTACCATGTTGTTTGCTTCTTTCTAGTTGTGCTTCTTCTCGTTAGTTCCTGTTTCGTTGGGATTGTGAGATTTGTTCGACTACGATTGGTTCATCTACGTGGCTTCGTCTACTTCATGGACTCGTTCTTCTTCCTAGCGGGATCTCAGGCAAGATGACCGTCACCTTGGATTTCACTATTGTATTTGCTATGCTAGTTGTCTCGATGCTACCGCTATATGTAGCGCTACCCACCACTTGTTTATCAAGCCTCCCAATATGCCATGAAACAACCTCTAACCTTTTCACCATCCGAGCAAACCATTGTTTGGCTAGGTTACCCCTTTCTCAGCCCTTCTTATAGTGTTGCTAGTTGTAGGTGCAGTTGAAGTTGTTCCATGTTGGAACGCAGATGTCTTGGAATATCACAATATCTCTTATGTTAAATTAATGCACATATATACTTGGTAAAGGGTGGAAGGCTCGGCCTTTTTCCTGGTGTTTTTTTCCACTCTTGCCACCCTAGTTTCTGGTAAACCGGTGTTATGTTCCTTGATTCTGCATCCCTAACGTGGTTGGGGTTTATGGGCCTCCCTTGACAGTTCGCTTTAAATAAAACTCCTCCAGCAAGGCCCAACACTGGTTTTACCATTTGCCTAATAACAACTAAAATTTGCATAGGGAGTAGCTACCCCGTGGACCTTTTCTTAATCAACCTCCGGGCCAGTGCTCCTCATGAGTGTTGGTCCAAACTGGGTAGACTGTAGGGCCACCACGAGGAAACCTGAGGTTCTGGTTTTACTCAAAGGATGTCCCATCCGGTCGTGGCCTGAGACGAGATACGCGCGGCTACTATCAGGGTGTTGGCATGCCGGGAGGTCTTGCTGGACTTGTTTTACCATTGTTGAAATGTCTTGTGCACCGGGATACTGAGTTTGGTCGGTTGTCCCCAAGATGGAGGTTTTACCTCTGCTGATCGTGAGAGCTCGTGATGGGTCAAGTTGGGACACCCCTGCAGGGTTTTGAACTTTTTACAGCCGTGCCCGCAGTTATGTGGCAGATTCGAATTTGTTAATATCCGATTGTAGAGAACTTGACACTAAACTCGAAATAAAATACACCAACCGCGTGAGTAACCGTGATTGTCTCTTTTCGAGTAAGTTCGGGAAGAGAACATGGTGGGGTTATGTTTGAATCATAGGTAGTTCAGGATCACTTCGTGATCATTACTAGTTTGCGACCGTTTGCGTACGTTCTCATCTTTCTCTTGTAATCGTAAGTTAGCCACCATACAAATGCTTAGCCGCTGCTGCAACCTCACCACTTATCCTTTCCGTACCCATTAAGCTTTGCTAGTTTTGATACCCATGGTAATAGGATTGATGAGTCCTCGTGACTCACATATACTACAACAACATTTGAATGTACATGTATTCGGTGACTTGACGTGAGAGCAATGTTTACTTGTGTTGGAGCTCTTCCTTCTTCTTCTTCTTCTTCTTCTTCGATCTTGGGATATGTTCCTAGTCAGCAGCCTGGGATAGCAGGATGGATGCCATAGTGCTTTTCATGTGTTCTCATCCGTAGTCGAATGTCTCGTGTATGATGTTGTTTTATTCATGTGGCAATTGTTGCATATTGTTGTATCCCCATCTATTTATGTAATTATACGATGTAATGATATCCATCTTACTAAGCGCCCGAAATGCGGTTGTGTCCAATCACGAGTTCAACATGTGATCAGGATAGAATTGCATCTTGGGCGTGACAACTACTGGCTGCTAAATTAGAGATGTAGATGTCATACATGATACTCCCTCTATTCCTAAATATATGTCTTTCTAGAGATTCCTCTATAGACTACATACAGTGCAAAATGAGTGAATCTACACTCGAAAATGCATCCATACTAGAATCTCTACAAAGACATATATTTAGGAACAGAGGTAGTACATTACACAAAATCGTAGGTAGAATGTAGGAATTCCAGTGCACTACATTAGGCTCCCTTAGAGTGCCTACTAGTCCAGTACACAGAGTCATGGCTAGTTTATGCTCCGCACACAATCGTTAATTGGTGGTTTAAATATGCGCAAGGGATATGAAATGTATTATCATGTAGAGATATCTGAAATTAGTCGTGTCAACTTGCAGATTGGGTTACGTAATGAAAAAGTACAATATTTCTTAACACAAGCTGTATGTGGCAATTTCATGGAACATCGCAAAAAAAGGAGAGGCAGCGGTGAGCCTATATAGTGTGCTATGGTAGGTCACTCCCATTGCAATCATCGTGACATGTTATTTGTATGTCAGTGTTGTTGGCCAAGTTTCTTAGGGACAACTATTTCGAGTTATCTTAAGAAAGTAAGAACCTTTGAATATAAGCTCCAGATAATAAGCCAACCAGCTCTTTTCATTGCCTGCCTTTTCAGCTTATATGTGGTATGATCAGTGAAAAGTCTAGATTGCATTATATTTTGTCACTTTGCTACCCATATGAAAATTAATTAGACTTGCAAACATCACAAATTGAACCCAGTGCATTAATTAATATGATAGGAAAACGGACCATCAATATTTGTTCAAAATGCAAATACAATGATAGCATCTACTTGGGACAATCTACTGTGTTCATTGTCTTTCATAGAGATCCCATTGCATAATTTACATGAAGAACACATGACCTAAATTTAAATGAAGAACCATTATTTATTGAAATTCGATGGTCCAAGTGGCTGGTTATTATCATATAGCAGCACCACCTAAAAGCATCACATAGCAGCAGCAGCTCATAGCAACTCATCGTACAGCAGTAGCAGCTAGCAATTCATCATATACCATCAGCAGCTCATAACAACTCATCATATAGCAGCAGCAATAGTAGATCATAGCAATTCATCATATGGCAGTAGCAGGAGCCTTATAGAAACTCATCATATAGCAGCAAAAGCTCATAGCAATTCATCATATAGCAGCAGCAGCTCATAGCAATTCATTGTATAGCAGAAGTAGGAACCCTAGCACTATTGGCAGGGGATTGAGGTAGAGGGAAGGGAGAGAGGAGATGCAAGCAGGCAGGGCAATGAACCCTTGTGTGTTTGTTTTTACTTGAGGGTCATGTGTGATGCGGGCGTGAGCAGTGGCATTCTGAGTGTAATATAGGCAGACAACCGAGTCATTTCGCTATTCCCATTCCCTTCAATTTTTAGTGAGCTTCGACCCGAAGCACCCCCCCCCCAAAGCGAAATAAGTTAAGACCAAGCCCATAACTCAAAAACGACTTCTTTACATCTTTTATGACTTATTTTGAAAATAAGCTCTAAAAAGTCAGAATAGAACTGGCCCTTAACCTGCAATTCAACTGTGCATGCAATGATGAATCACTCTTGCCTGCTATAGTGTACATTTAGGCATCATACATGGCATACCCTAATACATGTGCATTTCATTATAGAATCTGAAATATGCAATGTTTATGTTAGTTCATACGTTGCACATGATGTTTAAATGCCCCTTAAATATGGTCAGTCAATTGATGGTCTTTAAGCCTCCTTCTATGCTTCTTTTCTTGATATGTAATTCCGTGTTGTGCAAGATTTGATCACACATCATTTCAATTGCGTGTTTGTATCAGCCAGCCATACTAGGAGTGTTTGATTTGATTACTTGTTGTTCTTGACCTAACAGAGCTTGTCAACGATTTAAACACTGAGGCTTGCTGTAGTGGGGGCTTGTATAACTCATAGGTGACATAACGGTTTGGCTGTACACTAAAGTAGGCTCTCCAAGAGTACCTGGAGATCTATTTCAAAGGTATGCCTAGTTTATAGACAGTGCACACATAGTAAATGCTCATTTCATTGTGTGCAAGAGATGTGGCATGTTTCATTATGTGGTGTTGTTTTCTTATAAACTCATCCTTTTGTGTTATTCACAGACTGGAAAGTATCCATATTTATCATCCAAGGAGACCAGTAACTAGTTTATGTCACCTTGCAGAGGGGTGCAATGAAGATAAGATTGAGGATTTCCAAGTACAAGATGTTAGGAAGGAGCCTTGCAAGAGAAGGAGGAGCAGTGTTGAGCCTATTCAACCAGTTATAATGTTCAGTAGCTACGTGTGGTCTAAATTTGTAACATGTCTGTGTTTTCGATTTGGCCCCAATATCATGCTCCTCTAGTGAGCTAAGAGACATTTCTGTATGCAGGCTGCACAGACTACCATTTTTATAATTTTTATAATATCACCTGCTTATACTTCATGGCGTGTAACATTATTGTTTGTCCTGTTTTGCCATGTATAAAATGGTCTGTCTTGCTCGCTTCACTGTTGTAACTATATTTTTGCCATAGTCATGTGTACTTATAGAAACCTTTCAGGATGAAGTGACATCAACACAAAGATCTGAAAGCAGTGTGGCATGGCCATTACCAAATGATTATGGATTGGAATTGTAATGTGATGATGTTCTCGAGCATCAACTAGAGGTGGCAAGACAATGTGTACATGATTCTCAACATGCAATCAACATGTTGAGACTGAACTTGCAGGTATTAGATGTAGGAGCTAAAATGAAACAAGACACTGAGGTAACCACAAAGGAATTGGAGATTTTGCACACTGGAATTTGTGTTATCTGAATCCGGCCAATCCTATTTTCTGAAGAGATCATATTTCAAATGGTAAGTTCCGTTGATGTGTGTACATGATGTATGAGCTTTATTTGCCTAGTGTATGTAATTTGATGTTTGTGTACGCTTTATTATCACTAGTGCCGAACGCAGAACTATAATGCCCAGTGGGTATAATCTGCTGTAATTTCTTTATTGTACAGTTTAGGATTATTCTTCGTTTCTATGCCTTAGTCTCTTTATTGTATAAGTGCACATTTTTTAGAGGCGATAGTATAGAGTAGGATAATTCTTTGTATATGGTATATCGTTGAAACATGGGCCAACACGCCCAAATGTTACCTGGACTCCATCTGGACAAACAAACATGTAAATCAAATCGGGCCTTAATTGGGTTGGTCAACTTAATATTTAGTGGATCCCAAACGATGGGGCCCACTATAATAACGGCTCTTTGCAGGCTGTTAACAGGCCGAAATCTCGATAGGGCCGCATAAATGGAAATGGCATGCGGGCCCTAGCAGGTCATTAACATGCCGAAAGCTCGATAGGACCGTATATATGGAAATGGCCCGCGGGCCCTAGCTGGCCGAAATAAACGTCAATTTTGTCTCGGCCCTTTTACTTGACGGACTAGTAAGAGGTCGAAAATGTTTTGGGTCGTAAGAGGCCAAATTTGCAAAGTAGGCTTCTAACAGGCCAAAAGTCGAGTCGGGCTGAAATTGTGCCCTCCTGAACGTATGCCACCGATGGACCCAAAATCAGGTTGCACCGTCATAGGCCCAACTGTTGTGCGGGCCAATTAAAGTCTGAAAGACAAAATGGGCTAGAAATTGGCCCGTTTACCTAATGGGTCGAGGAAAGGCTAAAAGTTACAATGGGCTAGAAGTTGGCCCAACTACAGAATGGGCCGAGAAAAGGCTGAAAGACGTACCAAGCCGTTCACGGGCTGGAACTGATGATGGGCTGCTAACAGGACGAAAGAAGGACGGGCCATAATTGGGCCCAAAGACGTAGTGGGCCGTGAACGGGCTATAATCGACGATGTGCTGGAAATTGTCAAATCCAGAATGGGTCATTGATGTACTGATTCTTTGTAACTTGTATGGGTCGTGCTTGTGTATGGGCTTGACTCAAGTAGGCCGCTAATGGGTCGGCCCGCTTATTTTGACAGGCTTGGCCTTTTGACGTAAAAGTGCCATTGTTGGGCCGAGCCACGTGTCGACGTAGAATAGGTTCGTACCGTCCACTCGCTTGATGACACATGTCCCAACCCGGAGCCGACACGTGGATACTAGTGTGAATCGGAATTTTACACGTCGAAAATCCCCATTGGTCCGGACAGTTAACGGGTCATCATATCCAAACCGGAACCCGATAGCATAATAGCGACGCGTTGTTGTGGATGCCACATGTCGGTTACCCTTGACGGAAGCACTTCCATGACGGGCTATTTATCGTCGTGGAAGTGGACACTTCCGTGATGATAATTTTGGTATTGTCATGGAGCACTTCTACGACAGCACAGGTATGACTATCTTGATTCTGCCATTAAATCTTCATGGATGCACATGCATGACAGAAAACATGACCTAGTGTGACAAACACGTATTATCACGGAAGTGGTTTTTTGTAGTGGCTGTCTGCGGCGTTTGGGCGGCTTGTCACTGGGTTTATCATTGTTTTTCTTCGGTGTGTCGTCGCCGTCCTTGGGGGTGTCCACGTAGATGTCGTACGTGGACGTGGCAGTCCAGCGGCCTGTGACTGGGGGTGGCATCAGAGTGTGTCGTGGCACCGCTCTCTTCGTCCATGGATTCGACATTTTTCGAGGTGTAGTCCAGCATGTCGGTTAAATATTCGACTGTGGGTACTAAGTGGGTGGTGGGTGGGTCATAAAATTCCATGTAACTCTCCTTGAGGGGCTTCTCAACGCAAGTTAGGGGCGAATCTTCTCGAACAGCCATGATCTGGATTTGGTCCAGCGCCTCATTCAGTAAAGCAAGGGTCACCGGGTTGACCTGAGTCCGAACTGATCTCCTGTCTTCGAGGGCCAAGTTGAGCTCAAGGCTTGGGGTTGGCTCTATGGCTGGACGAGCAGGGAGGACTGTGACGCCCCCGATTTGACCGTACACTAATCATGCACACAAATGTGTACGACCAAGATCAGGGACTCACTGGAAGATATCACAACACAACTCTAGACACAAATTAAAATAATACAAGCTTTATATTACAAGCTAGGGGCCTCAAGGGCTCGAATACAGAAGCTCGAATACACAAGAGTCAGCGGAAGCAATAATATCTAAGTACATACATAAGTTAAACAAGATTGCCTTAAGAAGGCTAGCACAAAACATCAACGATCGAAAAGGCAAGGCCTCCTGCCTGGGACCTCCTAACTACTCCTAGCGTCAGCTGTCTCCATGAGGTAGTAGGCTTTGTCGGGGTAGTAGCAGTCGTCAAGTGTGGCATCTGGCTCCTGGACTCCACCACCTGGTTGCATCAACCAGCAAGAAGAAAGAAGGGGGAAGGGGGGAGCAAAGCAACCGTGAGTACTCATCCAAAGTACTCGCAAGCAAGGATCTACACTACATATGCATCGTTATCAATGAAAATGGGTAGTATCTGTGAACTAAGCTGCAGAATGTAAGAATAAGAGGGGGAGAAGCTAGTCCTATCGAAGACTAGCATCTTCTGGAAACCACCAATCTTGCAGCAGCAGAAGAGAGTACAGAATAACATATTATAATTATCAAGCATGTTGTAGCAATAATGCCCAGAGATCCTTCCTCGGCTCCCTGCGAGGAAGCAATTCCAGAGTCACATATCCATTCATGTCTCAGTATCCAGTTCTAGTTGTATCGATCGGGATACAACTCCAAGTGTCCATTACCGTAGGACAGGCTATCGATAGATGTTTTCTTCCCTACAGGGGTGCACCAATAACTCCGGCCGGACACACCATCAGGTCATGCCCGCCCTCGGCCAAACAATATGTCGCAAACCGACCTAGGCTTAAAAGAGAGGTCATGCACGCCGGACTAAACCCTATGCCCCCAGGGGTCATGGGCCAATCGCCCCGGGAACTCCTGAACGTTGCGTGGGCGGCCGGTGAGCATACCTAGCTACCTCCTTAAAAAGGTAGGTGCATAACCAGTCCAACCCGGCGCGTGCCGCTCAGTCGCAATGACGTCAGTTAAGCTTCGGCTGATGCATATGACGCAGAACGCCATACTATGCCCACGTGATGGTTAGCGCTATCAGGCCAGAGGCCCCTTGGATCAAATATCCAAACCGTTTAGTGTCTTGGGAACGTGGTAACGAGCAGACACTCACGAAAGATGTGATCCTGTCGCCCCATCTCGGGGACTTGCGGCAAGGGCTAAGAATGCCCGGCCACACCTCGTATTCAACTCTCGGGTACCCTCCAGGTCAACCCGTCTCCACATCACTCGCGGGTACCCCTCAGGGTTGACCCGCCTTTCCAAGTAACAGTTGTAAAGTCATAGTAACCATAATAATTGTGTGTCTAACACCAAAGGGAACCTGAGAAAATCACCCTCGATGGAATTCCACCTGATGTTTATCATCAAGGTGAACGAAAGAGGAGTCACCCTTGAGGTCTACTCTTGAGGAGTTGCACGACAGTGTCGTTATCGGGAGTGGAGAAAGAGGAATCACCCTCGATGACCATAACCGATGAACTAACCTACTAGTTTAACATCTGAAGTGCTGATGAGGTGTCACCCTCGGCACTCGATAGTAACCCAGTATTGTCGAGCAACTAAGGGGAAAGTGATGTGCGGTGTCGGGGCCTGGTCTTCGATCCCGTTGATCGGGTCTTCTGATAATCCAGCGGGGCAGACATGACAAAGTGGGGGGGGGGGTCTCTGATGGATCTCTAACCAGCCTATACTAAGCAGTTTAGTATAAACATGTAAGGTATGAAAGCAGGTATCAACAACAGGCTATGCATCAGAATAGGATCATACAAAAAGCAGCAATAGCTCTAATGCAAGCATAAGAGGGAAGGTAATGGGTGATATCGGAATGATCAAAGGAGGTTGGCTTGCCTAGTTGCTCTGGGAAGAAGGAGGGGTCGTCAACACCGTAGTCGATCACCGGGGCATCATCGGTCTCGGGGTCTACCGAAGAGAAGAGGGGGAAGAAACAATAAATACAAAGCATACAAATGCAACAGAGAAGCACAACATGTCAACACGCAGTGCTAGTGTGTTCTAACGCGGTGCTACACGATACCGGCGTAGGGGATAGCATCCGGGGAAGTCTCCCCGGTGTTTCGTGTTTTCGGACAGATGAATCGGAGGGGGAAAGTTGCAGGTTCACTATGCTAGGAGCATGTGGCAGATGAATGGGCCGTGTATTCTGATTCGTCTCGTCGTTCTGAGCAATTTTCATATATAATTTTTTTTTCATTCGAGTTATAGATTATTTTATATGATTTTCTAAAGTTTTATTAATATTCTGAAATTATTATTAAATTGAAAATAAATAATAAATTGCTACGGGTACCCAGCTCTGTGTACACAGAAGTGCACACAAAGGAAGACAGGTGGGCTAGGGGAGGTCCCAGTTGACCCAGTCAACAGTCAACAGAGTTGACCATTGACTAGTCAAATCTGCTGAGCGGGGCCCGCTGTCATAGAGACATTAGGTTAATTACCTAGTTAAGCCTAAATAAATTAGTCTAAATAAGTAAGTAATTAATTAACTAATTAATTTTCTTATTATTATTTTCTTATTATTATTATTATTATTTAAATCCGTTTTTAAGGGGGCGGGCCCCATTTGTCAAGGGCCCAAAGTCCTTAGCGGGTCGGGCAAAACAGGGCGGAGCGGGCGGAGCGGGCGTTGGCGCCTGCTCGGACGGGCGCCTGTGAAGCAGGCGAGACCGGCGGGGCGCCGTGTCGGCAGCCTCAGTGGGGGCGCGCGGCGGCCCTAGGCGGTGGCGGTGCTGCATCGGGAGAGGGTGGCGCCGAAGGTGGGGGCCGGCGCGGGCCGGGCTCGCGGGGCAAGGCAAGGCGAGGCGTCATCGGCAGCAAGCGAGGCCGGGGTGCGCGATGGTCGGCAGAGCTCCGGCCTGGGGCCTGGAGCGCGGCCAGGGGCGCTGCCGGCGGCCACGGCTGTGGTTGGTGTGGCCGGTCCACCGAGGGGTGGCAGAGGGGCGATGACATGGGGAGTCGAGGCGGCACCAGTGGCAGCTGCGGCGGCAGGCGGCGGGCGGACGGAGAGCAGCACGGGCGAGGCAGGATGGTGAGGCGGAGCCGAGGGCTCGTGTGGAGGGGCGTTGTGGCGCGCTGGTGATCCCAAGATGAGGTGGGACGCAACCGGGTGCGCGGGTGCGTGGCCATGGGCGTGGGGAGCATGAGCTCACAGTGAGCCCGGCCATGGTGGGACGGCGGTCCTACGGCAACGATGAGGATGGGAGAAAGGGGGAACGGGAGCGGAACTCACCAGGAGGAGTTATGGTGCACTCGGGAGGGGTCAGGGACGGCTGGAGGTGCAGATCCGCGGCTAGGCAGAGTGGCGGCCGAAGGTGAAGAAGACAATGCACACGTCGGTGGGATGGCTCCCGGGGCTCGATCCGGTGCCGTAGGCGACGAAGAAGAAGACGGTGATGCTCCTGGAGATGCTAGATCAGCGCGGGGATGATGAGGGCCACGATAACGACAGGACCTTGGCATCGGTGGAGCTCGGGCTTGTGCGGGGGCGAGAATAACGGTGCGTGGGAGGTAAAAGGAGGCTAGGGTTCGGTCAAGGGGGGGTCCGGCAGCGTTTTATAGGGTGTTGGGGAGGTCGGGGATGGCCGCCACGCGCGACATGGCACGACCATGGCGGGCGGATGACCGCCACGATCCCCCTGCCTCTCTGTAGCAGGAGATTGGGGATGACCCCAATTGGGCTGGGCCAGCCATTTCTAGTGGATGGGCCAAAGTGTGCAGTATAATAGGTCATTTTTCTTTATGCCACTGGTTTTATCTTTTAGCTACTGTTTGTACTTATTTGAACCACCAAAAGGTTTTAGTTTTATACGAAACTTTGTACATAAATATTAGGTAATATGTAGGAGTTTCCCACAAAGTTTGGAGGCAAATGGAGTTAAATGAATAACCGTATATTTCGAAAACACAACTTTATTTGTTATTGGACCACTTACTAAATTCCTAGGAACTTATTTATGGCTTCAATGAAGTTGGTTTCAACATGAAAATCGACTAGGGAATTTATAGAATAAGACAAACATTTTTGTTTTGCTATATGGATAATTATTATTTTGACTTTATTTTAAAATTTGAATTTGAACCGGTTTTGAACCGAAGTGAGTTTAGTAACAGTAATTGTGGTGACGTGGCATCATTACCAGAGGGTTACTGTAGCTTGATTACCCGGGCATTACAAATCTCCTCCACTACAAGAAATCTCGTCCCGAGATTTAGGAGGTAGATTAAGGGGAGAAAGACTCGGCAAGGACGGAGCCCAACACAAGGTAGGTTCCTGGGGACTATCTCAGTGAACGTGGCATAGAGGAATATCTCGAGTTGAAATTCACGAAAGCCATCGAGAGCAAAGTAATGAGGTGCAATTAGAAGCTTCAATCGGGTAAGCAATCATTCGTTGCCTGAAAGAGAGATTGAAATGAGTTCAGAGCAATGGTAATAAGTATTGTGTCTGATGCCATAATAGATCACTAGGAATGTGGCTCGTGATTTCTCTATGAAGCCAAGTGCGAGGAACATCTTTGGCAACAAAAGTATACAAGAGAGTCATGTTTCGATCCTGTGGAACTGTGGGTTATGGGCCCACCATGTGGGTTAAAAGTAGGAAGGGCAATGATAGCAAGGAATGTCAGAGTATAGACTGTCAGTTATGTTGGCAACAACATTGGTACTAAGGGCGAGGGACAAAGAGAACCATTTTCCTGCTCGTTGAAACGAGGCGGACCAATAGGCAAAGTTCTCGTCCATCTGTGGTTACCAGAATGTTATCAACAATAGTAACAGGGTCTTACTGAGAGAGTTGTACACCAAGGTGTTTACATAAGCAGGAAATTATTACTCCTTAGATTATATGTAGAATAAAGAAAGGTTAAACAAACAAATGGAAAGGAAAATGTGTTTAAACACAATGAATAGGAGTATGTCATTCCCAAGATTAAGCATGGCATGATATACGTGTCAGGAGATCAAAGTCATGACCATATAGATAAAAGGGGTAAGAAGAATTATGATATGTACCCACACAACTATGTTGGATAGTTGATAAAAAACATTTAGCATTGCGCTTACCAGGTTCTTGTGGATCTTCGGAGTAACTTAGACATGCTTCGATATAGCACCGACATGATCATTGGGTAAAGATCCAATTTTGAATACACAAAGGATCCATCAGGGCAACTTATAGAATAAGTCTTGCATTTTCAGCAAGCAAAAGATGAGGATATGGCCGACGAGTTCAGCTGCAATCCATCGTCATGTCAAAAAGGGTGGAATTCCAAAATTATATGAACCATTTTGTGTTAGGGTGAAGGCATAAATGTTGTCGATGATAACACAAATCATCGAGGGGCAAGGATGGTATTTCGCATCATGAATTTGATTCACAACTTGGAAGAAGGCAAATCATTGTTGATGGTGATCACGACACATTTGTCGAGAGATTTCATTAGCATGTAATCGATCGGTGATGACATCAACTCAAATGAACGATGGAGCGAAAGGTTATTGAAACCACTAGTACAATACAAACTTGAAATCAAGCTAGTTGTTCAAGACAAAATGATATGCCGAGGAAGATCGGCGTAAGCTTAGCTCATTGCCGAAATTGTGCTCCGTGAAGCACCAGGTAGCACAGTTAAAAAGATGCACGATAATGATATAGCACAAGAGGCTAGATATAACTTGAAGAATTAATAAACTCATAAGCAATGGAGATTACTTAGAGCTACTGAATCGTAGTGCGGAATTGATTCACTTATCGGGGTCCCTGAGTGTCTAACAACTCAGAACCCGGGGAAAATTGGAATCGGTGAGAAGTAATACTTGAAGAAGAACTCATAAGAAGTAATATGGTTTTGTGACACTATTGAGATACCACAGGGTAATACTCGAAGGTAGAGAAAAATCGAGGTTGGGCACACACATTGATTTGCAGAAGACAAGCGCTTTAACTTGATCGAGAAATGGGATCAAAGGAAAACAATCGTGGTCGAAATCACAGTTGCAAAGGACCAAGCATAGATACAAGATGAACTTATAACAAGGGGATTATTATAATTTTTATAGGAAGCTTCCATGATAAGTTCCACATCGGGTCCATGGGCATGAACACAAAGTTCAAGGTCGACTCCCACTTCTTCAATGCATAACCTTCCATTCACTTCTCGCTTCTGATGAAGTCGTAGTGTTCAAATCATATCTTACAAGACACCAGAAGAGTATAACTCGTGAAAACTCTTGGGTTGACATGGATTAGGGAAGGCATAGGTTCAACCCATAGGGGCATCTTAGGAACATATACCACAAACTTAAAGAGAGAGGATACCATTTACCAAGGCCTTTTGTATCCGGGAATAACTCACGAGGAGATTAAATATGAGGGGCACTGTCGGATAATAATCCAACAAAGGATCTGGTGGTCTACCAGGGATCTGATGTGAGCATCGGTACCCAACCATAAGAAGAAGAATGCAGGGATATCAGTTTATAGAAACAACTGACTAATTCAAATCTCAAATGCAAATGTATTATGACTTCCAAATAAAGATATCAGAAGCAACCGCTCTGATTAAGGATGGGTAAGTTGGAATGACTTAGGGGTACAATCGACGGCAATTTGATTGGTCGAGATTCAGCTCATATTCGGAATTACATCTGAGCTGGAAGAACGAATTCTAGTTTGACTGATGATTGCGAATATTTGCAACCTATTGAATCAATAAGATCAGAAAGTCAAGCACAAAGGATTTTAATGAATATTGATATACATATGGAATTAACCATAATGCAAGCAGGTAAAACTTTCCAGAGCAATAGGTTGCTGAGGATTTTGGAAGATTGAATAGCATTCCGAAGACATTTGTGAAACACATGAACAACTGGGGATGAACGAATCCCCGATAAGTGTGAGGAATTATTCATACATGTATTCATGCGGGAAAAGGAGCTGCACGGGCACAAAGGATTCTCGGAATATCCGGAGTATTTTAGGGTATCTTGTAAAAACAAGATCAATTGAAATGAAGGTATGGACGACAAGTTTATGCAGCTATCCTTAGGGATTTATTGGTGATATGGAATAGCAATGGCGAAGGGCACAAGGGTCTCGGAAAAACATCGAATATTATCTCCAGAATCTTCTGATGAAGCGGGCGACCATCAGGAATGAAGGGGCTTTCCGGGGAAAGTCGTTACGAGAACCTAATGTAGTTAGTAAATTCATTTAACTCGAATAGAAGAGAGGTCAGAATCCCAGAGTATAGATGACGAATAAAAGATCCTAATACCACCCAATGGCGGCGTGGGCCCGTAAGCGACATAGCCATGTTAGCAAAAGTTTTTTTTAATGACTAGACTCAACTTCGGCCAAGGAGTTGGAAAGGGGGGTTCCTATAGGCAGTCGGCTCTGATACCAACTTGTGGCGCCCCCGATTTGACCGTACACTAATCATGCACACAAATGTGTACGACCAAGATCAAGGACTCACTGGAAGATATCACAACAAAACTCTAGACACAAATTAAAATAATACAAGCTTTATATTACAAGCTGGGGGCCTCGAGGGCTCGAATACACAAGAGTCAGCGGAAGCAATAATATCTAAGTACAGACATAAGTTAAACAAGATTGCCTAAAGAAGGCTAGCACAAAACATCAACGATTGAAAAGGCAAGGCCTCCTGCCTGGGACCTCCTAACTACTCCTAGCGTCAGGTGTCTCCATGAGGTAGTAGGCTTTGTTGGGGTAGTAGCAGTCGTCAAGTGTGGCATCTGGCTCCTGGACTCCACCATCTGGTTGCATCAACCAGCAAGAAGAAAGAAGGGGGGAAAGGGGGAGCAAAGCAACCGTGAGTACTCATCCAAAGTACTCGCAAGCAAGGATCTACACTACATATGCATCGGTATCAATGAAAAGGGGTAGAATCTGTGGACTAAGCTACAAAATGCCAGAATAAGAGGGGGAGAAGCTAGTCCTATCGAAGACTAGCATCTTCTGGAAACCACCAATCTTGCAGTAGTAGAAGAAAGTGCAGAATAACATATTATAATTATCAAGCATGTTGTAGCAATAACGCCCAGAGATCCTTCCTCGACTCCCTGCGAGGAAGCAATCCCGGAGTCACATATCCATTCATGTCTCAGTACCCATTTCTAGTTGTATCGATCGGGATACAACTCCAAGTGTCCGTTACCGTAGGATAGGCTATCGATATATGTTTTCTTCCCTGCAGGGGTGCGCCAACTTACCCACCACGCATGCTTAACTCCGACCGGACACACCATCAGGTCATGCCCGCCCTCGGCCAAACAATACACTGCAACCCGACCTAGGCTTAATAGAGAGGTCATGCACGCTGGACTAAACCCTATGCCCCCAGGGGTCATGGGCTAATCGCCCCGGGAACTCCTGCATGTTGCGTGGGCGGCCGGTGAGCAGACCTAGCTACCTCCTCAAAAAGGTAGGTGCATAACCAGTCCAACCCGACGCGCGCCACTCAGTCGCAATGGTGTGAGTTAAGCTTCGGCTGATGCATACGACGCAGAATGCCCATACTATGCACACGTGATGGTTAGCGCTATCTGGCCAGAGGCCCCTTGGATCAAATATCCAAACCGTTTAGTGTCTTGGGAACGCGGTACAAGCAGAGACTCACAAAAGATGTGACCCTGTCACCCCATCTCGAGGACTTGCAGCAAGGGCTAAGAATGCCCGGCCACGCCGCGTATTCAACTCTCGGGTACCCTCCAGGTCAACCCGTCTCCACATCAGTCGCGGGTACCCCTTAGGGTCGACCCTCCATTCCAAGTAACAGTTATAAAGTCATAGTAACCATAGTAACTGTGTGTCTAACACCAAAGGTAACCTGAGGAAATCACCCTCGATGGAATTCCACCTGATGTTTATCGTCAAGGTGAACGAAAGAGGAGCCACCCTCGAGGTCAACTCTTGAGGAGTTGCACGACAGTGTCATTATCAGGAGTGGATAAAGAGGAATGACCCTCGATGACCATAACCGATGAACTAACCAACAAGGTTAACATCTGAAGTGCTGATGAGGTGTCACCCTCAGCACTCGATAGTAACCCAGTATTGTCGAGCAACAAAGGGGAAAGTGATGTGCGGTGCCGGGGCCTGGTCTTCGATCCCTTTGATCGGGTCTTCTGATAATCTAGCGGGGCAG
>LR738710.1:308080961-308165645 GCA_902687465.1 Secale cereale
GATCTCTAACCAGCCTATACTAAGAAGTTTAGTATAAACATGTAAGGTATGAAAGCGGGTATCAACAACAGGCTATGCATCAGAATAGGATCATACAAAAAGCAGTAACAGTTCTAATGCAAGCATAAGAGGGAAGGGAATGGGTGATATCGGAATGATCAAAGGGGGTTGGCTTGCCTTGTTGCTCTGGGAAGAAGGAGGGGTCGTCAACACCGTAGTCGATCACAGGGGCATCATCGGTCTCGGGGTCTACCGAAGAGAAGAGGGGGAAGAAATAATAAATACAAAGCATACAAATGCAATAGAGAAGCGCAACATGTCAACACGCAGTGCTAGTGTGTTCTAATGCGGTGCTACACGATACCGGCGGAGGGGGATAACATTCGGGAAAGTCTCCCCGGAGTTTAGTGTTTTCGGACAGATGAATCGGAGGGGGAAAGTTGCAGGTTCGTTATGCTAGGAGCATGTGGCAGATGAACGGGCTGTGTATTCGGATACGTCTCGTCGTTCTGAGCAATTTTCATATATAAAACTTTTTCATCCGACTGACAGATTATTTTATATGATTTTCTAAAGTTTTATTAATATTCTGAAATTATTATTAAATCGAAAATAAATAATAAATTGCTATGGGTACCCAGCTCTAAGTACACAGAAGTACACACAGAGGAAGACATGTGGGCCAGGGGGTCCCATTGACCCAATCAACGGTCAACAGAGGTGACCATTGACTGGTCAAATCTGCTGAGCGGGGCCCGCTGTTATACAGACATTAGGTTAATTACCTAGTTAAGCCTAAATTATTTAGTCTAAATAAGTAAGTAATTAATTAACTAATTAATTTTCCTATTATTTTATTATTATTATTATTTTAAATCCTTTTTTTAAAGGGGGCGGGCCCCATCTTTCAATGGCCCAAAGGCCTTAGCGGGGCGGGCGAAACAGGGTGGAGCGGGCGTTGGCGCCCGCTCGAACGGGCGCCTGGGAAGCGGACGAGGCCGGCGGGGCGCCGTGCCGGCAGCCTCAGTGGAGCCGTGCGGTGGCCCTAGGCGGTGGCGGCGCCGCACCGGCAGAGGGTGGCGCCGAAGGTGGGGGCCGGCGCGGGCCGGGCTCGTGGGGCAAGGCCAGGCGAGGCGTCACCGATAGCAGGCGAGGCCGGGGTGGGCGATGGTCGGTGGAGCTCCGGCCTGGGCCCCGGAGCGCAGCCAGGGGCGCTCCCGGCGGCCACAGATGTGGTTGGTGTGGCCGGACCCCCGAGGGGCGGGAGAGGGGCGACGATGTGGGGAGTCGAGGCGGCAGCAGTGGCAGTCGCGGCTACAGGCGGCGGGCAGACGGCGTGCAGCACGGGCGGGGCGGGATGGTGAGGCGGAGCCGCGTGCTCGTGTGGGGGGCGCGGTGGCGCGCTGGTGAGCTCGAGACGATATGGGACACGACCGGGTGCGTGGGCGCGTGTCCCTGGGCGTGGGGAGCATGAGCTCACAGAGAGCCCGGCCATGGTGGGACAACGGTCCTACGGCAACGGTGAGGATGGGAGAAAGGGGGGAACGGGAGCGGAGCTCGCCAGGAGGAGTTATGGCACGATCGGGAGGGGTCAGGGACGGCTGGAGGTGCAGATCCGCGACTAGGCAGAGTGGCGGCCGAAGGTGAGGAAGACGACGCGGGCGTCGGTGGGACGGCTCCCCGGGCTTGATCCGGTGGCGTAGGCGACGAAGACGAAGACGGTGATGCTCCTAGAGATGCTACATTAGCGAGGGGATGATGAGGACCACGAGAACGACAGGACCTTGGCAACGGTGGAGCTTGGGCTTGTGCGGGGGCGAGCACAACGGCGTGTGGGAGGTAAAAGGAGGCTACGGTTCGGTCAAGGGGGTCCGACGGCATTTTATAGGGTGTTGGGGAGGTCGGGGATGGCCGCCACGCACGACATGGCACGGCCATGGCCGGCGGATGGCCGCCATGATCCCCCTGCCTCTCTGTAGCAGGAGATTGGGGATGACCCCAATTGGGCTAGGCCAGCCATTTCTAGAGGATGGGCCAAAGTGCGCAGTATAATAGGTCATTTTCCTTTTATGCCACTAGTTTTATCTTTTAGCTACTGTCTGTACTTATTTGAACAACCAAAAGGTTTTTATTTTATATGAAACTTTGTACATAAATATTAGGTAATATTTAGGAGTTGCCCACAAAGTTTGGAGGCAAATGGAGTTAAATGAATAACCGTTTATTTCGAAAAGGCTACTTTATTTGTTATTGGACCATTTACTAAATTCCTAGGAACTTATTTACGGGTTCAATGAAGTTGGTTTCAACATGACAATCGACTAGGGAATTTATAGAATAAGACGAGCATTTTTGTTTTGCTATATGGATAATTGTTATTTTGACTTTATTTTAAAATTTGAATTTGAACCGGTTTCGAACCGAAGCGGGTTTAGTAACAGTAATCGTGGTGACGTGGCATCATTACTGGAGGGTTACTGTAGCTTGATTACCCGGGCATTACAAGGACCGAGGATATAACCTGGTTTGGGGTTCTACTCCCGTGCCGGGGCTTGAAGCTGAAGGCGGGGGGATCGTTGGGGGATAATTCCTGACTTCCGAACGATGACCCATGGCTGGGTTGAGGAAAGGGTATGACCGGGGGCGATTCCCGGCATTCAAATAGTGCTTGGTCAAGGCCGGAGTTAGGTCTTCGGCGATCATCGTCGGCGCGGCTGGAGGGGATTCCTGGTCTCCGAACTGAATGGAGCTATACGAGCTCAAGGCCGGTAAGTGAGTCGAGGTAGACCCATGCGTCAGATCTGGAGAAGGCTTGGGCGGTGCAGGGCTCGTGAAGGCGTCGGGCGAGGCCGCGAATCCGGTGAAGACTAGATTGCCTCGGACAACCGTAACGTACTCCAGACTACCGAATCAAATTCGTTGTTCAAGAGCGAAATTTTTGACCTGGTCTAGATGGCCCGTTGGGTTGGCGTGCATCACAATTCTGCCAAACGCAAAGAGTTGGCCGGGAACAAAGAGATCCCAGGAGCTGACGCCTTCCTCAAAGATGAGGTGTGCCATCAATCTTTCGGCGACCCAACAGCCAAACTCTTAATGAAAGCACCAATGTGGGTGTCAAAACTGGCGGATCTCGGGTAGGAGGTCTCGAGCTATGGATCTAGGATCAATGGGGAACAAGGGACGATGAACACGGTATTTACCCTGGTTTAGGCCCTCTCGAAGAGGTAAAACCCTACGCCCTGCTTGATTTTATTCGATGTATATGGTATGGTTACAGAGTAGATCTACCTCAAGATCAGGCGAGCTAAACCCTAGGTTGATGAGTTGACGGATGTAGCTCAGCGCTAAAGACTAAACCCCTTCGGTTTATATAGACACCGATAGGGTTAGGGTTACATAAGGTCAGTTATAACAAAGGGAATATCATGTTAGATCTTGGCTTGGACGACACACCACGGCTCCGAAGATCCCTTATCCAATCCCAAGTTATGCTCCGGCTTGGTCCCAGGGCAGCCCTTTAGTCCGGCCCATAAACAAGAGGCGAGGAGCCCATGGACCCCCTAGTCCAGGACTCCATCAATGGGCTCCTCAATCTTTTCTTTAACAAGGGGATGATATTTAAACTAGTTCTCCTTAGGGAGATCTACATGAGTAGCAAATGATTCACAAAAGGAGGCTACTATCTCATAGTCAAGTCCATATTTAGTGCTACACTTATGAAAAGCATCGGTATCCATAAAAGATTTAACACAATCGAACTCATGTATTATACCAGACTCATTACCTTTGTCGAGTTCCCAATCTTCATAGTTGCATTTAATTCTTTCTAGAAGATCCCATCTGAGTTCAATAGTTTTCTTCAAAAAGGAGCCAGTCGAAGAAGAATCGAGCATGATTTGATCATCATGAGAATGCCGAGCATAAATATTCTATAAGATAATTTCTCTTGGGAGCTCATGATTGGTGCATGTGTACATCATGTACTTAACCCTCCCCCAAGCTTGAGAGATGCTTTCTCCTTCATGAGCCCAAATTTATATATACAATTCCGATCACGATGTACCAGATGCATAGGATCATTTTTTGATGAAATTCCAATCTCAATCGATTCCAATCCCACGTTCCAATATCATCACATAGCCTATACCATATCAATGTGTTTTCCTTCAAAGATAAAGCGAACCCTTCTTCTTAACTTCATCTCCGCGTAAACCTGCAAGCTTAAATAATCCACGAACTTCATCCACATAGATTAGGTGCGTACCAGGATGTAGTGTTCCATCTCCTGCAGCAAACCCAATTCTTTTTATTGCAAAGGACATGCCAGAACGGTCTCTTATAATAAGCAAAGCGTTCCTGGGGACACACAACAATTTCATCTAGTCATTTTCATCATGTTTGTTCGATTCTTGTCCACTACTTTGATAGTTTGACATGTGGGTGGACCGGTGCTTTGGTGATGTTCTTACTTGAACAAGCCTCCCACTTATGATTACCCCCTCTATCCAGCATCCGCAACTATAAAAGAAGAATTAAGATAAATCTAACCATAGCATGAAACATATGGATGCAAATCAACCCCTTACAGAAGAGCGCATAAACTAGGGTTTAAGCTTCTGTCACTCTAGAAACCCACCATCTAATTACTACTCCACAATGCATTCCCTTAGGCCCAAAGATGGTGAAGTGTCATGTAGTCTATGTTCATATGACACTACTAAGAGAATCAACAACATACGTATCATCAAAATATCGAACGAATACCAGATTCACGTGATTACTTATGACAAGACTTCTCCCATGTCCTCAAAAAGTAACTACTCACAAATCATATTCTTGTCCAACATCAGAGGGGTATTGAATAGCATAACAGATCTGAACATATAATCTTCCACCAGATAAACCAAGTAGCATCAACTACAAGATGTAATCAACACTACTAGCAACCCACCGGTACCAATATGTGATTTTGACACAAAGTTTGAATACAAGAGATGAACTGGGGTTTGAGATGAGATGGTTCTCGTGAAGACGTTGATGAAGATTGGTCCTCCCATGATGAGAGGGTTCTTGGTGATGACGATGGCTTCGATTTCCCCCTCCCAGAGGGAAGTATCCCTGGGGAAATCGGTCCGTCGAAGAGCAAAAGTGCTCCTGCCCAGGTTCTTCCTCGAGACGGCGGCGCTTCGTCCCGAAAGTCCTCCCATTATTTTTTTCTAGGACAAATGGGCATGTAAGATGGGCACGGGAGGCTGGCCAAGGGGCCCACAAGCTACCAGGGCGCGCCCTGGTGCCTCGTGGGCACCTGGGTGGCCATCTCCCGTACTTCTTTTCTTCAATATTTTTTATTAATTCAAAATAAATCTCCATAAAATTCAGCTCATTTGGATATGTGCAAAATAGGTATCTCTCCCATTTCTTTTCCAGGTCCAGAATTCCAACAGCCGGCAATCTCCCTCTTCTTGTAAATCTTGCATATTAAGAGAGAGAAGGCACTAGAATTTCTCCACAAAATGTTATGTTGATTAAAAACACTATAACTATCGGCGTATTGGGAACCAGGGTACCCAGACTTGCATGTCTGCGGGCCGCGACGAGCTCCTACTACGGCCTGGTATGGCCCAGCTGATCGACCAGCTACCAAAGACCCTCGCGAGGGAGCCAAGCCTCGCGAGGAGAACGACGTCAAGACCTCCTCGGGAGCGGCCTCAGCAAGGCGCTCCGGAGGGGCGGAGAATCCAAGGCCGAGCCTGCCTGAGGAGGAGGCAGTGATGTTAGCAGTGATGCACCACGCCAGCGGGTGCCAGCGTCCGCCAGCGGCGCAGTTGCCATTTCGGTGCAAGGGGGACAGCGCAGCCGTTGGTTCCCGAGGAGCGGGGCAAAGGTTTCCTCATTGGTGCAACGAGACCGAAGACCGCAAGGACGACAAGGAGGATGTCATCGTCGAGCCCACCACCGCGTCATCGCCTGATCCTTTTGCAGGTGAAGACTGCTTTTGTCAGGGTAGGGACGTCATTGTGTTCCCGCTCAAAAATGGCCGTTGTGGGATCCCTTCCCGCCTAAACATTTCGAGGGAACAGGACCGTGGCCCCCTGTATAAGTAGTGTGAGCTTCCACTGCAAAGGGGATCGACAAAGACACTCAGCCACGACACAAGGAGCAAGAACACTTGCCACCTGACCCTCCCGAGCTCACCTCCTGAGCCCAGGAACCGTTGTACTAGCTCATATTCTAGCTCGCCCGAAGCTAATCCACCAAAGCAGGAAGTAGGGTCTTACACCACACGGTGGCCCGAACCTGGGTAAACTCATGTGTTTTTTGTTCGTTGTTTGCTTGAATCCTTCCACCGCGACGAGAGCGAGGTGCTAGGTAGACAAGAGTGGGAGAGATCTTTGTTCACGCCCCTCTGTTCGAACTTAACAGGTTTTGCGGAGCCCTGAATCTGACATTTGGTGCGCCAAGTAGGGGGCGTGTCGAAATCTCGCCTCTCCGACGACCTCGCCACGCTCTCGTCCATCAACCCCGCATCGCCCAGCTCCAACAAACCGCGACCACGATGGCAGAGACGCACCAAACGCATGCGGAAGCCCGTGGCGTCCGTGCCGCTCAGGCATCGCCCTTCGGCCGTGGGACTCACCGTCACCCGTCCTTGATCGGGGCCGACGGCACGATGAGCGTCACCAACCCGCCGCCAGAGGTCCGGCAGCACCCGCCGCCCACTCGACGCCAAGGCCGTGCGGCAGCACAAGCCGCCGAGCACGCGGCGGTAAGCTCGCGGGACCAGCGCGAAATGGCGAACATGAGGGCCGCGATACTGGTGGCAAGGGAACTGCTAAGGTGCCGGCAGCTCGATAGCGGCCACGACGCGCTACTCCACAGGGTGGCCGAGCTCCTCGATGCCGCTAGCATCAGAGCCGAGCCATTCTGCTTCCACATGACGACGTCAGCGACTGGGTGCCGCCCCAGCCACACCCAGTCGCCCGTATGGTCAAGACCCGCGGCGATCTACGAGGGCGACATGGGGTATGATCCGCTAAACCCTGCATATGACGCCGCCCCACAGCCTTGAAGCCCTTTGTATTCAGGAACCGCCCCCGTCGAGGAGCTACCAGGGGACGACCCCAGGACTACGCCAAACGCCAGATGCAACCAGGCGCTAGCACAAGGGGGCTCAGGAGCGGAAGGTCGGGAGGCAGATCCCCCGCTCTTAGCCCTCAATCCTTCATCATCATCACCCATGGCCATGGAGCGCGAATGAGACGCGCGCAGGTGCCTGCGGGGGCCGGCACTCGCAGCACCAGCCGTAGGGCTCGGGCCAACAATGTCTCTGGCCCAGGGCCTCGACAAGCCAGGAGGCTACTCTGGTTGCCACGTCAAGACAGAAAGGGAAGGGAAGGCCCGGGTCAGGTCCTCGTCCCCCCGCGCGTGACCCGTCGCGCATGAGTCCACCCTAGATTTCACCAAGGGCTCACTGGCTGCGGGTATGATGCGCGCGAGGAGGGGCCTTCTCCCCCTCCGTTCAACCTCAAGGAGCCGCACCTCCGGGCGTACCATCCCCCGGGCTGCGGAGGGTGCGTCCGGAGACGGTACGGCAGCCCATCCTACGCGCACTAGGAGGGCCCAAGACCGCGGCTCCGTCCCCCTGCTCACGAAATCCCGTACCCGCTGGGGCCTACCCTGATCAGGAAGGGCTCAGGGGCCATTAGGAGCGTGGGTAGGGCGGGATCTACCTCGCACTTCAGGACGCCGCGTCTTTGAGCGACCTTAGCCCTCAGGGGCGAAGCGCGCTCGGAGATCGCGTGAGCGGCGCGCCTGGTGCTCGGAGGGGGGCCTATGGCCAAGGTCCCATCCCCCCATCATGCGCAGTGTCCCACTTCATGAATGCCTCCTTCGGGTGAGTTCATGAGGGAGCGGACTAGTGCCGGGCGGGGCCCTCAAAGCGAAGGGGTGGGCTCGTCAGAAGATCTCCGCTCGTGACACTCTCACGTAATAATGAGTGGGGCTGTACACACCCCGGAGTCTCCGGAGCGTCGCCCTAGGACCTCGGGGGCTCCCTCCCACACCGAGTGGAAGCACCATGCTCCGCGCTGGCTGTCGACACTTCCCCCCAATGGCTATGCCCACGTCCGCCGGTGGTAGCCCTATACTCCGCGCTGGGGAGAAGACTGAAGACCTGCTCAGGGGTCGGACGCGGCCCCTCCTTTTTGCCATTTGCATTTGCTCCCTCTGTATCTGCTTTCTCAAGCCGATCTCGCCACCGCGCGACTCATTTCTTGAATAAAAGGGAGAATTTTTGTCTGTGTTCTGCGATTTCCGCCGTGTTTCCTCGCCAGTTCGTTTTTTCATCTTGCTCAGTCAAGCTGGGCTGCGTTCGCAACCCCGCCCTATCACTCCTCGCGAGTAGGGGCCGAGGCATGGGCGCACGTTGTGTCTGGTCCGCGGACGGACCGCCAACCACTCTTGCGCTCACAGCATGTACTCGCGAGGCGCTCCCGGACGAGGTCGGCGGGCGCTCCGTCCTAACACACGACAAAGGCTTAAGACCACAACCTCAGGGACAAGCAAGGGAGTGCCTCAAACCCATCCTTGAAGTGTTCAATTACATCATCAAAAGTTTAAGCCTTGTGACACCCATCTCACCCGGCTCTGGAGCCACAACCAAAAGCAAAATTTACAGCAGGAACTGGACTAAGCATCGACGCCTTCGCCGGAACTGTCAGTGTCGCTCCCCCTAGGCACCGGCGCATCCTCGATAGCCGGAACAAGCTCCGTCACCGACGCGTCCACGTGGTCACTCACCCAATTCTCCGGGGGGCCGGTGACCGCCTCGGGCGTAGGCTCCAGTAGGGCCTTGAAGTACGTATGAGGGTCAAGACGGTGCAAGCTGCCGAAGATGCGGGAGACCGCTCTCCTCAGGACGTCGCGGCTTTACTCCTCGATGAGCTGTCGAGCCTTCCTAACCCCGACTTCAAGACGCTCCACCACCCTGGTAAAGAACCCGAGATACCCGGCGTCATCATTAATCAGGGGGCCGGCGACCCCCGAGCCAAGAAGTTCTCCTAGGGCCCGGCCGGCCCGGTGCCGTAGGGCCTCAAACATCTCCGAGCGGGTGTGCTGCATTCCACAGACTCGTGCGGCCTCCTCAGAAATTCGAGCCGCGAGGGTGGAAATATCCTCCACTTGCTGGTGAAAGCAGGACAATTCCGCCCTGGCAGTGGTGGGAGCCTTCTCCGACGCTCGCTCGCGGCGTTCCGCCTCGGCACAAGCCTTCTTCGATGCCCGTTCGCGACGCTCAGCTGCAACGCGAGCCTTCTCCGACACCTGCAGGCGACACTCGGCATCCGCCAGTTTGCTCTTAAGTGTCGTGATCTCCTTCTCGAGCTCCTTGCGCTTGTCAGCGAATGGAGTCTCGTGAAGCCCCAGCTTCTCGCGGTAATCCTTCCGGAGACGCTCCGCCTCCCTGGCAGCCTTCTTCGCCACGACCTCGCGATCATCAAGGTTGCCCTCGGCCTCGGCTAGCTGGCGCTCCAGCGTCTCCAGGCGATCGCGCTCCATGCTCAGCTCCATCGCCTCAAGTGCCAGCGCCTCCTCCCACGCCGAGAGGCCCGCTAGACTATCATCATCAACCACAGGTGCGGTAAGGGCAACCCTTCGAGCACGAACCAGGTGCTCGAGCGTGGCGTTTGAGGCTTCAAGCTCGTGCTCACGCTCCTCGGCGGCCGCGCAGCGGCGCTCGGCGTCTCGGGCCTCCTTCAGGGCACGGTCCAAAGCCTCGTGAGCTACGGCGCCGATGTTTCCGCCTTCCTTAGGGCAGTTTCATGCTGCAGCTGGCTCAGGTTGACGGCGGTCTTCAGCTGGCGCCAACCCCTTACCAGAAGCAGACCCTCGTCCTCAACGCGCCCATCTACTTCAGCAACCTCGACCTTAAGCTGCTTCAGGGCGTCCGACGCCTCCCGCACAAGGTCATGGCGGACCATGCTCCGGCGCAGTGCAAGTTCTAGAAGACGACCGAGCTAGTCCTCGGCACCCGCGTCGCCCAAAGGGGGCTCCCCCTCTCTCTCATGCTCAGCGTGTGCCTCGGGGCTAGACCCGGGGCGCATGGTACTTCCGGCGCAAGGAGCAGGCGTGGTCCTAACGGGCGGATAGCTGCTCGAGCTGCCTCAAGAGCTTGCCGACCCATGGTGAAGGCAAGACCCGGGACACGGAGCGGGATCCCGATGTACCAAGAGCTGCCTTGCCCCAGGGATGCTTGGGGGCTGGGAGCATGAGCTGTGCGATAGGACCCGGGCGCGATTTCAAGAGCCCGTGCGAGGCCTCCCGAAGGCCCAGCATGGTCCGGAGAAGGAATGCAAGCGGAGGCTCCTGCGGGCATCATCGAGCGACTCGAAGACAAAGCGGGACAGACCCTGCGGAGCAATAGGTCAGCAGAACCACATTGAGAAGGATGGGGAGAGCCGAAGGACACGCACCTGTTTGGTACAGTCAGCTTCATCCTCTTCAAGGCCCTCGGGGCAGGGCCAAAGACGCTCCTCAACCTCCGCCTCTTGCCTAGCATCGCGAAGGACGACTGGAGGCTACTTGAGGCAGATATTCCTAGTCCCAGAGCAACGTAGCAGCAGGCGCCCGCGGCTGGCGCCCCGCTCCCTGAGGTGGCGCTTCCCGGACTCGCCTCCACCGGAGGCCGCTGCGCTTCCCCCTCGGCTGCTTCAGGAGCCAGCGGCGCCTCAGCACCTTCCGCCACCTCCGCCAACACCAACGTCTGAGCTTCGTCCACTCGCTCCAGGGATGGAGTTGACCCCAGGCTAGGGGCTCTGCCAGGAGTGTCCGCCCTGGAAGGGAAGGACGGGCTCGCGAGCCCGGATACTGCCGGGGAATCATCACGAGGATCGGTGGTGCCTCCCAGGATCAGCCCCCATGCATCGAAGCGGGGCATCCTTTCAGCGAGAGCCCTTCCGGCTACAGGAGCCAAGTACAAGGCAACCGCGGAACCAGGGCGAGCTTCAGGCACTCCACCAACGAATTGCCGTATCAGCCCCTAGGGCGTATCAGGAGGGAGCTGCTTCCGCTGAAGACGCGTGCGATCATCAAGAACCCACATTGGGTTGGAATGGCGCTGGAGTGGGGCGACACGGAGGACGAGGAAGTCTCTCACCACCATCGCCAGGGTCAATCCACTTCTCCTCAGGTTGTCCAGTCGGCGCATCACTGGCTCCGCCTGTGGATCTGAAAGGGCATCATGCCCCCAGCCCGAGTTCGGCATCGCCGGTGCATCAGGAAGAAGGAATTGAGGGCTGTACGCAGCGGCGTCAACAAACACCCATTGGTGGTGAAACCCTTCTGTGGTTGGGTGAAGCGGGAAGTCAATTCCGGAGGCAGCAGTCGCTTCCACCGCGCGCAACGACATGCACCCCGAGCGCTGCCCCCTGTCAACCAAGGAGAAAGCGAAGAAGTGGCGAAGCAAGGCCACAGAACGGGAAACGCCAACGAAAGCCTCACACAGGAATGCAAAGCCGGAAAGAAGGATGATGGACCCAGGGTCCAGGTGTAACGCCCGATTCTGGTAATGCGTGAGCAATGCGTAGAAGAAGGCGGAGAAAGGGGGAAGAAGACCCCCGAGGATAGCGTGGAGATGAAGCTGGATGTCGTTAGCACCAAGCTCCGCCACCGGCCGGGAAGCAAGCTAGACTCGGGTTGGTCCCCACTCGTTAGATGCATCGGCCAAGGTGCGACGCACCTTGTCCAGACCCTCCTGGTTCACTATGGCGGAGTGACCCAGCGCCGGCTCGAGCACCGGCAGCGACGCGGCAGGCTCGCCGTCCCCCCTCTTCTTCACCCTGGGCAGCACGACGGCAAGGGGGAGGGGGTAGAGAAGGCAAGCAGAAAAGGGGGCGATTGGGAGGCAGAAAGCAAAGGCGGCAGCAAGAATCCCTACTGGTCGTGCGATTGGCAAGGCGCACGACTACCAAGACTGTGTGGGAGGTGGGGCCGCCCACGTCCCATCCAACCGTCGAACGCCAGCCTAGCCCGCAGCCTTTGGGGCCCGCGGCGCTTCGTCCTCGACAAAGGCTTCGCCCAGAAGCCAACTCGGCGCGCGCCTTGGGCCCGGGGGCTACTGTCGGCGTACTGGGAACCAGGGTACCCAGACTTGCATGTCTGCGGGCCGCAACGAGCTCCTACTACGGCCTGGTACGACCCAGCTGATCGGCTAGCTGCCCAAGACCCTCGTGAGGGAGCCAAGCCTCGTGAGGAGAACAACGTCAAGACCTCCTGGGGAGCGGCCTCAGCAAGGCGCTCCGGACGGGCGGAGAATCCAAGGCCGAGCCTGCCTTAGGAGGAGGCAGTGATGTTAGCAGTGACGCACCACGCCAGCGGGTGCCAGCGTCCGCCAGTGACACAGTTGCCATTTCGGTGCAAGGGGGACAGCGCAGCCGTTGGTTCTCGAGGAGCGGGCAAAGGTTTCCTCATTGGTGCAACGAGACCAAAGACTGCAAGGACGACAAGGAGGATGTCATCGTTGAGCCCACCACCGCGTCATCGCCTGATCCTTTTGCAGGCAAAGACTGCTTTTGTCAGGGTAGGGACGTCCTTGTGTTCCCGCTCAAAAATGGCGGTTGTGGGAACCCTTCCCGCCGAAACATTTCGGGGGAAGAGGACTGTGGCCGCCTATATAACTAGCTAGAGCTCCCACTTCAAAGGGGATCGACAAAGACACTCAGCCACCACACAAGGAGCAAGAACACTTGCCTCCTGACCCTCCCGAGCTCACCTCCTGAGCCCAGGAACCGTTGTACTAGCTCATATTCTAGCTTGCCCGAAGCTAATCCACCAAAGTGGGAAGTAGGGTCTTACACCACACGGTGGCCCGAACCTGGATAAACTCCAGTGTGTTTTGTTCGTTGTTTGCTTGAATCCTTCCACCGCGACGAGAGCGAGGCGCTAGGTAGACGAGAGTGGGAGAGATCTTCATTCACGCCCCTGTGTTCGAACTTGATGGGTTTTGCGGAGCCCTGAATCCGACAATAACTTAGAGTAGGAAAACATGATGCAAAATGGATGTATGAACTCCCCCAAGCTTAGGCCTCGCTTGTCCTCAAGCGAAAGCCGATATCGATAATCGTGTCCACATGTTTAGAGAGAGAGAGGTGTCGATAAAAACAAAATACGGACATAGTAACATCATGATCATTATTATAGCAGCAATATTCATTATCATAGAACTTCTCGTGAGCAAGTAACAATTCATCACAATAGCAAAGTATAAGGCATGAACTTTCTTGAAAACTAACAAACTATGTTCTTAGTCAACAATGCAATTGCAATTCATTATATTTTCAGGATGGTTCTCATGTCGTAGCTTTTTAGCAAGTCCACATACTCAACCATCATTTAGTCTTGTATGATTGCTAACACTCGCGACATATATATGGAGCAAAAAGTTTCAGCTAGACACATAGTAAGATAGGGGCTTATTACTTCTCCTCCCAACTTATTCACCTGAAGGATGATGTCAAAAATAATAACTCGTGATCACTCATATCCAACTGGATATATATGCTTAGATCTTTCCCCACCACATGATGCTTGCAAAAGAGAAAAATAAAAAGGAATAGGGGAGAACACTATTGACTCTTGCATGAAATTGAATACATAAAAGTAAAGATAGACCCTTCGCAAAGGAAATCATAGGTTGTCATGCAATTTTTTATTTTTGGATGTGCAAGCTCTTAATGCAAAGGAACATCACTTTATATTGCCCTTTGTGATAGTAACCTTTATTATGAAGTCTGTCCCTTTTATTTCTTTACCATCACAAGATCGTACAAAGCTTATTTTTCCCTTACAATAAAAGAACATACATAGTTCAAAGCAATTTTTATTGCCTTATGCACCGATGACAACTTATTTTAAGGATCTTATTCAAACAATAGGTAGGCATAGTGGACTCTCGTGACATGAAACTGGGTTCAAGGGTTTTAGATGCACAAGTAGTATTTCTACTTGGTGTGCATTTTTGGCTAGCAAAAATATTGTGCAAGCAGCACATGTTAGAGGATCTATGACAATATAACGTCTATGTGAATATAAGCAAACATAACTCATTACGTTGTCTTCCTTGTCCAACGTCAACAATTTGACATAAACTACTTAATGGAGGATCACAATAATAAAAGATGTCCAAGATAGTATATTTTCATGTGAATCTTCTCTTCTCTTATTAATTCTTTCATGAAATGCATCATTGACCAATGATATGTTTGTTAACTTCCAATAAATTTTACCACTTATATTTTTCTTTATGTAATGTCATTACTTTCCATAAGATTAGCATATGATCTTTTCTATTATTTTTGTTGCTATGATCAAAACATAAAAGAAAAAACTCACACTACTCTTTATTATATATCTCTCAACTCGTTACATAGAAAGATAGATCATGAAACTAGCACTCAAAAATAGATCATACCAAACTTTTATTCAACTAGATCATGAAATAACTAAGGATTGAACTAAAAAATAGGTAAAGATAATAAAAGTGATGGTGATACGATACCGGGGCATCTCCCCCAAGCTTGGAAAAAGCTAAGGGGGGTGCCCATACCCCTGTGCTTAAGTTTCTTTCTTCGGTGATATGGTGATGATGAAGTGGTAGGCTTGTCCTTTAGCTTCAGCAGATATTCCAACCTTCGGTTGATACTTCTAAGGGAGATGTTTTGCTCTTCCAACAAAATAACTTCACGAGTAAGAGACCCATATACTTTTGAATTTAAATGGATGAAGATAATCATAGAAGGGCTGAAAAATATCTCCCTTCTCCATGGATTCCTCCATGGGCATGGGATGCCCTTCCTCTTGGGTCTAGGTGCCTGCAACCTCTTCGACTTTGTCCTCCTTGACTGCATCTTCTTTTGATAACCACTCATAGTAAACCTCATTGTAGGGGCATTTTCCCGACGAAGGTTGCACGATCCGGTGCTTAGTGCGGAGCTTCTGAGGAACCATGGCGATCTAGATCTGTCAGGAAAATAGCACGAAACAAGAAAAGAGGATATTTTTGCGATATGGTGGTTGAAACGTTCGGGGGTATATATATGTAAAGAATGTTTATCTTGCGAAACAAGTATTGCAGAAAAAAAACAGAGTCGGGAATGCTCACGAGGGGCCCACAAGCCATCAGGGTGCGCCCTGGTGCCTCGTGTGCACCCCGTGGGTCCCCTCGGTTTTTTTGTATTTTTGTATTTTTTTTCTAATATTCCAGAACTGACATAATGTATTTTATGGATTTTTGGAATCGGTTTACTTACCGTATCACGTACCTCTTCCTTTTTTTAGGGTTCTAGAGTGTTCTGGAAGGTCTCTTTTATGTATTCCTCAACTGTCATAGTTTGAACAATGTTATTTTCAACATTAATAGGCGTACCTGAAATGTAGTGCTTAATTCTTTGTCCATTGACCACCTTCATATTAGTGCCTTTGCCATTATTGATCTTAATGGCTCCAGAACGATAAACTTCCTCGATGATATACGGTCCTTTCCACTTGGAGAGAAGTTTTCATGCAAAAAATCTAAAATGAGAATTGTATTATAGAGCATACCCACCCATTTTGAATTCTTGTTTCTGGATTCTTTTATCATGTCATCTTTTAACTTTTTCTTTAAACAATTTGGCATTTTAGTAAGATTGGGTTCTCCGTTCATCTAGAAAGCTAATATCAAATAACCCATTTTCACCGGCAAGTTTAAAATCATAATTGAGTTCTTTAATTGCCCAATATTCTTTATGTTCTAACTCAAGAGGTAAATGACATGCTTTTCCATACACCATTTCATACGGATACATGCCCATATGATTTTTATGAGAAGTTCTACATGCCCATAATGTATCATAAAGTTTCTTAGACCAATTCTTTATAGATCTATTGGCAGTCTTTTGCAGAATTAAATTTATTTCTCTATTGCTCAAGTCAACCTGAACACTAGAATGAGGGTGATAGGGAGATGCAATGTCAGGACCCCGATCCTAAGTCACACCGATCTAGCTTGTCACACGTCATATCACTTTGCGGCCTCACACACGGTATCCTCACGGGTGCCACCTTACCTGGCCCGGGACCGTTTGCGCATTTTGGCACACGTATATGACAATGTCGCTAGCATCCATATGACAGAGAACCCGGGCCGACATGGCTAGTTATAAACCAAAAGTGGCACTAAATTACAGAGACAGGCATTCATGACCCAGCAACGAACGTGTCGGTCATCAATGTATGAACCCAAGTCGTAGCAAGCTACATGGACTTAAAGGAACAACGCGTGACATTTCCCCCAAGGGACAGACACAGGAACGAAGAAGGACACATGCCGGCCAGCCTACGTGTTCCGAGCAGTAGCAAGCTACCAAGGCTCAGTGGAAGCACTAGGAGGCATTTCCCTGTAAGATACACTACCAAAGGAAAACAATTAGGGGTCGGATCCCACAAATACCAAGCATTTCAATCATACACACAATATGCTCAATATGTGCAAATACAACATTGCATCACAACAGAACTCTATGACTCAAGTACTTTATTTAAGAGGCTCCGAAGAGCCATACATAACATATTCATACAGGTAGGGGTCACATGACCCAACACTGAAGTCACAGAATCATACAAGCACAAGCGGAAGCTAACATGTCTGAGTACAGACAACTTGGAAATAAAACAGGCTTGGTGAAGCCTGACTATCTACAAGGCCCTTCACAAGCTCAGGATCTCTGTCTGGGTAGCAAGCTACTCGTCGACGTCAACGTCTATGTAAAACCCATTAGAAGGGGCAGGGTTCTCCTCTACAAAAGTTATTAAGCAAACATGAGTACAAAGGTACTCAGCAAGTCTTACAACAGAACCTATCAAACATGCATCATTATCAACATGGGTAGTGGAGTACATAGCAGCAAGCCAGCTTTGACTCTTGGCTAACCTATACTACGACTCTCAACAGATTGAAAGATAAGACTACGTATACGAGTCCTCTACTCACCATAACAATACACCACCGAGGATCCTCTTCCGTCATCCTACGGAAGGGCCATCCACGGCACTCACACTTGTCTTGAGGCTTTTCGTCGTATCCATCAAATTGTCTATGAACTGTAAGAGTAATCAAGTAGTCCGTGTCGTGAACAATGGCTATTCGAATAGATTGGTAACCCTGCAGGGGTGTACTTCTTCACACACGTTTCCACCACTTAGCGTCTGCACACGACATGTGCTCGGCAGACTTCAAGCGAAAGCCGACGTAGGTGTAGACCACGACCTAACCAACCACTCAAGTCTCTCGTCCAGGTTTATCGCCTATTTGGGTCCCATCCGTGGGGATATCCGGCCGGGGTGTCGCTCACGGCCCCAAACGATGTGTACAGGGTTCCCGAGTCACCAAACGGGCGACCGGTACACTGTGCCACGTACCTACCGCATCACAGCCCACCCCGAGGGTCAGCGCTGTGCACGACCACCAGTAAACTACAAACACCAGAAACTAGTTGCAACTCCTGGACAGAGAACATGGGCAGTCAATAAGTCGAGCGGGGTCATATTCCATGCCCAATGTGTGGTAGTAGCTGTAACTTGAACCACACATACAGATCTCAAGTCCTATGGACGGTTCCAATGAAACAACCCACCATGTACTCCTACATGGCCTTTCATCGATACCTTGACCAAACATGTTCCACACTTCCCTCTCTTTACCGAGTATGATAATTTCACTTTGATCCATCACCCAGATGAACCAGACCTGACACAACTCTAAGCATAGCAGGCAACATAAACAAATAGCATGGTGGATCACACGTCACATGGCTCAATCAACTCCTACACATGCTAGTGGGTTTCAACTATTTACTGTGGCAATGACAGGTCATGCAAGGGAATAGGGTTCAACTACCGCAGCAAGTAGCAGTTCACAAGCTGTTGCCTTAATGGAGAAAAAGAGAGCAGAAGCAAGAAGATGGGTTTGTATGGGAATGATCAATGGTTGCTTGCCTGACAGAGTGGTTGTCGGGTACTGCTCTTCAGCTGGATACGCAGAAGTATCCTCGGGAGTAGGACCTACCACGGAGAACACCGGCGATACAATCAATAAGCCAAAAAATACAACAATATGATGCATGCTCATGATATGACAAGATGCATGTGTTTTGGGCTAATGCATCTATAAACAGAAAGGTTTGAGCTCATTTGAATCAAAGATTCAAATTTATACCCAAACTATTATTTAGTAAAGTGCATTATCATGTTTTAATGTGAACAGCAAGGTTAACTTACTCAAACATGCATGAAACCAGTGCCATTGGAAATATTGGATTTTTTTGATCAATTTTCATATATAAATCTTTTCCATCTAAGCTACTGTTGAATTTATATGATTTTTTGAAGATTAAAGCATTTTCTGGAATTTCCTGAATTGTTTTAAATCAAATAATCCCAGAAAATCATTTACTGCGTCAGCATGACATCATGCTGACGTCAGCAGGTCAACAGACCTGGTCCAAGTCAAACCTGGCTGGTGGGTCCCGCATGTGAGTGTCATAGGGGCTAATCCCGGTCAAAACTAGAGTTGATTGGGTTTTACCACGCGGTGGGGCCCACTGTCAGTGGCTGTGGTGGTTAAACTAATCACCATTAGTTCCTAACTAACAGGCCACGTCAGCCGCCGGAGTTTGGCCGGCGGCGAACAAATCGCGCGGCGGTGACTCGCCGGAGTTGCTCGGAACGGCGCTACAGGCTGTGGTTTGCAACGGGGTTTGGTCCTACGGCGAGCTAGAGCTCTTGCGCATCTAATGGTGGTGGTGGCTGGAGCTAGGGTGGCCGGAGCTCACCGGAGCAGAGCTCGTGGTGGCGGCCGGAACTCGGGCATCATCGGGTTAGGCGTTGCGGGGCACGGTCGATCAATGGGAAGGGCTCAATGGCATCCTGGTGAAGTTAGGAGCCCGATGAAGTGCTCGGGCGTGTCTAAGGATCACTAGAACGACGGCGGCTATGAGGACGCCGGCGGTGAACTCGGGTGCTTGCGGGACGGCGGCTACGAGACGTAATTGAGCTCGGGGAGAGGGGGGTTCGATGCATGAGCTCACAGCGGTCGCAGAGGGCGTCGCCGCGGGCTTGAGAAAGGCCGGACGGCGACGTCCGGGCGGCGGCGATCTCCGGTGCCGAAGGTTGAAGACGACGGCGAGGACAGCGTTATGGGGCTTCTGGCGTCGTGTGCGTCGGTGGGGAGCTTCAGGGCGATGCGGCGGATGTAATGCCCAGGATAGGACTATATCTCCTACGTGTCGAGGCACGACTTAAAGATATAAGCCCATCCTAGAATGATCTCAAGTTTGGTATCTTTGCACGACTCATGTAAAAGAGGGATTAAATTGCAAAAGGAGATAGTTGGCTTACACTCGCCACTTCACACAATACATTACATAAGCAATCATCGTCCAAAACATCACAACCCGACTACGGGTGAAGATCCAAAAGAGAGATACCAAAACAACATAAAGCCACAGGTCAGGATCGAATCCTAGTAGAAACCACTATTGATCGTCGAAGCGTCACAAGCATAAGGCCAAACTCTTCATCGAGCTCCCGGTGAAGAACTTGAACCAGCTCCTGCATCAAACTCGGCTGAACCTGCATCTGGTGTGGTGAAGTAACTGTGAGCCACAGAGGACTCAGCAATCCCGTTCCCGGGTAACATGACTATGTAAGCCTTGGGTGAGGAACAAGGCTGGAGAAAGAATAAGAGGTGAAGGAACAACAAGAGTCTGCAGCAGCAACTAGCACTAACTTACGTAAAAGAGAGCGAGAAGAGAAGTGCCTCGGTCGAGAGATGATCACGAAGTGATCCTAACTAAAGCCGGTCAAACATAACCCCACCGTGTTCAACTCCCGAATCCCTATTCGGAAATTGACAGTCACGGTACACACGCTGGTAGTGTATTAGAAACATTGTGTCAAGTTATCTACAACCAGATATTAACAAGCTCCCATCTGCCACATAACCGCGGGCACGGCTTTCGAAAGTTCAAACCCTGCAGGGGTGTTCCAACTTGACCCATTACAAGCCCACGATCCGCGGAGTCGCAACTCCAAGGTGGGAAGACCCGAGTATTCTCGGAATCCCGTGCTCAAGTTAAACCGAACTAAGGTAAGGCTAATCCAGCAAATCCTCCCGGCGTGCCGACACCCTGATAGTAGCCGCGCGTATCTAGTCTCAGGCCACGACCGGATGAGCACAGCGTACAGTGGCCGAAATACCCAAGTTGCCAAGGGGGGCCCCGCACACGACTCTAGTTTGGACCAACACTCACATCGAGCACTGGCCCAGGGGGGTTGAATTAAAATAAAAGGGATAGCTAGTCCCATATGCAAGTTTTATTAGTAATTAGGCAAATAGTACCAATGTTGGGACTTGCTGGAAAAGACTTAGCACTTAGCGGTTTATCAAGGGGGTCCCATACACCCCAACCGTGTTAGGAACGCATAATCAAGGAACATAACACCGGTTTATACGGTTCCTAACGGCATGAGTGGAACAAATCACCAAGCAAAAGGCTTAGCCTTCCACCCTTGCCAATATATAGATGATTTCATTTAAGCATTTATATAGTGTGATATAACCCAACCAAACTTCAACATGAAGCAAGCATCTTCAATCTTCACCTGCAACTAACAATGCTATAAGAGGGGCTGAGCGAAGCGTACTTAGCCAAGCAACGGTTTGCATAGGTAGGGTGGTTAAACATGGTAATGGTTACAAGTAGGAGGCTGACAGGAAAGACATGGGCATCGAGGCAAAGCTATAGATCGAGACTACTAGCAATAGGCAAAGATAGTAATGTTATCGAGGTTCGGTCATCTTGCCTAGGATTCCACAAGGGAGAAGAACGGATCCATGAAGTAGACGGAGCAACACAGACGAGAGAATCCTCACAACTCCGGAACGAAACCGAAGCTATCAAGAGAAGCAAACCGGAAAGAAGCAAACAACACGGTAAACACACAAGCATAAACATGGCATACGATGCACATCCAAGTATGATGCATGTCCGGTTTAAATATGCATGGCATGGCAAAGTGCACAAACAAAACTACAAGTTAAGTGGAGCTCAATATGCAACGAGTTGCATATTGACGAAACACCACATTTAATTATTTAGTTGACTCTCATTTATTTACAAGACAAGATTAAATGTTTTTAACATGGCAAGAGGTGAAGCATAAGTAAACTAACTATTTAGGCATTTTAAATGAGGCCGGAAAAATAACAACAACAATCCGGAAAAATCCCCATGAGCATGTTTAATAATTATAAGCAAACAACAATTAAGCATTTTAGTGTTGTTAACATGATGCGGATGACATGATCAAGTTTATGCAATTTTATTAAAAGGTTAACAAGAAGAAGATAAGAAGCATTTGTCACCGTGGTGGAACGAAAGGGTGCCACGGCAACGAACCGAAAATGATGCAACGGCAAGATATCGGTGCCGGTAACTCGTTGAGAGACCGGTGCAAAAGCAAAAGGTGGAGTGAACGAGTCAAGCGAGATGAAAGGTGGGGCGATCCCGTCACCGGGTTCCCATGAGTCGGTGACGAGGCAACCGAGGAACATGACAAACGGACGAAATGGCACGAAGCACACACGGGAAACATTTCATACAACACAAGCATCACACGGGTCACGTCTCGGGGTTATACCTTCGGGACACACGTTCTCGGAGCGGTTCGAGATCGTAGAGGAAGGAGTCGTTCTCGCGAGTCGTAGAGGAAGTAGTGGTTCACGTTTCCGAAGAGGAAGTAGTTGTTCACGTAGAGGTACACGTGTAGTCGTTCACATCCCGGAGTCGTACACGTTCCGTAGAGGTACACGGGGCGACGGTAGGGGAACTTGGGGTCTTCGAGTAGTCGTTCATGTAGTCGTTCTCGAGCTCGTAGATGCACTTGAGGGGTCGTCGTGGTGCTCGTGCGTGGGGTACTTGTCGCGTCGCCGGATGTGTAGTCGATCTCGTCCGTAGTTGTACTTGTCACGGAGGGGTACTCGGCGTCGGTCTCGTACACGGTTCTTAGACATTCTCGTCGTCACGGCACTTGCTGCTCCATGTTCAATTGCTGGACAAAACAAAACGCAAATACCGAAAAAAAAGAAGCACAGCAGCAGCAGCAAAACAACCACGGCACGGAGGATGCTCGGCGACTCTTGGCGAGGAGGTGCTGCTCGGTGCTGTTTCTCGAGGACGCCGACGAGGGGCGCGGCGGCGGCTCCCTGGCCGGCCGGCTCGGCCAGACGAAGAAGGGGCCGAGGCAGAGGGACGACGCCTGGACGCTGCGGGAGTTTCTGCAGCCTTGGCGCTCCTGGAGAAGAAGCAGGGCGGCGAAGGGAAGGGCGCAGAGGCGCGGCCTTGCTGCTGGAGATGGAGGTCTTGGCGAAGCAGACGCGGTGCAGGGGAGGCCGGCGGCGACCTTGGAGCGTCGGACGGCGAAGGTCGCGGGGAGGAGGCCGGGCGCGGCCTTGTGCGCGGGCGGACGGCACCATGGCGCGGGCGCGCTGGAGGACCTGAGGGCGACGCGGGAGATCGCGGAGGAGGGAGCGAGGCGCCAGGGAATCGGGCAGAGGGATAGGAGCGATGGGAGGAGAGGTACTTGGCGCTGGAGAAGGAGTTGGAGGACGGGCGGCCGCGGGCGCGCGAAGGGGATCGAAGCAGCAGGGGTTCGGCGCTAGAGGGGAGAAGGTGAGGGACGTGCGGCGGCACGCAGGGAAAGAAAGGGACGAGCGATGCGGTCGGGGTCGAGTCGCTAGGTTAGGAGCTGGGAACGGGCTGCGGCCCAGGGAGGTAAGGGTCGGCTGGGAGGGAAAGGCCTTGGGCCAAGGTGGGATGGCCGGTGCGCTTGGGCCAGAAAGGCTGTGGGGAAGATCGCCTGATGGCCTCTGCTCTTTTAAAACTGAACCTTGTTTAGCAGAAACCAAAAGGAGAAGAAAAGAATATGAGGAGGGGGTTTAGGGCAAAAACACAAGAGGTTATTTTTCTCGGGCATCAAAATTAGCACGGTCCGAGAAAAATAGAAAAGGAAAAAACGAGAGAAATAATTCAAACATATTTGAATTTAATTCAAATAGGTTTGAACTAAGACGTGATTATTGAAGTGTCCAAAAATGTTCAAATTTTTGGAGGAACCTCGAAACAACGGAAAGAAATATTGGCAAGGTTTTTTGAAGGAGAAACTCGAAGTAGGAAAGCATGGGGAAATTATGCACGTGCGTTGCGGGTAATTCCAAACAATTGGAATATTATTATATAGCTCCCTAATAATATTGAGAGGCTTTTATATGTTATAAAGAGAAGTCACCTTCCCTCGATTTAAATGGACCGAAGGTCCACACGATTTATTTAGGTTGAGATGCAAAATAAAATATGACATGATGGCATGATGACATGATGCAATGCAAAAATAAATAACACAAGCTCAAAAGAAACACACGGGCAACCCGGAACATCTGGAATCTTCTGGAATCTTCTGGGACGTCGGTCTCGGGCGTCACAACTCTCCCACACTAAGAGAGGATCTCGACCCGAGATCCTAGAGATATCACCGGGTAAAAACGGAAGAGGAAGAGGTAAAACAAAGTTGCTTCTTTGACAGACGAGTGAAACCAAAGAACCTTGAGAGGTTGAACAAACTTGAAAGAAAGAATGCAACGGAGATGAACGAATATGAAAACTCCGTTAGAAAAGAGGAACAAGGAGCATTATGAGAACCTTGAAGGTTGAAAGACATGAAACAAGAGCTTACGAACCAAAAGAATATGAAACTGTAATTGTATAGCCAAGGAATAAGAATGACATGATTCGGACAGCACTCCGACTGAAAATGGAAGGAATTAACATGATCTTGCCAAGTTGAGATGATACTTGATGAAAACAGCAACATATTGCCTCCGAAATAATAGAAAGAATGGCACAAGGTTAAGAAAGACTTCAGACAGCACTCCGGTTAAAAGACAAGCAAGGGAAGAATATGATCTCGATAAAACGAGATGATGGTTAAAGAGAGCAATATCACAATGCCTCCGGAATGAAAGAATAGCATATAAATCAAAGAAAGAAATGAACAGAGAAGAAAATGACAACTTCTCCCACGAATGAATATGAAAAACATCCTTACGAAGAAGGGCTGAACGGAGCTGTTGGGAAATCAACAACGAAAAGAATAAGCTCGAAGTGGGCTTATAGAATACATCTCAAAACTAAGAGGTGACAACCAGCCACTGACAGAAACATTTGATTGGATTGAGATCAACAAGGAGATGAAAAACTTATCTCACTGAAAGGATAAATGAAGAACTTGGGTCATTTATAAGCACCACAATACAACAATCCTTAGGGAAAGCTTTAGGTGAAATACAGCCCAAGATAACTCCAACGAATAAAAATGAGGGGTTGAAAGTATCTCCTAGAGAGAAAGAAATGATGGTTTTAATTATCTCATTCTTGACAACTCGTGAATCAAGAAACATGAAGGAATTGTCAAAATGGCATAACACCATCTCAAAAGATAAGGGGGAAAGAATTGCACTTGGAAAGCATGATGAAAAAAATGCTTGAGCTCCAACAAGAATCTTGATGAAGACTTCGAGGATTAATTAAATGATGAAGAACCACCATGAGAACTCCGGTAATGAAAACATGAGAAGTGAAAGATGAAAAGAATAAAATTCAAGGCCTGTGATGAATTAGATGAAGCTTGAAATGATATAATTGAAACAACATGGATCTCCGGAAAACAAGATGAAGAATTTAGAACCGAGAATATGATGAACAAGCTCCAGACAAAAGAATTAAATCACCTTGAAGGAATAAGAATAAGAATTATGTTATGCATATGCTTCATCAATTTAAATTGATGACAACCAAAGGATTTGGCACACTACTTATTCTCGTTGGAAAGAATTAAGAGAGATCTCACACAAGCTTGAGAAAAGTCTTCAACGACCCACCGGTAGGATTATGAAAAGAACAAATGAATTAATATGGTAACAAGGAAGAGTAATCTTGAATGAACCACCGTAAGAATATGGAAACGAACGAAGAGGCATCAATGAAGAATATTTGGAGGACGAAGTTGAAAACTGAGAACGAAGAAGTCTTCTGAAATGATGCCTTCGGAGGATCACAAGGAAAAGAATTCATGAAATGCTTCGGACGGCATAAACGAATTCCTCACAATCTGAACAATAATGAGGATGGCATGAAGCTAGAACCACGAATCTTCAAGAGAACGGCCAAGATTTAAGAGAAACACTTCTCCGGTCTTTAAATGTTGAGAGTGAAGACGAGAAATACCATGAAGAATTTCAAGATACTCCGGACGAATGACAAGAGGAAGGTGGAGCTAAAGATGGAAATGATTGAAACAAGCTTGGAGAAGGCATGTGACTGATGGAAATCATTCTTACGTCACACATGAAAAGAATTTCAGAATACTCCGGAAAATAGAAGAGGCAGGTAAGATCCTGGGAAAAGACCTGTGGGTTAGGGCCCACTCAAAGAAACCACCGTTGAAAAGATTGCTTAAAAGATATTGCACCGGTTGACTTAAATGGCTTGAATAAGATGATAATCCTCAAAATAATTTGAAAGGATTAAGAATGGAATTATGAATCTTCAGCACTCCGGATATGAATAGCAAGAGGAGAATGATTAGTTGGTGCACCGGAATAAGAAAGCATTGTGAAATGAGGAAAAGGATAAGATCAACACCGAAATCTTGAATTACATCCACCGGCAGAATTAAAGAACAAAAGAATGATGAACTTGAAGCTCTTGAGCATCTTCACGACAAATCACCGGATAAGAACATTGAAGGAAAAGAATGAAGCAATGTCACATGAATAAATGGATACTTCATCTGAGAATTTCTGGCTCCGAGACGAAGAAGGGTGAGAGGGCGGGGAAACAAAGACAACTTGGGATGAATGAAACAGACAATCGTCAGATTTCTGAACGGCGTCCGTATGGAATAACTTGAAGAGAAGGCACAACGGTTGAAAAGGATTAACATGGAGATCTCAGTGGTGAAGAAGAATTAGTACTCCCATAGAAATATGAGAACACCGATTAAGAAAGGTATGGAATCAACATTTGACATCGAAGCAACTCGAATACCAGAATCAAGACAAGAACAAAGGATAGATATGCAACATGATCTTCACAACATCATTCGAACAGAGACTTGAACGAATGAGTTCCGTAGGTACATCAGCTTGACGAGAAGCCACTTAGGAGAAGGAAAAAGGTAAATAAAAAGGAACAAGGATCAGATAGAACAAATACAAGATAGAAGCTTCGTCCTACATATTCGTGCTGAAAGCTCATGGAACGTGTTACAAAAGGGTTTTGCAATCCCCGGATCAGCATAGCCAAGGACCCCTTTAAGATGCAACTCCCGATCAGAACAAGTCCATAAAACTACTTCACTCAATGTAGAACCCCGAACTTCATATCATGCATCCGTTGGAAGAATGCCTAGAACTACTAGATGAACCCACCTATAGATTTCCGAAAGTTTCCAGTTATGCAATCAGGTGTTGGGGATACACGGGAAGCACCGCGCAATCAACTCTAAACCTACATCCAGGTGTATCCATCCTTCAACACATAACCAGTCTTTCTCGGAAACTGTTTACCTCGGACCTTCGAAACGCATCCACTATACAAGCTATGGCAATACTCTCGAACTACCTCCCCAGTACTGGGTGATGTCGGGGTTATCTTGCCACTGGCCGTATAGGAGAGATTTTCGATGTTGGTCGTCTTAAGTATTCTAGTACTACCACGATGGATTTGTGACGACAACACCTCGGAGCTCAACTCCCCGGGACACTGCCACAACCCCTAATGACAGGAGGCATCGAGAACAATGTTCTCGTCACAAAGACTTCGAAACAATCCAAACAATACTCGCGTGATCCTAAAAAAAAAAATTGGTGCATTTTTTTGAAATTAGAAGAGGCAAGAGTAGTCATCAGGAGTCCTCACCAGAATGAAAGGGGAAGAGAAGCAAAGAAATCCTACTCTCCGATATATATAGGACTCAAAATGTTTTTCAGTGTGTGCCTAGACTCAACCGTCAACGATTCGATCAATCAGTGGGGGCTTCTAGGTCGGAGAAGGCTCTGAATACCAACTTGTAATGCCCAGGATGGGACTATATCTCCTACGTGTCGAGGCACGACTTAAAGATATAAGCCCATCCTAGAATGATCTCAAGTTTGGTATCTTTGCACGACTCATGTAAAAGAGGGATTAAATTGCAAAAGGAGATAGTTGGCTTACACTCGCCACTTCACACAATACATTACATAAGCAATCATCGTCCAAAACATCACAACCCGACTACGGGTGAAGATCCAAAAGAGAGATACCAAAACAACATAAAGCCACAGGTCAGGATCGAATCCTAGTAGAAACCACTACTGATCGTCGAAGCGTCACAAGCATACGGCCAAACTCTTCATCGAGCTCCCGGTGAAGAACTTGAACCAGCTCCTGCATCAAACTCGGCTGAACCTGCATCTGGTGTGGTGCAGTAACTGTGAGCCATAGAGGACTCAGCAATCCCGTTCCCGGGTAACATGACTATTTAAGCCTTGGGTGAGGAACAAGGCTGGAGAAAGAATAAGAGGTGAAGGAACAACAAGAGTCTGCAGCAGCAACTAGCACTAACTTACGTAAAAGAGAGCGAGAAGAGAAGTGCCTCGGTCGAGAGATGATCACGAAGTGATCCTAACTAAAGCCGGTCAAACATAACCCCACCGTGTTCAACTCCCGAATCCCTATTCGGAAACTGACAGTCATGGTACACACGCTGGTAGTGTATTAGAAACATTGTGTCAAGTTATCTACAACCGGATATTAACAAGCTCCCATCTGCCACATAACCGCGGGCACGGCTTTCGAAAGTTCAAACCCTGCAGGGGTGTTCCAACTTGACCCATTACAAGCCCACGATCCGCGGAGTCGCAACTCCAAGGTGGGAAGACCCGAGTATTCTCGGAATCCCGTGCTCAAGTTAAACCGAACTAAGGTAAGGCTAATCCAGCAAATCCTCCCGGCGTGCCGACACCCTGATAGTAGCCGCGCGTATCTAGTCTCAGGCCACGACCGGATGAGCACAGCGTATAGTGGCCGAAATACCCAAGTTGCCAAGGGGGGCCCCGCACACGACTCTAGTTTGGACCAACACTCACATCGAGCACTGGCCCAGGGGGGTTGAATTAAAATAAAAGGGATAGCTAGTCCCATATGTAAGTTTTATTAGTTATTAGGCAAATAGTACCAATGTTGGGACTTGCTGGAAAAGACTTAGCTCTTAGCGGTTTATCAAGGGGGTCCCATACACCCCAACCGTGTTAGGAACGCATAATCAAGGAACATAACACCGGTTTATACGGTTCCTAACGGCATGAGTGGAACAAATCACCAAGCAAAAGGCTTAGCCTTCCACCCTTGCCAATATATAGATGATTTCATTTAAGCATTTATATAGTGTGATATAACCCAACCAAACTTCAACATGAAGCAAGCATCTTCAATCTTCACCTGCAACTAACAATGCTATAAGAGGGGCTGAGCGAAGCGTACTTAGCCAAGCAACGGTTTGCATAGGTAGGGTGGTTAAACATGGTAATGGTTACAAGTAGGAGGCTGACAGGAAAGACATGGGCATCGAGGCAAAGCTATAGATCGAGACTACTAGCAATAAGCAAAGATAGTAATGTTATCGAGGTTCGGTCATCTTGCCTGGGATTCCACAAGGGAGAAGAACGGATCCATGAAGTAGACGGAGCAACACAGACGAGAGAATCCTCACAACTCCGGAACGAAACCGAAGCTATCAAGAGAAGCAAACCGGAAAGAAGCAAACAACACGGTAAACACACAAGCATAAACATGGCATACGATGCACATCCAAGTATGATGCATGTCCGGTTTAAATATGCATGTCATGGCAAAGTGCACAAACAAAACTACAAGTTAAGTGGAGCTCAATATGCAACGAGTTGCATATTGACGAAACACCACATTTAATTATTTAGTTGACTCTCATTTATTTACAAGACAAGATTAAATGTTTTTAACATGGCAAGAGGTGAAGCATAAGTAAACTAACTATTTAGGCATTTTAAATGAGGCCGGAAAAATAATAACAACAATCCGGAAAAATCCCCATGAGCATGTTTAATAATTATAAGCAAACAACAATTAAGCATTTTAGTGTTGTTAACATGATGCGGATGACATGATCAAGTTTATGCAATTTTATTAAAAGGTTAACAAGAAGAAGATAAGAAGCATTTGTCACCGTGGTGGAACGAAAGGGTGCCACGGCAACGAACCGAAAATGATGCAACGGCAACATATCGGTGCCGGTAACTCGTTGAGAGACCGGTGCAAAAGCAAAAGGTGGAGTGAACGAGTCAAGCGAGATGAAAGGTGGGGCGATCCCGTCACCGGGATCCCATGAGTCGGTGACGAGGCAACCGAGGAACATGACAAACGGACGAAACGACACGAAGCACACACGGGAAACATTTCATACAACACAAGCATCACACGGGTCACGTCTCGGGGTTATACCTTCGGGACACACATTCTCGGAGCGGTTCGAGATCGTAGAGGAAGGAGTCGTTCTCGCGAGTCGTAGAGGAAGTAGTGGTTCACGTTTCCGAAGAGGAAGTAGTTGTTCACGTAGAGGTACACGTGTAGTCGTTCACATCCCAGAGTCGTACATGTTCCGTAGAGGTACACGGGGCGACGGTAGGGGAACTTGGGGTCTCCTAGTAGTCGTTCATGTAGTCGTTCTCGAGCTCGTAGATGCACTTGAGGGGTCGTCGTGGTACTCGTGCGTGGGGTACTTGTCGCGTCGCCGGATGTGTAGTCGATCTCGTCCGTAGTTGTACTTGTCACGGAGGGGTACTCGGCGTCGGTCTCGTACACGGTTCTTAGACGTTCTCGTCGTCGCGGCACTTGCTGCTCCATGTTCAATTGCTAGACAAAACAAAACGCAAATACCAAAAAAAAAGAAGCACAGCAGCAGCAGCAAAACAACCACGGCACGGAGGATGCTCGGCGACTCTTGGCGAGGAGGTGCTGCTCGGTGCTGTTTCTGGAGGACGCCGACGAGGGGCGCGGCGGCGGCTCCCTGGCCGGCCGGCTCGGCCAGAGGAAGAAGGGGCCGAGGCAGAGGGACGACGCCTGGACGCTGCGAGAGTTTCTGCAGCCTTGGCTCTGCTGGAGAAGAAGCAGGGCGGCGAAGGGAAGGGCGCAGAGGCGCGGCCTTGCTGCTGGAGATGGAGGTCTTGGCGAAGCAGACGCGGTGCAGGGGAGGCCGGCGGCGACCTTGGAGCGTCGGACGGCGAAGGTCGCGGGGAGGAGGCCGGGCGCGGCCTTGTGCGCGGGCGGACGGCACCATGGCGCGGGCGCGCTGGAGGACCTGAGGGCGACGCGGGAGATCGCGGAGGAGGGAGCGAGGCGCCAGGGAATCGGGCAGAGGGATAGGAGCGATGGGAGGAGAGGTACTTGGCGCTGGAGAAGGAGTTGGAGGACGGGCGGCCGCGGGCGCGCGAAGGGGATCGAAGCAGCAGGGGTTCGGCGCTCGAGGGGAGAAGGTGAGGGACGTGCGGCGGCGCGTAGGGAAAGAGAGGGACGAGCGATGCGGTCGGGGTCGAGTCGCTAGGTTAGGAGCTGGGAACGGGCTGCGGCCCAGGGAGGTAAGGGTCGGCTGGGAGGGAAAGGCCTTGGGCCAAGGTGGGATGGCCGGTGCGCTTGGGCCAGAAAGGCTGCAGGGAAGATGGCCTGATGGCCTCTGCTCTTTTAAAACTGAACCTTGTTTAGCAGAAACCAAAAGGAGAAGAAAAGAATATGAGGAGGGGGTTTAGGGCAAAAACACAAGAGGTTATTTTTCTCGGGCATCAAAATTAGCACGGTCCGAGAAAAATAGAAAAGGCAAAAACGAGAGAAATAGTTCAAACATATTTGAATTTAATTCAAATAGGTTTGAACTAAGACGTGATTATTGAAGTGTCCAAAAATGTTCAAATTTTTGGAGGAACCTCGAAACAACGGAAAGAAATATTGGCAAGGTTTTTTGAAGGAGAAACTCGAAGTATGAAAGCATGGGGAAATTATGCACGTGTGTTGCGGGTAATTCCAAACAATTGGAATATTATTATATAGCTCCCTAATAATATTGAGAGGCTTTTATATGTTATAAAGAGAAGTCACCTTCCCTCGATTTAAATGGACCGAAGGTCCACATGATTTATTTAGGTTGAGATGCAAAATAAAATATGACATGATGGCATGATGACATGATGCAATGCAAAAATAAATAACACAAGCTCAAAAGAAACACACGGGCAACCCGGAACATCTGGAATCTTCTGGAATCTTCTGGGACGTCGGTCTCGGGCGTCACAGCGGAGCTGATAGGTGCGTCGGGGAGGCGAGGGGGTGGCTTAGGGCATGGTGGCAGCGAACGGCGGCGACGAGCCCGCTCGGTGGAGATCGGCGGAGGGGATAAAGGAGGGGGAGGACACGGGGGAGAGTGAGAGAGGGGCCAGGGGCTGCGTGGCGACGCATAGGAGCGTCCAGGCGCCGGGGGACGCAGGCAGCCAGGCAGGAGGTGGTCGAACACGTGCGTGCACGCCGCGGCCACGCGCCCCGTCCTCCTGGCAAGAGGAGGGGGACGACTGGCGTGCGCCAGCGGGCTGGGCCGCGCTGGGCCAGCCAGGTAAGTGCCCCAGGTGAGTGGGCTGCCCCCCTGTCTCTCTCTCTTTTCTATTTTCTTTCTGTTTTATTTCTTTTGCAACTTTGTTGATTTAATAAAAAATGCTAGAACATTTTTATAACTCATAAAACAAGTCATGTCCACTGTATATAATATGAACAGTATGGAACATTTTAGTTTATGATTATTTGTGCACATAAAATATTTTATAGCATTTAAATGCCCAAATGCAATTACAATATGAATTAATCCAGGGACCTTTGGATGTCCTAGAAAATTGTGCACTATTTTTGGCAGAGGTTTAAGACCAAGGCAAAGATGATGAACATTTTTGAAGGGCATTTTGGGTACATTGGAAAAGATTTTATTAAACCCTAGTTGTTAGAAGAGGGGTGCTAGGGTTTCTGTCATTCCCATTTCAAGTTTCTGTGGAAAGTAAACATGATGCACACTCTAGCTAGTCCTAATGCAAGCACTGACTAGGGATGTGACAACTCACCCCCACTCAAAAGAATCGCGTCCCGAGATTCGGGTTCCTCCGGAAAAAGGGTGGAGTACTCAAGTCGAAGACCGATCCTCCCTTTCCCAAGTAGCTTCACTCTCGAAATGATGTGACCATTGAACCTTGAGAAACTTGATATTATGACGTCGAGTGGTACGCTCGGTTTGATCAAGAATACGAACGGGGTATTCTGGATAGGTGAGATTGTCCTGGAGATCAAGTGTTTCGTGGTCCACTCCGCGAATAGGATCCGAGAAGCAACGCCTGAGTTGAGAAACGTGTAAGACATCATGAACTCTGGAAAGGTGCGGAGGTAGTTCCAATTGGTAGGCAACTTCTCCTCGTTTGGCAAGAATGCAAAAAGGACCAATGTAACGAGGAGCCAATTTGCCTTTGATACTGAAGCGATGGGTTCCCTTAAGAGGGGTAACCCGAAGGAAAGCCTTATCGCCGACTTCGAAAGTCACAACCTTATGATGACTATCATATTGGCTCTTCTGACGAGACTGGGCTGTTTTCAATTTCTCACGAACGATGCGAACTTGCTCTTCTGCTTCCTGGATCATATCCGGACCAAAGAATTGTCTTTCCCCAGTTTCTGACTAGTTAAGAGGCGTTCGACACCTTCGTCCATATAGAACTTCAAAGGGAGCCTTGCCCAAGCTGGCTTGATAACTATTGTTATAAGTGAATTCGGCAAATGGAAGACACTTCTCCCAACCCATACAGAAAGAGATGATAGAGGCTCGAATCATATCTTCCAGAATTTGATTGACTCATTCCACTTGACCACTTGACTGAGGATGAAAGGCGGTGCTAAAAGAGAGATGAGTCCCCATAGCATTCTGGAAACTTTCCCAAAATCGGGAAGTGAAAAGACTTCCACGGTCTGAGTTAATCTCCAACGGCACACCATGAAGTGATACTATCCGAGAGATATACAAGTCTGCTAGCTGGCTAGCAGTTATACTCTCTCGAACAGGTAGGAAATGGGCTACTTTGGATAGGCGGTCGATAACGACGAAGATAGCATTATTCCCTTTCCTCGTCCTGGGAAACCTGGTAATGAAATCCATACCGATCTTGTCCCATTTCCATTCAGGAATAGCTAAAGGTTGGAGGGTGCCAGCAGGCCGTTGATGCTCTGCTTTAACTCGACGACAAACGTCGCAGTTAGCAATGAACTGAGGGATTTCTCTCTTCATCCTAGTCCACCAGAACCTCTGGCGTAGGTCCTGATACATTTTTTCCTACCGAGATGAATCGTGAGAGGAGATTCATGAGCCTCCTTAAGAATCATCTATCGTAGATGTTAGTTCTTGGGAACCACAAAGCGGTTCTCGAAGAAGACAACACCTCGATCATCCGTAGAGAAACTTCTAGCAGCTCCGCTAGCAATGCTCTCCTAGAGTCGGGATATACCCTTATCACGCTTCTGGGCAGCTATGATTTGATCCGTAAGGGTAGGTTTTGCCACCATGGTGGAAAGGAATCCTCGAGGAACAATGTGAAGGTTAAGCTTACGAAATTCCTCGTGGAGGAGTGGTTCCCCTTGTTGTAACATTAGGTTGTTACAATAAGACTTACGACTCAGTGCGTCAGCCATGACATTGGCCTTCCCAGGGGTGTAAGTGATTCCTAAGTCGTAATCTGTGAGCAACTCAACCCAGCGTCTTTGCCTGAGATTCAAATCCGGTTGGGTGAAGATGTATTTTAGGCTTTGGTGATTAGTGAAAATTTCACAGCGATTACCAAGAAGGTAATGTCGCCATGTTTTAAGTGCGTGGACTACAGCTGCAAGCTCTAGATCATGTTTAGGATAGTTATCCTCATGTGGACGCAATTGTCGAGATGCGTATGCGATCACTTGATGATCTTGCATAAGTATGCAACCTAGTCCTTATCGCGAGGCGTCGCAATAGATAATAAAGTCCTTGGAATAGTCTCGTGGTACCAGCACGGGTGCAGATGTCAGGCGTCTTTCCAGTTCTTGAAAGCTGGACTCGCACTATGAGGTCCACTCGAATTTTTTATCTTTCTTGAGGAGTTCAGTTAGAGGTTTAGCAACCTTGGAGAAATTCTCGACGAAGCGTCGGCAATAGCTCGCTAAGCCAAGGAAACTCCTAACTTGCTTGACCGATTCAGGGGGAGTCCAATCAAGGACGGCTTGAACTCGCTCGGGATTGACGGCAATACCCTTACCAGAGATCACATGGCCTAGATAGGTCACTTCTGGCAACCAGAATTCACATTTAGAGAATTTGGCATAAAGGCGGTGCTCTCGAAGTTTCGTCAATACTAGCCTTAGATGTTCAGCATGATCTTCCTTGTTCTTGGAGTAGATGAGTATATCATCGAGGTATACCACGACGAATTTATCCAAGTACTCCATGAATATAGAATTCATTAGCCGGGAGAAAGTGGCTGGGGCATTGGTTAACCCGAAGGACATGATGGTGTACTCGTATTGGCCATAATGAGTAACAAATGCCGTCTTGGGAATGTCCCCGTTCTTGATTTTGATTTGATGGTAGCCCAACCTCAAATCCATTTTGGAAAAGACTGAGGATCATGCGAGATGATCATACAGGTTGTTGATCCTGGGGAGCGGATACTTGTTCTTTATGGTGACCGGATTGACACGTCGGTAATCTACAACCATCCGTTCCATTCCATCCTTCTTCTTGACAAAGAGGATGGGACAAGCCCAAGGGGAAGAACTAGGACGGATGAAACCATTTTTCAAGGACTCATCGAGTTGTTTCTTAAGCTCAGCTAATTCTAGGGGTGCCTTCTTATAGGGTCTCCTAGAGATTGGGACAGTTCCTGGAATAAGATCTATCACGAACTCGGCATCTCTGTCAGGTGGAACACCTGGCAGTTCTTCTGGAAAGACATCCGGAAAGTCACGGACTACAGGCATATCTTTGAGTTCTGGTAGAGGGCTGGCATTAAGAGAGTAGAGCTGACGCTCAGCCATTCGGTCAAGACATTGACTATCTTGCCGGATGGGTGTGTAAGTTGAAAGGTCCTAGTGTAGCAATCAATCTTGGCGTAATGAGCTATCATCCAGTCCATACCTAAGATGATGTTTATGTCCGAGGACTTGAGAGCGATTTGTGATGCAAGAAAAACAAGTATATCGACAAGAATTTCATTTCCATGGCTTACCCTAGAGGTTTGCCACTTTGAACCAGGAGTTTGAATAACCATGGAAGTGGGCATGTCACAAAAAGTCATATTGTGCATTCGAGCATAGCTCTCAGATATGAACGAATGAGATGCTCCAGTATCGAAAAGAACAGATGCCAGATGGCAGTTAACAAGAAGTGTACCAAGGACGACATTAGGATCCTCATAAGCTTCCTCAGCAGAGACATAGTTGACATGACCACGTGCAGTGGGGATAGGCTTGACATAGATCACCTAGCCTGTTGGCTTACCACGGCCAACGGGCTTTCCTCGCTGGTTGTGAGGACACTCACGCATGTAGTGCCCTGGTTCTCCACACTTGAAGCATGTCACACTGCCAGTGCGTGGAGCAAAGTTGGCAGGTGGTCCTCCATAAGTCTTGGCAGATGCATACTGTTGAGTTGGGCGAGGCACCTCATAGGATGGCCTCGGAGTGTACTTAGGTGGCAGAGCAGTGTTAGGAACCCACACACGACGCTTGTGAGAGCCAGAGCCGGATGAGGAACCAAAATCACGAGGATGCTTGCGTGTGGCTTCGAAATCACTCTCGCACGTCTTAGCACTGATAGCTTTGTTCACCAACATATGGAAGGAGGTACACTCGTGCAGACGTAGATCTCGGCGAAGTTCAGGGTTGAGTCCCTTGCGGAACCTCGCCTGCTTCTTGGCATCGGTGGATACTTCCTCGGGTGCATAGCGTGCCAAGTTGCCAAACTCGCGACTATAACCATCCACGGTTAACCGGCCCTGGGTGAAATTGCAGAATTCCTCCCGCTTGCGATCCATGAGACCTTCCAGAATGTGATGTTCACGGAATGCCTCACTGAACTCAGCCCAAGTAGTGACTTGGCCAGCAGGACGCATAGCCTCAAAGTTTTCCCACCAGAGACTGGCAGGGCCCTCAAGATGGTAGGTGGCATAGATAACCTTGTCAGCTTCGACCACATGGGCAGAGTGTAGCTTGTGGGTGATACTGCGAAGCCAGTCATCCGCATCCAGAGGTTCAGCGGAATGATGGAACTTCGGTGGGCACATCTTGATAAAATCAATGATTGACACCACGTCATGCCTCTGACGGAACCCAGTGTTCTGCTCTATGCGTTCCAGCAGACGGTTAGTCTCTCTCTTGTTCCGTTCTGCCTCGAGCATAACTTCAGCCAAGGAGGGTGGCTCGGGCAGATTCTCATCTCTAGCCCCACTAGCCTCACCCTGCTCTTGAGCAGCAGGAGTGCTGCGAGTGTTGACCATCCTAGGAAAACAAAACAACAGTTTAGATAAGGATGGCAAAAACTTGACATATGAGTGCAGAATGTAATGGATGACACGGAATGCAGAGATATTCATCCGTATGACATGGTAATATAGAAACTGCCATATATACACCGGTGGTCATACACACCATACATAGTTTAGTACAAGCCAAGGATAAAGTACAACTGCGGTGAAAAGACGATACATCTCATCAGAGGCATTCCAAGCTCCTATACATTATTTAACTACACCTCCGGAATTCAGTACAACTAAGTTATATTCCACAAGACACGCAGGACTATGGAAATACAACGACTACGATACTACTACTGCCACGGTCTAGCTCAGACACTCCCGTAGTAATCTTCGAAAGATTACCACCGTAGCCTGGAAGTGGAACAGATGGGTCTAGAAACTCTCGAGCACTCGAAGGCTGTCGACCATAAGGACATGGATGTGGCCTCGGTCCCGATGCTGGTGGTAAACGACGCCCACGTGGAGGTGTAATACCCCCAACGTCACGCCAATCCATACGATCAGGCAGACGAGTCCGCACGGGGTACAAATCCCGCATATCCAGATATCCGGCGTGCACGGCAGGTGCAAGCCGTGTCAAAGTAGTCCAGTGGGCGGCTCGAGTGTTATAAAGCTCCATCCGGAGGGCACGGACCTCACGGTCCCTATCCTCCAGCATCTGGAGAGTAGTCTGAAGCAGTGGCTCCTCATGAGCAGCATCAGTATACAGCCCAGTGTAGTAGCCTTCCTCTCCAGGAAGTGAGGCTGGCATGTAACAAAACTCAGTGTTCAGCAGCAGGGCATGCCTAGCCCGGATGATGGTCATGATCGAGTAAGCGGCATCCTGCACTACCATCTCGATGGTAACCCCGAGTCCATAAGACCAATGGATGGAGTCGTTAGCTCCGGGATATGAGGGGTATATCCGGACGGTGCAGAAATACCGACTCTGGTTGAAATCCCGGTACTGTCCCTCCACGGTGTACTCAGGATACCAACGGTAGCCGGTCTCAGTCAACACACGGACTAGCATGGCCGTGTGACTGGGCACATTAATGCACCGAGTCAAACGAACCACTTGGTGAGGTGTGCGACCAGACATCTGAAACATGAAATAATGCAAAGGCATTAGAATTTCTGGAAGAAATTGGGCAGCATAACAACTGTAAATGCTCAAAAAAGATTTTGAGACATCATACAAATGATAGCATAGACACTCAACAATATCATATCAAGGTTCCGGGTCCAACTAATCATCATACTAGAAGGGTAGAAATTGAACTGAGGCTTGAAACCAACAATCCTAAGAGTCTACGGATTAGTAACATGTGAACCTAGTAAGGATGAGAGGCCTAGTCCTAAACCCCCATAGAAAGAATAGGCTGACTCAGATCAGAAGGGCATAAGGTAAAGAAGTAAAAAGAGCCTTATGTTCCCTTCCACAATCAATTCCCCTACATATAACTAATAATTTTTCTAGACTCAACATCGACTAGTTTGGCTTGAGAAACCTACAGGCAGTCCGGCTCTGATGCCAACGCTGTCAGGACCCTGATCCTAAGTCACACAGATCTAGCTTGTAACACGTCATATCACTTTGCGGCCTCACGCACGGTATCCCCACGGGTGCCACCTTACCTGGCCCAGGACCATTTGCGCATTTTGGCACACGTATATGACAGTGTCGCTAGCATCCATATGACAGAGAACCCGGGCCGACATGGCTAGTTATAAACCAAAAGTGGCACTAAATTACAGAGACAGGCATTCATGACCCAGCAACGAACGGGTCGGTCATCAACGTATGAACCCAAGTCGTAGCAAGCTACATGGACTTAAAGGAACAACGAGTGACATTTCCCCTAAGGGACAGACACAGGAACGAAGAAGGACACATGCCGGCCAGCCTACGTGTTCTGAGCAATAGCAAGCTACCAAGGCTCGGTGGAAGCACTAGGAGGCATTTCCCTGTAAGATAGGCTAACAAAGGAAAACAACTAGGGGTCGGATCCCACACATACCAAGCATTTCAATCATACACACAATATGCTCAATATGTGCAAATACAGCATTGCATCACAACAGAACTCTATGACTCAAGTACTTTATTTAAGAGGCTTCGAAGATCCATACATAACATATTCATACAGGTAGGGGTCACATGACCCAACACTCAAGTCATAGAATCATACAAGCACAAGCGGAAGCTAACATGTCTGAGTACAGACAACTTGGAAATAAAACAGGCTTGGTGAAGCCTGACTATCTACAAGGCCCTTCACAACCTCAGGATCTCCGTCTGGGTAGCAAGCTACTCGTCGACGTCAACATCTATGTAAAACCCATTAGAAGGGGCAGGGTTCTCCTCTGCAACAGTTATTAAGCAAACATGAGTACAAAGGTACTCAGCAAGTCTTACAATAGAACCTATCATACATGCATCATTATCAACAAGGGTAGTGGAGTTCATAGCAGCAAGCCAGCTTTGACTCTTGGCTAACCTATACTACGACTCTCAACAGATTGCAAGATAAGACTACGTACACGAGTCCTCGACTCGCCACAACAATACACCATCGAGGATCCTCTTCCGTCATCCTACGGAAGGGCCATCCACGGCACTCACACTTGTCTTGAGGCTTTTAGTAGTATCCATCAACTTGTCTATGAACTATAAGAGTAATCAAGTAGTCCGTACCGCGAACAACGGCTATTCGAATAGATTGGTAACCCTGCAGGGGTGTACTTCTTCACACACGTTTCCAACACTTAGCGTCTGCACACGACATGTGCTCGGCAGACTTCAAGCGAAAGCCGACGTGGGTGTAGACCACGACCTAACCAACCACTCAAGTCTCTCGTCCAGGTTTATCGCCTATTTGGGTTCCATCCGTGGGGAGATCCGGCCGGGGTGTCGCTCACGGCCCCAAGCGATGTGTACAGGGTTCCCGAGTCACCAAACGGGCGACAGGTACACCGTGCCACGTACCTGCCGCATCACATCCCACCCCGAGGGTCAGCGATGTGCACGACCACCAGTAAACTACAAACACCAGAAACTAGTTGCAACTCCTGGACAGAGAACATGGGCAGTCAATAAGTCGAGCGGGGTCATATTTCAGGGCCCAATGTGTGGTAGTAGCTGTAACTTGAACCACACATACAGATCTCAGGTCCTATGGACGGTTCCAATGAAACAACCCACCATGTACTCCTACATGGCCTTTCATCGATACCTTGACCAAACATGTTCCACACTTCCCTCTCTTTACCGAGTATGATCATTTCACTTTGATCCATCACCTAGATGAACCAGACCTGACACAACTCTAAGCATAGCAGGCAACATAAACAAATAGCATGGTGGATCACACATCACATGGCTCAATCAACTCCTACACATGGTAGTGGGTTTCAACTATTTACTGTGGCAATGACAGGTCATGCAAGGTAATAGGGTTCAACTACCGCAGCAAGTAGCAGTTCACACGTTGTTGCCTTAATGCAGTAAAAGAGAGCAGAAGCGAGAAGATGGGTTTGTATCGGAATGATCAATGGTTGCTTGCCTGACAGAGTGGTTGTCGGGTAATGCTCTTCAGCTGGATACGCAGAAGTATCCTCGGGAGCAGGACCTACCACGGAGAACACCGGCGATACAATCAATAAGCAAACAAATACAACAATATGATGCATGCTCATGATATGGCAAGATGCATGTGTTTTGGGCTAATGCATCTATAAACAGAAAGGTTTGAGCTCATTTGAATCAAAGATTCAAATTTATACCCAAACTATTATTTAGTAAAGTGCATTATCATGTTTTAATGTGAACAGCAAGGTTAACTTACCCAAACATGCATGAAACAAGTGCCATTGGAAAGATTGGATTTTTCTGATCAATTTTCATATATAAATCTTTTCCATCTGAGCTACTGTTGAATTTATATGATTTTTTGAAGATTAAAGCATTTTCTGGAATTTCCTGAATTGTTTTAAATCAAATAATCCCAAAAAATCATTTACTGCGTCAGCATGACATCATGCTGACGTCAGCAGGTCAACAGACCTGGTCCAAGTCCAACCTAACTGGTGGGTCCCGCATGTCACTGTCACACGGGCTAATCCCGGTCAAAACTAGAGTTGAGTGGGTTTGACCACGCAGTGGGGCCCACTGTCAGTCGATGTGGTGGTTAAACTAATCACCATTAGTTCCTAACTAACAGGACACGTCAGCCCGCCGGAGTTTGGCCGGCGGCGATCAAATCGCGCGGTGGTGACTCGCCAGAGTTGCTCGGAACGGCACTATAGGCTGCGGTTTGCAACGGGGTTTGGTCCTACGGCGAGCTAGAGATCTTGCGCATCTAATGGTGGTGGTGGCTGGAGCTAGGGTGGCCGGAGCTCGCCGGAGCAGAGCTCGTGGCGGCTGCCGGAGCTCGGGCATCATCGAGTTAGGCGTTGCGGGGCACGGGCGAGCAAGGGGAAGGGCTCAACGGCATCCCGGTGAGGTCAGGAGCACGATGAAGTGCTCGGGCATGTTTAAGGATCACTAGAACGACGGCGGCGATGAGGACGCCGGCGGCGATGAGGACGCCGGTGTTGAGCTCGGGTGCTTGCGGGACGGCGGCTACGAGACGTAATTGAGCTCGGGGAGAGGGGGGTTCGACGCGTGAGCTCACAGCGGTCGCAGAGGGCGTCGACGCGGGCTTGGGGAAGGTCGGACGGCGACGTACGGGCGGCGACGATCTCCGGTGCTGAAGGTTGAAGACGACGGCGAGGACGGCATTACGGGGCTTCTGGCGTCGTGTGCGTCGGTGGGGAGCTTCAGGGCAATGCGGCAGAGCTGATGGGTGCGACGGGGAGGCGAGGGGGTGGCTTAGGGCGCGGTGGCACCGAACGGCGGCAACGAGCCCGCTCGGTGGATCTCGACGGAGGGGATAGAGGAGGGGGAGGACACGGGGGAGAGTGGGAGAGGGGCCAGGGGCTGCGTGGCGACGCATAGGAACGTCGAGGCGCTGGGGGACGCAGGCAGCCAGGCAGGAGGTGGCCGGACGCGTGCGTGCACGCCGCGGCCACGCGCCCCGTCCTCCTGGCGAGAGGAGGGGGACGACTGGCGTGCGCCAGCAGGATGGGCCGCGCTGGGCCAGCCAGCTAAGTGTCCCAGGTGAGTGGGCTGCCCCCTGTCTATCTCTTTTTTCTATTTTCTTTCTATTTTATTTCTTTTGCAACTTTGTTGAATTAATAAAAATGCTAGAACATTTTTATAACTCATAAAACTAGTCATGCCCATTGTATCTAATATGAACAGTATGGAACATTTTAGTTTATGATTATTTGGGCACATAAAATATTTTATAGCATTTAAATGCCCAAATGCAATTACAATATGAATTAATCCAGGGACCTTTGGATGTCCTAGAAAATTGTGCACCATTTTTGGCAGAGGTTTAAGACCAAGGCAAAGATGATGAACATTTTTGAAGGGCATTTTGGGTACATTGGAAAAGATTTTATTAAACCCTAGTTGTTAGAAGAGGGGTGCTGGGGTTTCTATCATTCCCATTTCAAGTTTCTGTGGAAAGTAAACATGATGCACACTCTAGCTAGTCCTAATGCAAGCACTGACTAGGCATGTGACATGCAATTCGATGGTTGACATCATATTTAGCAGGCATTTTATGGAATGCAGCACGAATAAAATGTGAACCACCATTAGTCATTAAATATCTAGGGACTCCGAACCTCGGGAAAATAACTTCTTTAAGCATTTTGATAGAAGTGTTATGATCGGCACTAGTAGTTGGAATATCGTCTACCCAATTACTAACTTAATCAACAACAACTAAAATATGTGTATACCCATTAGAGGAAGGAAAATGTCCCATATAATCAGATCCCCAAACATCAAATGGTTCAATAACAAGTGAATAATTCATAGGCATTTCTTGACGTCTACCAATATTACCAATTATTTTACATTCATCACAAAATAAGAAAAACTTGTGAGCATCCTTGAAGAGAGTAGGCCAATAAAAACCAGATTGTAATACCTTGTGTGTAGTTCTGTCTCCAGCATGCTGTCCTCCGTAAGCCTCGGAATGACACTTTTGTAGGATTTGTTCATGTTCATGCTCAGGTATACAATGTCTAATAATATCATATAATCCTTGTTTATAAATATGTGGGTCATCCCAAAACTAAGGTCTTAAATCAAAGAAAAACTTTTTCTTTTGTTGGTAAGTGAAACTAGGTGGTATAAATTTAGCAATAATATAATTAGCATAGTCTGCATACTAGGGAGTATTACTAGAAGCATAGTCTGCAAAAAATGGTCCATTTGTTTTTGAAGACTTATATAACAAATGTAGTGTTTCAAAGGCTTCTACACAATCATCATCAAAAACAAATGGACCATTTTTTGCAAAAGATTAGTAAGAGGTCTTGAAATTTTATATAAGTCTTCAATAAACCTCTACGGAAACTAGCATGACCAAGGAACTTCTTATACCTTTAATATCTTTAGGACGTGGCATTTTCTCAATTGCATCAACTTTAGCATTATCTACTTCAATACCCCGTTCAGAAATTTTATGCCGCAAGATAATACCTTCATTCACCATAAAGTGGCACTTTTCCCAATTCAAGACAAGATTAGTTTGTTCACATCTCTCCAAAACTCAATCAAGGTTGCTTAGGCAATCATCAAAAGAAGCTCCATATACAGAAAATCATCCATGAAATGTCAACAATCTTTTCACAAAAGTCAGAGAATATAGCAGTCATACATCTTTGAAAGGTAGCAGGTGCATTACATAAACCAAAAGGTATACATATATAAGCATTAATTCCAAAAGGAAAATTAAAGGTGGTTTCCTCTTGGTCGGATTGTGATACAGGTATCTCAGAGAAACCAGAATATCCATCAAAAAATCAAAAGTGTGTATGCTTGGACAATCTTCCTAACATATGATCTATAAAAGGTAAGGGGTAATGATCCTTTCTAGTGGCTTTGTTTAGTTTTCTAAAATCAACTACCATCCTATAACCAGTTATAATTCTTTGTGGAATAAGCTCATTTTTATCATTGGGAACGACAGTAATGCCTCCTTTATTAGGGATACAATGAACGGGACTTACCCATCTACTATCAGTCATGGGATAGATTGTACCTACTTCGAGAAGCTTTAATATTTCAATTCTTACCACCTCCTTCATCTTATGATTTAATCGACAATGATGATCGATGACTGGTTTAGCATCAGGCTCCATATTAATTTTATGCATACATAGAGTGGGACTAATTCCCTTAAGATCGTCAAGAGTATATCCAATAGTAGCACAGTGCTTCCTCGGAGTTTTTAGTAGTCTCTTTTCTTCATCCTCTGAAAGGTTAGCACTAATAATGACATGATATATCTTCTTTTCATCAAGATAAGCATATTTTATTGTATCAGACGATTGTTTCAATTCAAACACAGGATCACCTTTAGGTGGAGGAGGACCTCTAAGAGTTTCAACAAGCAAATTATGTTGAAGGATAGGTGGTTGATCAAAGAACATCTTATCTATTTCATTTCTTTCATTCATGTGCATATCATTTTCATGGTCTAGCAAATATTGTTCTAACAGTTCAGTAGGAGGTACGGCAATAGAAGCAACACCAATAATTTCATATTTATTAGGAAATTATTTATCATGAGGTTGTCTACGAAACTTGGAGAAATTAAACTCATGAGATATATCAACAAAGTTAACACTGGTAGTTTCTTTAGCGCAATCAATCTTAGAATTAACAGTGTTCAAGAAAGGTCTACCAAATATAATGGGACAAAAATCATCTTGTGGAGAACTGAGGACTAGAAGGTCAGTAGGATATTTTATTTTTCCACATAAGACTTCAACATCTCTAACAATCACAACTGGTGTAATAGTGTCTCTATACGTGAGCTTAATAGTAACATCAATGTCCTCTATTTCAATAGGTGCAATATCATTCATAATTTCTCAATATAAAGTAAACAGTGTAGCACTCACGCTAGCACCCAAATCACATAAAACATGATAACAATGATCTCCTATCTTAACAGAGACAACGGGCATGCCAACAACAGGTTCATTCTTATCATTAGTATCGGGTTTAGCAACTCTAGAAGCTTCGCAACAGAAGTAGATAGCATGCCCATCTATATTAACAACCAAGAGATCTTTAGCTATGGTAACATTAGGTTTAACTTTAATTTATTCAAAGGTTCTAGGTGTTCCAATATTACTTTTGTTAACCACAGTTGAAACTTTAGCATGTTCGTTTATCCTAAAAGGAAAAGGTGGTTTCTCAATATAAGCAGTAGGCACAACTGGATCAACATTGTAAATGATAGTTTCATATTTAACTATAATGGGCTCCTCAATCTTTTCTTTAACAAGGGTATGATATTTAAACTAGTTCTCCTTAGGGAGATCAACATGAGTAGCAAATGATTCACAAAAGGAGACTAATATCTCATAGTCAAGTCCATATTTAGTGCTAAACTTATGAAAAGCATCGCTATCCATAAAAGATTTAACACAATTGAACTCAGGTATTATACCAGACTCATTACCTTTGTCGATTTCCCAATCTTCGGAGTTGCATTTAATTCTTTCTAGAAGATTCCATCTGAATTCAATAGTTTTCTTCATAAAGGAGCCAGTCGAAGAAGAATCGAGCATGATTTGATCATCATGAGAAAGCTGAGCATAAAAATTATGTAAGATAATTTATCTTGGAAGGTCATGATTTGTGCATGTTTACATCATGTACTTAAGCCTCCCCCAATCTTGAGTGATACTTTCTCCTTCATGAGGCCAAAAATTATATATATAATTCCGAACACGATGAACCTGATGCATAGGATAAAACTTTTGATGAAATTCGAATCTCAATAGATTCCAATCCCATCTTGCAATATCATCACATAGCCTATACCATATCAATGCCTTTTGCTTCAAATATAAAGGGAAAAACTGCTTAACTTCATCTCCACGTAAACCTGCAAGCTTAAATAATCACAAACTTCATCGACATAGATTAGGTGCATACGAGGATGTAGTGTTACATCTCCTGCATAAGGATTAGCTAGCAGTTTCCCTATCATACCGAAGGAATCTCATAATAAGTATTTTCAGTAGGTGTAGTAGGTTGAGGAGCATCTCCTTGTGCTTATGGTCGAGGTGAATATACCCCGAACAAAACCCTCAAAGGATTGTTTTCCATAGTAACAAGTAACAGTAAATTTCAGCACGTAATATAAATGTTTCCTTACCAAATTCCACTTACCAAAGGCGCTTCACTCCTCGGCAACAGCGCCAGAAAGGAGCCTTGATGACCCACAAGTATAGGGTATCAATCGTAGTGCTTTCATAAGTAAGAGAATTGAACCCAACGAGGAGCAGAAGGAAATGACAAACGGTTTTCAGCAAGGTATTTTTTGCAAGCACTCAAATTATCGGTAACGAGTAGTTTGATAGCAAGATAATTTGTAACAAATAGCAAGTAGAAATAGTAACTAAAGTGCATCAAGATAGACTAACCATTTTATTGCAAAGGTCTGGCCAAAACGGTCGCTTATAATAAGCAAAGCGTTCCTAAGGACACACGGGAATTACATCTAGTCATTTTCATCATGTTTGTTTGATCCACGTTCGTTACATTGATAATTGGACATGTGGGTGGACCGGTTCTTGGGTGATGTTCTTACTTGAACAAGCCTCCCACTTATGATTACCCCCCCTCCCCTTGCAAGCATCCGCAATTACGAAATAAGAATTAAGATAAATCTAACCATAGCATGAAACATATGGCTCCAAATCAGCCCCTTACAGAATAGCGCATAAACTAGGGTTTAAGCTTCTGTCACTCTAGCAACCCATCATCTAATTACTACTCCACAATGCATTCCCTTAGGACCAAATATGGTGAAGTGTCATGTAGTCGACGTTCACATGACACCACTAAGAGAATCAACAACATACATATATCATCAAAATATCGAACGAATACCAAATTCGCATGATTACTTATGACAAGACTTCTCCCATGTCCTCAAGAACAGAAGTAACTACTCACAAATCATATTCATGTCCAAGATCAGAGGGGTATTGAATAGCATAATAGATCTGAACATATAATCTTCTACCAAATAAACCAACTAGCATCAACTACAAGATGTAATCAACACTACTAGCAACCCACAGGTACCAATCCAAGGTTTTGATACAAAGATTGAATACAGCAGATGAACTAGGTTTTGATATGAGATGGTGCTAGTGAAGATGTTGATGAACATTGGTCCTCCCATGATGAGAGGGTCCTTGGTAATGGCGGTGGTTTCAATTTCCCCCTCCCGGAGGGAAGTATCCCCAGTGGAATCGGTCCGCCAGAGAGCAAAAGTGCTCCTGCCCAGGTTCCACCTCGAGATGGCAGCGCTTTGTCCCGAAAGACCTCCTGTTATTTTTTCTACGGCAAATGGGCTTATATACCAGAAGATGGGCATCAGAGGCTGGCCAGGGGCCCTAGTGCCTCATGGGAACCTAGGTGCCCCCCTCTAGTACTTCTTTTCTCCAATATTTTTTATTTATTGCAAAATAAATCTGTGTAAAATTTCAGCTCATTTAAGTATATGCGGAATAGGTATCTCTAACATAGCTTTTTCAGGTCCAGAACTCTAGGTGCTGGCAATCTCCCTCTTCATGTAAATCTTGCATACTAAGAGAAAAGGCATTAGAATTGCTCCACAAAGTGTTATTGAAAGTGCAACTAATCCTCGGGTGGTTTTCGTAATTCATAACAACATATAGCTCATTGAACTAACATCCATACAAGTTAAATATTTCAGGAAGTTCAATGATTGGCATGGCATGTACTAGAGATGTGGACCCCTCAAAATTCTAAGGACAAAGATTGGCAAAAGCTCAAGACTCTTCATTTTCATTTTAGTGATCCAAGATCACATATAGTCTATAGGAAAGCCAATAATATTAAAAGGGGATGAGGTGTTGCTTATTGGTCTACTTGCTCAAAATGCTTAGTGATATTGCTCCAAAACCCTTAGCCACTTTCTCATTTCAACATTTTTCCAAAACCCAAAGTCAAACTCGGCCTCGCTGATTTGATCTATCTGGCGCCACCGAGTTCATTTGAAATAGCCACTACCAAAAACCCTAGACAGTTCGGTCACACCGATATGGATCTCGGTCTCACCAAGATGGCGTTGCAAACTCTCTGTTTCCTGTTGTAACATTTCGATCTCATCGAAATGAACAATAGATCCCACTGAGTTTGCCTGACCAACTCTCTGGTTGCTCATTGCTGAACTTTGTCTCACCGAGTTCATGCAATCGGCGTCACCGAGATGAAGTTTTGCCCTAGCCCTAGCACATCGGTCCCACCAAGTTGATCCCGTTGGTCCCACTGAGATTCCTAACGTTCACATTTTGAACTGCTTCGGTCCCACCGAGTTCTCCTATTCGGACTGACTGAGTTGGCTCAAATGTGTGTAACGGTTGGATTTTGTGTGAACGCTATATATACCCCTCCATTCTCCATTTGTGAGAGAGGCATCAGAACGTGCCTACACTTCCACTACTCATTTTCTGAGAGACTACCACCTACTCATGTGTTGAGACTAAGACATTCCAATCCTACCACAAGAATCATGATCTCTAGCCTTCCCCAAGTTGCTGTCCACTCAAATCATCTTTCCACCATAGCCAAATCTGTGAGAGAGAGTTGAGTGTTGGGGAGACTATCATTTGAAGCACAAGAGCAAGGAGTCCATCATCAACACACCATCTATTACCTTTCGGAGAGTGGTGTCTCCTAGATCGGTTAGGTGTTGCTTGGAAGCCTCCGACAAGATTGTGGAGTTGAACCAAGAAGTCTCTAAGGGCAAGAAGATCGCCTACTTCGTGAAGATCTACCAGAGTGATGCAAGTCCTTCGTGGGCGATGGCCATGGTGGGATAGACAAGGTTGCTTCTTCGTGGACCCTACGTGGGTGGAGCCCTCCATGGACTCACGCAGATATTACCCTTCGTTGGTTGAAGTATCCATCAACGTGGATGTACGACAGCACCACCTATCAGAAACACACCAAAAATCGCAGTGTCTTCATTGCGTTTGCACTCTCCAAACCCCTTCCCTTTACCTTCATATGCAATGTTTTACTTTCCGCTGCTACACTCTTAGAATTGCATGTGTAGGTTGGTTGCTTGACATGTACTAGTTGCTAAAATCTGCCAACACTTAAAGTTGGGAAAAGGGTAGATTTTTATTTAGTCAAGTAGTCTAATGACTCCCCCCCATCTCTAGACCTACTTTTGATCCTACAAGTGGTATAAGAGCTTTGGTCTCCACTTGCCTTGATTTCCATAGCTTTGGTGATCATAGCCTTGGTTTCACAACCTAGTAGAGTATGGCGTCTAGCGATGGAAATTACCATCGTAGAGGTTCTTACTTTGATGGTACAATTTTTTGCTAGTTGGAAGCATAAGATGAAAATGCATATTATTGGTCATAACCCCGCCATTTCGGATATTGTGCGAATTGGTTTGCAAGTGAATACTTCTGGGATGGAAGAGAACCAGATCGTCAAGCGTCCGCGAAAGCATTAAAGATGTTGCAATACAATGCTCGAGCTTGCGATATTCTCTTCAACGGATTGTGTCCCGAAGAATTCAACAAAATCAGCTGCCTTGAGAATGCAAAGGAGATTTGGGATACTTGGGTTGATATGCATGAAGGTACCAAGTCCATCAAAGAATCCAAATTGGATGTGCTTCAAAGTCAACTATCTGCACTCCTCCTCAAATATCTGCACAAATTCTACAAAAAACATGATCTCCCATGGGTTGACCTGATTTGGTCCACATACTACACGAACAAGATTCCTCATGCTTCTGACCCCTGTGGTTCCTTCTGGTGGAGAGATGTCCTCAAACTAGCTCCAATCTACCGTGGCATCTCGAAGGTGGCAGTCAGTCAAGGAACTAATGTACTTATGTGGAAAGACCTTTGGCTTGATGAGATTCTTGCCGATTCACACCCACGGGCCTTCTCTTTTGCCAGGGATGAAGATGCCTCAGTCAAAAATTTCCTAAGTATCTCCTCCTTAGATGAGGCGTTTCACCTACCACTCTCCGAGGAGGCTCATGCAGAAATACGTGACATCCAGCACCTGGTGACCCACGTCGTATTGGATAATGACCAAACCGCAAAAGACACTTGGGCATACTCCTGGGGGACCACATAATATACCGCCCGAAGATTCTATAAATTCTACTTCAGAGATGTCAAAGCCCACAGAACATACCATTGGCTATGGAAGTCCAAAGTTACAGTCAAGATCAAAGTCTTCGGGTGGCTTCTCCTGTCTGATCGCCTTAATACAAGGGATATGCTCAAACAGCGGCACCATAATGTGGGAGATGATCTGACATGCCTACTTTGCGGCCATGCAGAAGAGGATGTGGATCACATGATCCTAAGCTGCCCGTTCAGCAAATACTGTTGGTCCAAGCTTGGAATGAATCCTAGACAACACAATACGCGAATACCCTGGCTGGAAATGGCAAAGAAGAATTGGAACAAACCTATGTTCATGGAGGCCTTCTTACAAGCATCTTGGAGCATTTGGAAGGAGAGAAATGACAAACTTTTCAGAAACATCAACCCATCCTATAAATCTTGGCTAGCTAGATTTAAGACAGATTTTGGTTTACTACAACATAGGGTGAAAGATAACATGAAGGACTTTATCTTCCTACTTTTAGACTCCCAACCTTCTGACTAGCTTCCTCTTAGTCCCACTACTTTCACCTAAGCCACAAAGTGGCCAGGGAGTGACCTTGTACAGCTCATGCACCATGTACATTGTAATTTTTAAAGAGTAATATATCGCAGTGGGGGCCTCCCCCACTATCACAAGTTTCAAAACAAAAAATTCAACTTTGTCAGATTCAGGGCTCCGCAAAACCCGTTAAGTTCGAACGCAGGGGCGTGAACGAAGATCTCTCCCACTCTCGTCTACCTAGCACCTCGTTCTTGTCGCGGTGGAAGGATTCAAGCAAACAACTAACAAAACACACAGGAGTTTATCCAGGTTCGGGCCACCGCGTGGTGTAAGACCCTACTTCCTGCTTTGGTGGATTAGCCTCGGACGAGCTGGGATACAAGCCAGTACAGTGGTTCCTGGGCTAAGGAGGTGAGCTCAGGAGGGTCAGGAGGCAAGTGTTCTTGCTCCTTGCGTGGTGGTAGAGTGTATCCGTCGTTCCCCTTTGCAGTGGGAGCTCTAGCTACCTATATAGGCGGCCACGGTCCTCTTCCCCGGAAATGTTTAGGCGGGAAGGGATCCCACAACGGCCATTTATGAGCGGGAACACAAGGACGTTCCTACCCTGACAAAAGCAGTCTTCGCCTGCAAAAGGATCAGGCGATGACACGGTGGTTGGCTCGACGATGACATCCTCCTTGTCGTCCTTGCGGTCTTCGGTCTCGTTGCACCAATGAGGAAACTTTTGCCCCGCTCCTCGGGAACTTGCGGCTGCGCTGTCCCCCTTGCACCGAAATTGTCGGGGATATACCCCATGGTCTAACCCGGCCGGAAGTATAACCCGGCCGGACTTGGCGGTTTATTTGAGACCCGGTTTACATTTGGCAATTCACTGGTAACCCGGCTGGCGGATCACGGAGGACAAGGCCCAAGCCCCAGAAGGTCGGTTCATGTTATGGTGGGCCGGTTTATGAAGAAAGCACAAGGAATATTCTCCTACAAAGGAAGCAAGACTAGGACTCCTTGTAATAGAGTAATCCTAATCCTACTAGGACTAGTCATGTAACCCGCCCCTTCAACATATATAAGGAGGGGCAGGGCTCCCCAAAGAGGGACAAGTTCTCACAAGTTTCTAGGGCTAGACAAAAAGAGCCGGTTTATTGGCGACACCATGAGGATCATAATGAGACCTAGCCTCAAACAACATGCAGGGCTATTACCGGATGATGTTTCCCGGGGCCCGAAGCTGTCTAAACCCTTGTCTTGTGTTGCGTCCCTCGATTCCGCTCAACCCCTCTCAAGCTACTACATAGATGCGCGGCTTCACACCTAAGTCCGTTAATCCGGACATCTGCCGTGACAATTCCACGACAGTTGGCGCCCACTGATCAAACATCACTGGAACGGGTCTTCAAACCGAGTTATATTATTCAAATCTTTAATAGCTAACATGGCTGGATTTTTATTATTATGGTTATCAATATTACGATTGAGGTTTTCAAAGTCGCTCTAAGCGCAATGGATATTATTTCATCGATGGAAATAATTTATTCTACAAAGGAATTGTCCCGAGTCGCTACAGGCTTACGACCCAGCATTTGGGGGCTACATTATTCAAATTATGATTATATCAAATACGCAAGTCCCATGTCACTGCCAGCATGCACCATGGCACTTGGGGGCTAATGCAAAGTCATTTTTTGCTCACCTTATTGAAGACCCGACTTATCACATCATAATGAGCGGACCCTTGGGGGCTACCAATTGCTCCTGTCAACAATTCAAGGTACACAAGTATTACTCCATTATATTGAAGTATCCACTACTCAGTTGGTAAAGCACAAAGCTCTTAACCTTGTGGACGTGGGTTCAAACCCCATGATGGAAGTTACATTATATAATGTTATTTTCAATGATTATAACTGCAAAGTCCTTGCTCATTATTGCATAATGACCCGGCCTTTGGGGGCTACACTGGTTGAAGTTTTTGAGCATTATGAAAATTACAAGTCCCAGGTTGATGCAAGCATGACAACCCGGCACTTGGGGGCTACATATGTGGAATATTCAGTTTTTACTAGTGACTGGGATGAACAATCTGGATTTCTTCAAGGTTGCAACATTTATATTGAAACAAGTCTTAAGCTATCACTATGCTCTCATCTTAAGACTTGGGGGCTACAGGAAATATGCATATAAAGGAGGAACATCTTCAAATTCTCAGTTTCGGGCGAATCAGGGAGATTAATTGTGTGACCCGGTGTTGGCAACAATCATAACCCGGCGTCTGTAACAACATGGCCCGGGATCATCAGTTTTTATAACCCGACAATGGTGGTAATCATAAACCAGCATCCTCAAGCTGGCTGGATATCAGTTGAATATTTCAAAGACCAATATTTTTGTCAAGTCAGAGCCTTGAAAGCCGATCCGAGTGGATTCTTTATTTACAAAATATCTTCTGCAAGAAAATTAATTATGAAGCTGGCCTATTGACCCGGAGTTTTCAGAAGAAGTGCCTGGATTTTTTGCATTGGTAATGTTTGAACATATCTGCTAAGGAGATTTGCTATGAGATCATGGATACATATCAAGGAGAAAATGATAAGGATTTAAGGATGATCAAGTGTTGGTTCAGGAAAATATTTAACCCGGAGCACAACCTATCAAGTTTACCATGGACAAATCCAAGCTAAACTGGGGACTAATGTCGGGGATATACCCCGCGGCGTAACCCGGCCGGAAGTATAACCCGGCCGGAATTGGCGGTTTATTTGAGACCCGGTTTACATTTGGCAATTCACTGGTAACCCGGCTGGCGGATCACGGATGACAAGGCCCAAGGCCCAGAAGGCCGGTTCATGTTATGGTGGGCCGGTTTATGAAGAAAGCACAAGGAATATTCTCCTACAAAGGAAGCAAGACTAGGACTCCTTGTAATAGAGTAATCCTAATCCTACTAGGACTAGTCATGTAACCCGCCCCTTCAACATATATAAGGAGGGGCAGGGCTCCCCAAAGAGGGACAAGTTCTCACAAGTTTCTAGGGCTAGACAAAAAAAGCCGGTTTACCGGCGACACCATGAGGATCATAATGAGACCTAGCCTCAAACAGCATGTAGGGCTATTACCGGATAATGTTTCCCGGGGCCCGAAGCTGTCTAAACCCTTGTCTTGCGTTGCGTCTCTCGATTCCGCTCAACCCCTCTCAAGCTACTACATAGATGCGCGGCTTCACACCTAAGTCTGTTAATCCGGACATCTGCCGTGACAATTCCACGACAGAAATGGTAACTGTGCCGCTGGCGTGCGCTGGCACCCGCTGGCGCGGTGCGTCACTGCTGACATCACTGCCTCCTCCTGAGGCAGGCTTGGCCTTGGATTCTCCGCCCCTTCGGAGCACCTTGTGAGGCTGCTCCTGGGGGGGGGGTCTTGACGTCGTCCTCCTCGCGAGGCTTGGCTCCCTCGCGAGGGTCTTCGGCAGCTGGTCGATCAGCTGGGCCGTACCAGTCCGTAGTAGGAGCTCATCGCGGCCCCAGACAGGCAAGTCTGGGTACCTGGTTCCCAGTATGCCGACAGTAGACCCCAGGCCCAAGGAGCGCGTGGAGTTGGCTTCGGGGCGAAGCCTTAGTCGAGGACGAAGTGCTGCGGGCCCTAAAAGGCTGCGGGCCAGGCCGGCGTGCGATCGTTGGATGGGACGTGGAGGCTTCGCTTCCCACATAGCCTTGGTGATCGTGCGACTTGACAACTCCTTGGCGCAGGCAACGAGGGAGTAATGGCTGCGACGCCATTGGCTGGCGGTTGGGCTCCTCCGCCCTATAAATGGGACTAGGGGGAGCCCCCAGGCCGTTTCCCAGCCAACGCCGTCTTCTCCTTGCTTATCCTTCGCTCTCTCTCTTGTCGCAAGATCTTCATGGCGCCGCCGAGGAAGCCATCCGCCGCGGAGAAGGGGAAGACCCCGAAGGATCCAGTCCCATTGCCGCCGAAGAGGGGTCGCGGTCGTCCCCGCAAGTATGCCGCTGCGCCCGCAACGGCTTCTAGGGGAGGCGAGCGCGGCCTTCAGAGCCCCGCCGCGGCCGCCGGTGGACGGCGCGCGGCGTCCTCCCGTGGTGAAGGTGGTCGCGACCGCGGAGGAAGAGGGGGCGCGCAACGGTGCCTGCTGGTCGCGCGTCCTCCACGCCCACAGCTCCATTCCTTCGACGTGTCGTCGGAGTTCATGGTGTCGGTGGAGAGGCCCGGCGGCCCGTGGCTCAGGCTTCCCCGCTCGTTTGGCGACGCGTTACCGGCTGGAGGCCTCGGAGGTATATGGCTGCAGACCGACGGTTGCTGCAGCGGTGCGTCCTGGGTGGAGGTTGATGTGGCTCCCTCGGGCGATGTGTTCCTGGAGCACGGCTGGCAGTCGTTTGCTCGCGCACGTCGGCTGCAAGGGAGGTGTGCGCTCCACTTCAGGTACGATGGCGTCTCCACGCTGTTTGTCAGGGTCTTCTCGGAGGAAGGGAGGCGCCTTGGGTGCTGTCCCGAAGCTGATGACGAGGAGGACGACGGGGAAGACGTCCGGAGGAGCAGTTCCTCCTCCGGAGACGACCTCAGTCCTGGGGGCGCCGTGGGGCCTCCCTCTGTGGCAGCAGTAGCTCCTCCAGCAGTGGTGGCCGTGACGAACCACCACGCCGCCGAGCTCGGTGTGGCAAGGGGAGGTGATCACCGCGCTGCTGTGGTTCAGTGAAGCCAGAGGAACTGAAGGACTCCGACTAAGAGGGAGCGGCTTCTGCTTCTTCTCCTTTCTTTTCCTTCATGTCCTTTCTGCGTCAAAATTTCAAGTTGCCTTGAGGAGGCGTGTAATGGGTTGTGATATATGTAAGAAGCGAGGACTCGCTGTCTTGCTTTTGTTGCCTGGGTGAAATCACTTAGCTTTTATGCGTCATGTCGTCCTGAGGTGGAGTCCTCCTGACTCCGTCATCATGAGCCCCATCGAGTCATGACGAGGTGGCCGAGTCTGACGGGCTCGTACAGCCCCCGAGCGGGGGTCAATCACTGAGAATGTCGAGCGTTGGTTAGAGCACCAAAGCCTGTGTGGCTCGGTAGATAGGTTACAAGGACTGAGAAGCCCGGTGCCAGAGCCTGAGCAGGCTTGGCCAGGCGAGGTCACGGGGCCATGGCGGACGAGGGCCGGTGACCGACCGTGCCCCAGCCCCCACGCGCGAGGCGCGCGAAGAAGAGCAAGTGGCACAGCTGAACTTAAAACCGGCGAGAAAGATCCCAAACACGAAACTCTCAACAAAATGCAGGAAGCGCGAGAAACACGAGAACATCATAGCATGGGGTAGAGGAAGGGCTGATAGCCAAGGAAGTAGAAAAGGCTGACAGCCAAACACCAAGCAAAAAGGAAAAAAGGTCGCGTCCGACCCCTACACTACGTCTTCTTCCCAGCGCGGAGCTAAGGACTGCCACTGGGGCATGGGTGGGAGCCCCGTCTGAGGGCCCGTGGGCAATGCACAGGAGACTCTGAGGCGTGTACAGCCCCAACTCATTATTACGTGAGAGTGTCACGGGCGGAGACCTTCATGGGCACGGAGCCTTGACTATGGATAGAACCTCCTCAGGTGTTCGATGTTCCAAGAATTCTGGATAGGTATCCCATCCTGCGTCTCCAGGCGCACAGCAGCAAGCGTAGAGACATGGGCGATTCTGAACGGGCCCTCTCACATGGGCGAGAGCTTGCGTAGCCCCTCATGGGAGAGGACACGCCTCAGGACCAAGTCACCAACTTCAAGTGTTCTTCCGCGGACGCCGCGGCAGTGGTACCGCCGCAGCGCCTGCTGGTAATGTGCCGCACTGAGGGCAGCTCGGCGGCGGCCCTCCTCGCCGAGCACGAGGTCCATCCGCCAGGCGGCGTCCTGGCATTCCTCTTTGAAGGCCAAGACCTGTGGGGAGCGATGCTTGACCTCGTGAGGGAGGACCGCCTCCGCCCCATAGATGAGAAAGAAGGGAGTCTCCCCCATAGGTTTGGTGGCAGTGGTTCGGATTGACCACAGCACGGACTGGAGTTCGTCGATCCAGCCCCTGCCGCAAGCCTTAAGCTTCTTCTTGAAGTTGCGTGTCTTGAGGCCACGCAAGACTTCAGTGTTAGCGCGTTCGGCCTGGCCGTTGCTCCTGGGGTGGGCCACCAAAGCGTAGCGGATCTGTGTTCCAAGGTTAGCACAATATGACCTGAAGAGATTACTTGTGAACTCCGAACTGTTTTCCGTGATGATGCGGTTGGGGACCCCGAATCGCCTCACGTGGCCCTGGATGAACTTGACAGCTGACCCGGCTGGGATCGCACGAACAAGCTCCACTTTCGCCCACTTGGTGAATTTGTCGATGGCGACGTACAGGAAGTGGTAGCCCCCTGCTGCCCGGGGAAATGGACCTAGGATGTCCAATCCCCAGACCGTGAAGGGCCAGGAAAGCGGAATCGACTGGAGGCCTTGTGCCAGCTGGTGGATCTGCTTGGTGTGAAACTGGCATGCCTCGCAAGCTCGCACGAGCTCCGTGGCGTCGTTGAGCGTCATGGGCCAGTAGAAGCCGGTGCGGAAGGCCTTGCCCACGAGGGTGCGGGATGACGAGTGATGGCCACAGTCTCCATCGTGGATATCAGCCAGCAGCTCGCACCCTTGCTTCCTCGAGATGCATTTTAGCGAGACATCGTTGGGGCGCCTCCTGTAGAGTTCACCATCTTGGATGCAGTAAGCTGAGGCATGTCGGACCATGCTCTCTGCGTCTTCTTCTTTGTCTGGCAGGGCATTGTGTTGTAGGTACATCTTGAGTTCTTGGGTCCAGCAACCCTCCTCGGGCTCCGTAGCGAGCAACAGGCAGGCTCCGGAAGGTGGGCCGCACGGCGGGGCACCGTCCGGGGGCGACGCCGGTAACCCCTGCCGAGGGGAGGCCGGCTCGGGAGTTGATGGTGCTGCTGACGGCTTGAGTAGCCGCTCCTCGAAGACGCCTGGTCTTTGAGGCTCCCGTCTGGAGGCTCGCTTGGCAATGTCGTCCGCTTCTTTGTTGGTGCCTCTCGGCACGTGCTGCACCTCCAGCCCATGGAATCGCTTCTCCATCCTGCGCACCTCCTCCAGGTATGCCCCCATGTGCTCATCCTTGGGCTTGTACTTCTTGTTGGAGAAGTCGACGAGGAGTTGCGAATCGCCCCTGATGGTGAGACGCTTGACCCCTAGCGCGGCGGCGGCCTTGAGCCCGGCAATCAGGCCGTCGTACTCGGCGATGTTCTTGGAGACCTTCTCGCCCTGCTGGAAGCAGAGCTGCACAGCCTAGTACAACTTATCCTAAGTGGGAGATACCAACACGGCGCCAGCCCCCGCGCGGAGGCGTGAGAAGGCGCCGTCAAAGTACACTACCCATCCGTCTGGGGCTACATCGTTGGGGGCCAGCGAACAGTCTTCGCTGACCCCCCACTCCGGCGCGTCAGTCCATTCCGCCACAAAGTCCGCTAGAGCTGTCCCCATGATCACCCGCGTGGTGCTGAATTCCAGCTGGAACGCTTGAAGCTCGATGTTCCACTCGGCGACCCTCCCGACGACATTCGGGCCCCGCAGCACCTTATCAAGGGGATACGACGAAACAACCTTGATGGGGTGGCCTTGGAAGTAGTGGCGTTGCTTCCTGGAGGCGACGGGGAGCGCCAAGAGTAGCTTCTGGGGCATCGGGTAGCGCGAACGCGCGTCACGCAGTACTGTGCTGATGAAGTACACCAGGTGCTCCACGAGGGTTGGCGCAGCAGGGTCCGCTGGCGCCTCAGGAGCCTCTGGATCTTCCTGCTGAGCGGTGGGGCCGTTGGTGCCCGCGGTCAAATCCACCCCTGAGGCCGCGTCAGGGGGCGGCGCGGGTCCTGAAGTTGCCGAGCCGCCCGGTGGCCTTGGGATCTGGAGCCTTTCCTCGCGCTCCACGACCAGTGTTGCGCTAGCAGAATGAGGCGTTGCGGCGAGGTAGAGTGTCATGGGCTCCAAGGGTCATGGTGCTACCATAACCAGCGAGCTGGTGAGGTATTCTTTGAGGTCCCGGAAATCAGCGTCGACCTCCGGAGTCCACTCAAAGGTCCCTTTCTTCTTCATGAGCTTGAAGAACGGGAGGGCGCGTTCCCCGAGCTTAGAGATGAAGCTCCCTAGGGATGCCACACATCCGGCGAGCTTCTGCATTTCCTTTAGGTTTGTGGGCGGCCTCATTTTCTCTATGGCCTTGATCTTCTCCGAGTTGGCCTCAATGCCCCGGTGCGAAACCAGGAACCCTAGCAACTTGCCGGAGGGTACGCCGAACACGCACTTCTCCGGGTTGAGGCACAGCTTCACCTTGCGCAGGTTGGCGAATGTTTCTTCTAAGTCCTGGATGAGGGTCGTGGCCTCCTTGGTATTAACCACGATGTCATTGACGTAGGCCTCTGCATTCCTCCCGAGCTGAGGGCGGAGGGTGATGTGCATCAGACGCTGGAAGGTAGCGCCCGCGTTCCTCAGCCCAAAAGGCATACAGGTGTAGCAGTAGACCCCGCATGGGGTCAGGAACGTCGTCTTCTCCACATCTTCTACCGCCATCTTGATTTGGTGGTAGCCCGAGAAGGCGTCAAGGAAGCGGAGTAGGTCGCACTCAGCCGTCGAATCCACGATTTGATCGATGCGCGAAAGAGGGAAGGGGTCCTGAGGGCAGAACTTGTTGAGGCTCGTGAAGTCAACACACATGCGTTCCTTGCCTCCTTTCTTTGGGACGATGACGGGATTGGCCAGCCACTCTGGGTGCCGTACTTCCCGTACGACACATGCTTTCTCCAGCTTCCTAACCTCCTGGACGATGAAGGCCTGCTTCTCCGGGGCTTGTCTGCACGCCTTCTACTTGATAGGGCGCGCGTTGGGGCACACCGTGAGGTGATGCTCCATGACATGCCTAGGCACCCCGACCAAATCTACGGCCTTCCAGGAGAACACATCCTTGTTGGCCCTGAGGAAGTTGACCAGTGCCGCCTCTTTCTCTGGATCCATGCCCGTGCCGATGGTGAAGGTGGCTCCTGAGCCTTCTTCGTCGGCGGGCACTTGCTTCGTCTCGGCGGGGTCCTGAGAAAAGAGCTGCTTCTTCTTGGCAGGCGCGGCCTCCGGAGGTTCCGGAGCCTCCTTCGCCCCTGGGTGAGCTACGGCAGCGGCGGCCTTGTAAGCGCGCCCAAGGACCTGAAGGGCTGCCTTAGGGTCCCCTTTGATGGTGATGACGCCGCTACTCCCGGGTATCTTGACGGTGTTGTAGCCCGGGTGAGTCGCCGCCATGAACTTTGCCAAGGCTGGGAAGCCGAGGACGGCGTTGTACGGCAGGTGGATGGGCGCAATGTCAAAATCGATGAGCTCAGTTCGGTAGTTAGCCGGTGTGCCGAAGGTGACCGGGAGGCGGGTCTAGCCGAGCGGAACGGCCGAGCCCACGACCCCCGAGAAGGGCTTGGTGGGAAGGAGCTGCCTGTAGGACACAGGCAGATGACCGAAGGCTTCGGGAGAGAGGATGTTGAGGCCGGCGCCGCCGTCGGTGAGAGTTCTTGTCACGGCCACCCCGTAGATGGTGGGCATGCATACCATGGGGAGAGCACCGGTGCCGGCCGCTACGGAGGCGAGTTTGTCGGGGCCAAAGGTGATGGTAGGCCCTGGCTCGCTCTGCGCCCGCAAGGCCTCCCGCGGCTGGGGGTAGCTCCAACCTGCTGAAAGTGCGACTTGGCGTGCCGGGCAGACACCGGTGCTTGGGACCCACCAAGGATGCAGGCGACCCCGCGGCAAGGCCGCTCCGTGCAGGTGACGCCCCGCAGCTCGCAGTTACGGGCCGTCCGTGTGGCGCGGGTCTCGGCGGGCGGCCGGTGCTGGGCCCGCCATCGTCCCATTAAGAGCATGACCGGCGAGGCCACATGAGGCGGGAGTGGTGGTGCAGGCTGTCCTCCAGTGGCCTGGCCGACAGGAACGTCGTTGAGGAAGGAGGAGGGGTGCCCATGGGTGGCGTGGTCCACTGATATTGATCGGTCGATGGGGAGGAAGCCAGCCCCCGCGCGGCTGTGGTGGGCTGCAGCCATCGTAGAGGCGTCGAACCTGAGAGGGAAAGCGAGGTCGTCGGAGAGGCGATATTTCGACACGCCCCCTACCTAGCGCGCCAAATTTCGGATTCAGAGCTCCGCAAAACCCGTTAAGTTTGAACACAGGGGCGTGAATGAAGATCTCTCCCACTCTCGTCTACCTAGCGCCTTGTTCTCGTCGCGGTGGAAGGATTCAAGCAAACAACGAACAAAACACACAGGAGTTTATCCAGGTTCGGGCCACCGCGTGGTGTAAGACCCTACTTCTTGCTTTGGTGGATTAGCCTCAGGCGAGCTAGGATACAAGCTAGTACAGTGGTTCCTCGGCTTGGGAGGTGAGCTCAGGAGGGTCAGGAGGCAAGTGTTCTTGCTTCTTGCGTGGTGGCAGAGTGTATCCGTCGTTCCCCTTTGAAGTGGGAGCTCTAGCTACTTATATAGGCAGCCACGGTCCTCTTCCCCCGAAATATTTAGGCGGGAAGGGATCCCACAACGGCCATTTTTGAGAGGGAACACAAGGACGTTCCTACCCTGACAAAAGCAGTCTTCGCCTGCAAAAGGATCAAGCGATGACGCGATAGTGGGCTCGACGATGACATCCTCCTTGTCGTCCTTGCGGTCTTCGGTCTCGTTGCACCAATGATGAAATCTTTGCCCCACTCCTCGGGAACATTCGGCTGCGCTGTCCCCCTTGCACCGAAATGGTAACTGCGCCGCTCGCGTGCGTTGGCACCCGCTGGCGCGGTGCGTCACTGCTGACATCAGTGCCTCCTCCTGAGGCAGGCTTGGCCTTGGATTCTTCGCCCCTCCTCCTGGGGAGGTCTTGACATCGTCCTCCTCGCGAGGCATGGATCCCTCGTGAGGGTCTTGGGAAGCTGGTCGATCAGCTAGGCTGTACCAGGCCGTAGTAGGAGCTCTTCGCGGCCCGCAGACAGGCAAGTCTGGGTACCCTGGTTCCCAGTACGCCGACAAACTTGACAAGTTCAAATTGAAGGATGGTGAAGGAGTCGCTGAGATATACTCTAGGCTTGCTCTCATCACAAATGAGATTGCCGACTTAGGAAGCGCAGTGATGATCGACAGATTCATCATCAAGAAGATTCTAAGATCCGAAAATATGATACCGTGTGCACCTTAATCCAAATGATGCCCAACTACAAGGATCTCAAGCCAACGGAAGTCATTGGTAGAATTGTTGCTCATGAGATTTCGCTCAAGGATAAGGAAGAGCTTCACAACAAGTCTAGTGGTGCTCACAAAACCTCATGTGATGCTCCTACAACATCAAGTGAGAAACAAGTCTTCAATGAAGAATTGAGCTTAATAGTGAAAAACTTCAAAAAATTCTACAAGAGTAGAAGCAAAGAGAGAAGTTCCAAGTCAAGGTCCTACAATGAAAAAATATCTTCTAGTCGTGATCGTAATTGCTACAATTGTGGAAGAGCCGGACACTGCTCCAATGAGTGTACGGCTCCCTACAAGAGAATAGAAGATTCACCTGAAAGGAGAAGTAAAAGAGATGAATCGCCACCGAGAGAGAAAAGGAGTACAGATGATCATTATGAATGAAGACCCTCTCATAGAAGAAAGGATTTGGAATGGAAGGACAAGTCATTAAAGAGCTACACAAGACGAAGACATCAAGCCCATGTTGGTGAATGGGTATCCGGTTCCGACTCCGACACCTACTCCGAGAGAAGTTATCACTCCGACTCTGAATATACTCAAGATGAAGGTGCTGCCGGAATTGCTCTTGTGTCATCCAACTCCTACGATATATTTGACTCACCAAATGAAGGAATTGCAAGATGCTTAATGGCTAAAGGCCCCAAGGAATCAATAGTGATGAAGATGATTTGCTAGGTGATGATGATTTACTTGTTGACATCACTAGTGATGAAATCTATGATGAAATTGCTATTAATCATGCTAATCAAGATGAAATGAATGACAATGATAAGAAGGAGATTGATCATCTAACTAAAGAACTAAACACTTTTAAGTTAGCTCATGAAACTACTTTGGAGGATCGTAGAGAGCTTTAAAAGACTCGTGAAAAGCTACGCTTTAAGAAGCTCAATTTAGATCAAGAGCATGGGTTCTTAAAAGCTATCAATGATGATCTTCAAAATAACAGTTCTTCTTACATTTCCAAGCGTTTACTCTTATCTACTTATATGCCACAAGTAAAGTCTAGCAATAAGAACAAGAAAGATTCTTCCTCCAGTAGTAACAATAACAATGCTAAATTCAATATTGTTGCTTCTAGTAGTTCTCTTCATTCCACTAATGATTCTCTTAGCCAAGTTACACTTGAGCAATAAAATAGCTTATTGAAGGGAATTATAGAGAAAGGTGTTTACAAGAGCCTTGCCGGAAGTAAGCAATTTGAGGAAATTGTACGCAAACAAGGAAGGCACGGGAAGAACCAAGGTGTTCACTTTGAATGAAAGTTCAATGCCAATGGTGTTTAGTGGGAAGAAGATCAATACCCCAAGATGAAGTTTGTTCCTCAACAAGAGAAGTATGACCCCATTTTCTTCAAGGGAACACAGCTCAAGATGATCTTCCACCAGAAGACCTCAAGCTAAAAGGCAAGGACAAGCTTCAAGAAGAAATTGATTCATTTGAAGAAGCTCCTAAGGCCTTGTTCAAGTGGGTTCCCAAGACTACACCAAGTTCTACTTCATCAAGTACAACTACAACTCCAAGGATTCCCATCAAGTTGATGTGGGTACCAAAGAAGAAGAACTAGAGAGTTCTTCAGGGTGACTCCGCCAACATACTTCACTCATATTCAATTTGGCAAGGACAAGTGCAATCAACTTCAACATCTTGCACTAGTTCAAGGAGTCACAAACCCTCTTGTTGGTAAGAAAAGGGACAAGGTAACATAATGCTTTCATGGACATCATCATGTGTGTGTTTCACTCTATGTCTATGGATATACTTGTTTGTTCCTTGTGGGACTAACCCATGTAGGTATTGAAAGTGCAACTCAATCCAATGGATTTCTCCAAATGATCTACACAAACATTGAGCATCCACATCTTCAACACCTACATGAAGTCATCTTCGACAAAACCCAAGGTTAGTTCATCCCTCTAAGGGGAGATATCACATCTAGGGGAGATTTGCTTTAAAAACTGAGCTCAAGCAACTCTAATGGTGTGAACACAACAATGCTTTATGTAAAAGTGGTAACCCCACTTGTGCTTAAACGATGAGTATGACCTATGATCAAATGTCATCATTTGACTCCTAAGTCAATATACTCATATATACATGGCCTAGTCATCGCCAATTGCTTGATAGATGCTAGAATGTTTGTGCATGCATTGCCACATGTTTTATTTGCCATCTTGTTGTGTGAGCATGTTGGTTGCATAATTTCTCCATTCAAGGACATCCATTTGTTGCTTTGATTGTTTGTTTTTTTACCTTTTTGCCAAATGGATGGACAAGAATGCCTAAGTACTCCCTCTAGCTATCTATGATTTTATCGTTTCAAACTCTATTCACGCTACATCACAAAGTTTGAACAAGTCGAATTCGGACCCTTCGGGTGAGGAGAACTCGGAGCCACCGATCCATCAAGGGCTTAACTTCCAAAACCTCTTAATGCATCTAGGTCGGACCAACTCACTCTTACTCAGTCTCACCAAATTCAATAAGTTGATCTAGGTTGTCATCTCGGTGCAACCGATTTGAACAATTCGGTCACACCGAGTTACAGTAATTGCCAGCAGTTTTGCATCTCGGTGCCACCTAGTCATTCCACACGGTCACACTGACAGCGTCTGGGTATATATACTCTATGTACCCATAAGGTTTAAACTTTCCTCAAACCACACGAGTCCACGCCCCAGCACTGCCGCCCCTTGGTCTCCGGATCGTCGCCGTTGTCGCCAGTGCTTCCTGCCACTTGTCTCCGCCGCCGTCAACGGATTCTCACCGCCGTTGCCACCGTAGCAAGTTCATCGCCAAGTTAGGGTACGCACTTGACCTCTTTATGTGTTCTATTATTCCGATTCTCGCACAAAGATTTTCCCCATTGTTCCTCCCACATATGAGATTTATCTATCCACCCAAAGAATTCCTAAGAATAGATTTGATGCAAAAACTTAGGGTTAGGTTTCCTCCGAACTCATCTTGGACCTACCGATCTGAGGATCTTGGTCACACCAATTTGTCTGTAGCCATTGCACATGTACTACTCGGTCTAACCAGAGTGTACAAATCGGTGCGACCGAGATTAGTTTCTATGTGAAACCCTAGCATCTCGGAGTCACCGAACTGCATTTCGGTCTGACTGAAACTTTTTGTTTAGACTCTGTTTATGCTTCGATGTCACCGAGTTTGTCAAATTGGTAGCTCCGAAATGCTTTCTGCAAAAAACTAAGTCAAGTTTTTGTCTCAATATTTTTGCAAAATGATGTACTTTGTGATGCTCATCCACTCTATCTATACCCAACTATTCACAGAGTCAGTTTCAGCTATGTATAAGGGCAGTGACAATCTGAATAGGTCTGAAGAGCAGATGAACCTCAGTGAGGGCACTAGTCCCTCCTCTATCTTTGATGAAGGTAGCAGAAGCACACCCAGCAATTTGCCAAAGGCTACTACCAAGCAATGGAAGAAGAAAACCTCAGACAGTGAGGATGAGGATTTTGTTGCTGGAGAAGTCACTTCCAAGAAGATGGTTTTCAGAAAGGAATATGGTGCCTCAACTTCTAACAAGCTTGGCCTGTAGAAGAAATCTCCTGCTAAGAGAGCCCCAATGTCAAAATTCAGAGCCTTAACTCAAGAAACCAGGCAATTTACTCTTGAATCCAGAGATGATGATGATGCTACTGGGAAGAGGAGGAAGGAAAGAGTTAGAAAGACCACAGCCAGAGTCATTGGAAGACCATTCATGAGGGATGATGATGATTATGATGAAGAGGAGGAAGATCCTGCTGCACCTTGTGACGCTCCGAGACCGATGCGCCAGGTGTCAGCCAGTTATTCGTCGTCGTTGCCATGTCATTTGCTTGCGTGTTTCACTTTGCCTTGTCATCATGTGCATTTCATCAGCATGTTTTCAAAACTTGCCTCCGTCCGTAGTTGCCCTGTCCTCTCCGTTGTCCATTCTGAGCCCAGACACACTCGCACGCGCCCGCGGCACCTCCGAATATTTATTTTATAAGTGGCCGGAAAATGTTCTCTGAATGGGTTGACACTTGGCGTGCGGCCTTATTATAGCATAGGAAGACCGCCTGTCAAATTTCGTCGCATTCGGAGTTCGTTTGATAGCCCAACCGTTAAACATATAGCGGCACTATAGCCGGATAAACGTCGGACGTTTCGGTGTTTCGAAACTGCCGCTGGGCCTCTCTCTCTCTTCTCTCGTCTCCGCCCGATGCCTTCTACACAGCCCATTTTTACCCCTCGACTGCATGTCCGAAGCTGCCTAGAACTCGACCCGGGTTTTCGTTACCGATGTGTCCGGATCATCCCCAAACATCCCTAAAACATCACCCTTTTCTTATTTGGACTCTCTAACCTTTTTATCTCAACCGTCGATTTTAATCGCTAGGTCCAATAGCCCCTACCCAAAATTACTCTTGCTATATAAACTAGCCAACCCTAAAACCTAGGGATTTGTCCCATCCACTTGTTGCCACCGCCACTCCACCGAATCCACTCGGGATCTCCTCCCGGAGCAACCATCGCTCCACCTCGTCTTCAGCGCCGGGCCAAGCAGCGCTCGCCACCCACTCTCCCTCAAATTCACCACCGCAGCCGTGCTTCCTGCTCCCTCCTCGATCCAGATCGAGAGGAGCTCAACCCTAAGCCTCCCCACGACCTCACCTCGTCGGAGTCCAGCCGCCGGACCAGCAGGTCGCCGCTTCCCTCTCCTCCCCCTGTCTCTCTTCCTTCCCCGACAACTTCTCTCTCTCACATCTCTCTCTCCCTCTCAGGTAAGCGCGATGGCCGCGCGCCAAGTTCGTTGCCCCACACGAGGTCGAGGACGACCCGAGCCCCGTCACCACCGTTTGCCTCCTCTGCCGCTTGGATCTGCGCCCGCCACCTCCGGCCCTTCCGCAAGAACCGCACCGGGCTCTGCTTCGTCAAGCCGCCATGGAGCCGCCCTGCCCTCGCGTCTCCACACTGCCTCCGCCCGCATCTGGCAGGTAATGGGACCCCGGCGAGTTCCCGCGACCAGGTCCGGCCACCCCGACGCCCTGCGCCCTTGGACCCCGCCGGATGTCCATCCTCTGCGAGCTCCAATTGAGCGAGCACGCCCTGCGCCCTCGGCCCCTGCCGTCGTCTTCTCCAGGACCCCCTTGCTCTGTTCCTCGTTCTTCAGAGCGCGCCTAGCCGCCAAGCGAGGACAGCGGCCCTCCCGCTCGCCCGTGCCCGTTAACACGACGCCCTCCACGGAAGTTGCTCCAGCGGGCCCAATTGTGCGTCCCCTGCCGGCCTCACCTCATCACCAATCTGGGCCGAAGCCCATGGGTGAGCCCCAGTGCCCTGCCTCTCTTCTCTCTGATGCCATGTTGGGCCGGCCAGTTAGTTTCGGCCCATATATGTTTTTCCCACTGGACGTTTTTTCCTAATTATTCTGTGAGCAGCTAGTTTACAGAATAGTCCCTCTAGTTCATGCATATAATAACTTCACAACTGTGCATCATATGCAAAAACATTATATATGAAAAATGCTTAGAATTGCATGTAGATTCATAATAACAAACTTTCATCCCTTTTTAAAATGTTTAACTTGTTGTTTGTTTAAATTTGTGCAAATAACTTGTTAAAATGGTTTTATTCATAACTAAATAACCGTAGCTCCAAATTTTATAAACTTTATATGTAAATGGGGTGGGAAAATGTGTAGAATAACATGATGCACTTTGTTTTGCTGTTTAACAACTTTAAAATGGTGTAATAGGCACAACAGTACCTAAAATCAATACATGCATATGGGGATTTTCCGGAATTGTTGTTGTAGTTTCCGACCTCATTTAAACATGTTGCTTGTGTTGTTTTTCTGTGCTTCCTACCTTGCCATGTATTGCTTCCTGTACAGACTTGTCATGCATCATACCTTGCCATGTATTGCATCATATAGACTTGTGTTTTTTTTCTGTGCTTCCTACCTTGCCATGTTAGGCTTCCTGTATAGACTTGTTGTGCATCATATGTAGACTTGTCGTGCATCCTACTTGGTAGTGCTTATTGTCATGTTCTTGAGTGGTTTGTTTACCGCATTGCTTGCTTCTTCTCGCTAGTGCTTGTTCCGTTGCGCTCGTGAGGATTCGTTCGTCTACACGTGGTTCTTCTTCAAGGCTTCTTCTCCGTCTTCTTCTTGGACCCGTTCTTCTCCCTTGCGGAATCCCAGGAAAGATGATCATACCCTTGGATACCTTTACTACCATTGCCATGCTTAGTTGTCTCGATGCTATCGTTACATGTCGCGCTACCCACCTTTTATGTCAGCCTCTCCTTGTTGCCATGCAACCTCTAACCTTTGACACATTCCTAGCAAAACCACTGTTTGGCTATGTTACCCGCTTGCTCAGCCCCTCTTATAGCGTTGTTAGTTGCAGGTGAAGATGAAGATTGTTCTAGGAGGGAACTTGTTGTTGGAATATCACAATATCTATTATTATTATTATTAACACACCTATATACTGGGCATGGGTGGAAGGCTTGGCCTTTTGCTCGGTGTTTTTTTCCACTCATGCCACCTTAGGCGCCGATAAACCGGCATTATGTTCCTTGATTTTGCGTTCCTTACACGATGGGTATATGGGGACCCCTTGACACTTCGACTTTGAATAAAACTCCTCCAGCAAGGCCCAACATTGGTATTAATTTGCCTCATCATAATAACTTAATTAATTAATTAAATTGCATAAGGGGGACGCCCCTTGGAGATTCTTTTCTACATAGCAGGGGGGCCAGTGCTGATGGTGTTGGTCCCAAACGGGGGTCCTGCGGGGCCACCACGGGGAAACTCGAGGTTTGGTTTTACCTGTAGCATCACCCATCCGGTTGTGGCCTGAGACGAGATACGCGCGGCTACTGTCAGGGTGTCGGCACGCCGGGAGGTCTTGCTGGACTTGTTTTACCATTGTCGAAATGTCTTTTGCACCGGGATGCCGAGCCTGATCGGATTTCCCTAAGAAAAGGGGTGATGATATTATATTTATCACTTGAGCTAATCTTGAGAGCTTGTGATGGGCTAAGTTGGGACACCCCTGCAGGGTTATGATCTTTCGAAAGACGTGCCCGCGGTTATGTGGCAGATTGGAATTTGTTAATGTCCGGTTGTAGAAAACTTGACAGAGGATCCGAAGTAAAACACACAACTGCGTGAGTAACCGTGACTGTCTCTTTTCATTTTGAGAAGAGAACACGGTGGGGTTATGTTTGACTCGTAGGTAGTTCAGGATCTTTAGCGATCATTACTAGTTTGCGACCGTTTGCGTAGATGCTCATCTTACTCTTGTACTCGTAAGTTAGCCATCATATTATGCTTAGCCGCTGCTGCAACCTCACCACTTATCTCTTCCTACCCATAAAGCTTTGCTAGTCTTGATACCCATGGTTATGGGATTGCTGAGTCCTCGTGGCTCACAGATACTACAACACCAGATGCAGGTTCAGCCGAGATGATGCAGGAGATGGATCAGAACTTCACTGGGAGTTCCATGAAGAGCGTGGCCGTATGCTAGTGCCGTTTTCGACGATCAGTAGTGGTTTCTACTAGGGGCGATTCAGACCTGTGGCTTTATGTATTTGGTATCTTTCTTTTGGATCTTCGCCCGTAGTCGGGTTGTGATATTTTGAATGATGTCTTGCTTATGTAATGTATTATGTGAAGTGGTGAGTGTAAGCCAACTATCTCCTTTTGCTATTTCATCCCTATTTTTACATGAGTCGTGCAAAGATACCAAACTTGAGATCATTCCAGAATGGGCTTATAGCTTTAAGTCGTGCCTCGACACGTAGGAGGTATAGTACCATCCTGGGCATTACACACCTCCTACCATGATCCAGTAGATGATGGGGGATGCCATCAGGTCTGGGGCTGCTTCATCAAAGCCCAAGTCTTCAGCTCAAGCTTCCAAACCATCTGCACCCAAGAGATCAACAAGAAACATACATGTTGCTAAGAAGAACAAGGCCCCAGTGCCAGAAGTCAAGAATAAGTTCATGAAGAAGATGAGTAAGATGATGAGGAGTCTCTACTGCTTAGGAACCTTGGGCCCAAGATCCCAGGTCATAGTGATGATCATCCTGTGGTAGAAAAATATGAAGTTGAGAAAGGATGCTGGTCTGAGGCTATGGAGAAAGACTGATCCTTATGCCACCAGGAGGAGGACTGCTGTTGACTATAGGTCCCATACCAGAGAGCAACAAGATTTCTATGAGACTATCCTTTTGGACAAGAAGCCCATAGTTTGTGACATGAAATGGGTTGACTGGAAGTATATTGACTCCAATGCAGATCATTTTCCCCATGTGCATGAGAGCTTCAGGATGAATGAAGTTGACAAGTTTGTGGGACAGAAGTTGACTAAGTGTAACGATGAGATGATCATGCAATTCTATTCCACTGGTCACTTCTATCCTGAAGGAAAGATTGTCTGGATGACTGAAGGTACAAGGTATCAATCTACTATCTCATAATGGGCCAAGCTGATCAATGCCCCCAAGGAAAGTGATGATGATCTAGATGTGTACAGTAAGCCTAGGCAGGATCATAACTCCATGGCTAACATGTACAAGACTATTCCACATGCAGCCATAGAGTCACACAGGTTTGGCTCCATATACTATTTGCCTGCAGGACTGAACACCATCAACACTATCTTGAGTCACACTCCGTTGCCCAAGTCTGGAGAGCACATGATGATCATGGTCATTCAATCAATCTGATCCATTTGTTTGATGTACCTCAGAAATTCAAAGTCATGAGCTTGATAGTTGAAACAGACAAGAGGACAGCAGCCGACCAAAAGAGATCTTGTGGATATGTCCCACACATTCAGATGTTGATCAATTCCAAGGTAGGAACCGGGACATATCTGCTTGACAAGAAGCATTTACCTCTTAGGACAGAGCTTTAGGATAACGAGGTTGTCATGGATGCATCACGTCCTACTTCTGTTAAGGGCCAAGAGAAAATTGAGAAAGCAAAGGCAGCCAAAGCAGCAAATGCAGCAAATGCTTCTGGAACAACCCCTAAAAATCTCAAGACCAAGCAAAATCAGCTCAGTTATCTGCTTGAGGCCACCATGAGGATTGACAAGAGCTTGGCCACCTTGACTCAGAATCAAGAAAGTCTCGAGAGGATATTTTACACAAAACTACATGACCTTGATGTGAAGGTCACTGAGATTCATACATATGTGGAGAAACTTCAAGAGGATGCAAAGGAGAGGGATGACAGATGCACGACAGATACATTCCAGAGAGTCCCAAGGGGACCAAGATCATCAGTTGTGCCATTTGTCGAGTCTAGGACCACCATCTCAACACCTGCAGCTACTACCACGGTTGTTCCACCAGTATCAACTCCTCCAGATCCACAGACTTCTTTTGAAGCATTTGCAGATGGACTCATCTCCATGCCATCTACGCACACCGGAGCGAAAAGCCAGAAGACCCCTTCAGGAGCTCCCGAAGATCGTTCCTAGAGTGTCATATAGCACTATACGTTTTTGAACTTTTTGGTAACTTGTTGCCAAATGGGGAGAAAGTGTATAGATCATAGGCTGAGAGAGAGAGAGAGAGAGAGAGAGAGAGGGAGTCTTTTCTTCTTTTGTTGGTTTTATTTTCTTTGCTCTTGCTACTTGATTCGATTTGTTATTTCTACCCCTTGCTACAATTTTCTTATGCTCGTGAGATACTTATATGGTCGTGTGTTTGATCATACTATGCTTTAATGTGTTCTTGCATGATGAAATCTATGACATTTGTGTATGATCAAACATGTTTTCCCTTAGTGATGAGTGCATGTTGTAAGTTTTATCATTTTGTGCACTCCACCAAGATGTATGTGACATGGAAGAGTAACCCATAATACCAATTGATTGTGCATTTGCATTCAAAAGCAAATTTTAAATAATGCACAAATTTAGGGGGAGCTCTTGCTTATCACATACTTCTCAAAGTGACGATGTGTTTCATTCATATTATCAGTTGTCGAAGCTTTCATATATATGTTGTCATCAGTTACCAAAAAGAGGGAGATTGAAAGTGCAACTAATCCTGGGGTGGTTTTGGTAATTCATAATAACATATAGCTCATTGAACTAACATCCATTCAAGTTAAATATTTCAAGAAGTTCAATGATTGGCATGGCATGTTCTAGATATGTGGACCCCTCAAAATGCTAAGGACAAAGATTGTCAACGGCTCAAGACTTCTCATTTTCACTTTAGTGATCCAAGATCACATTGAGTCTATAGGAAAGCCAATACTATTAAAAGGGGATGAGGTGTTGGTTAATGGTCTTCTTGCTCAAAGTGCTTAGTGATATTGCACCAAAACCCTCGGCCACTTTCTCATTTCCACATTTTTCCAAAACCCAAAGTCAAACTTGGCCCCACCGATTTGATCTATCTGGCGCTACCGAGTTCATTTGACATAGCCACTGCCAGAAACCGTAAAAAGTTCAGTCACACCGACATGGATCTCGGTCTCACCGAGATGGCCTTGCAAACTCTCTGTTTCTTGTTGTAACATTTCAGTCTCACCGAGATGAGCAATCGGTCCCACCAAGTTTGCCTTACAAACTCTCTGGTTGCTCATTGTTGAAATCGGTCTCGCTGAGTTCATGCAATTAGCATCACTAAGAGGAGGTTTTGCCCTAGCCCTAGCACATCAGTCCCACGGAGTTGATCTCGTCGGTCCCGCCGAGATTCCTAACGTTCACGTTTTGAACTGCGTCGGTCTCACGGAGTTCTCTTATTTGGTCTCACCGAGTTAGCTCAAATGTGTGTAACGGTTGGATTTTTTGTGGAGGCTATATATACCCCTACACCCCCTTCTCCATTTGTGTGGAACCACCTACTCATGTGTTGAGACCAATACATTCCAATCCTACCACAAGAATCTTGGTATCTACGTTCCCCAAGCTACTTTCCACTCAAATCATTTGTCCACCATAGCCAAATATGTGAGAGAGAGTTGAGTGTTGGGGAGACCATCATTTGAAGCACAAGAGCAAGGAGTCCATCATCAACAAATCATCTATTACCTTTTGGGGAGTGGTGTCTCCTAGATTGGTTAGGTGTCGCTTGGGAGCCTCCGACAAGATTGTGGAGTTGAACCAAGAAGTTTGTAAGGGCAAGGAGGTCGCCAACTTCGTGAAGATCTACCTGATTGAGGAAAGTCCTTCGTGGGTGTCACACCCTGATTTTCATGCCACATCACTTAAGCTAATAGTCATGCTAAAATGTGGTTTGGCAAAAACTTTTGAGTGTTTTTGACCTTGCTTGATTGGTTTTGTGTTTGCTGTTTGCAAGTGCTCTAAAAATCAAATAAATCATCCAACTCTTATACTTCATCTCCTTGATCCAACACCTTTTCCCAATGATCATGCCATGTGTATAGGACAGTATAGTATTTTCTTATAAAATTAATTTGGCCAAAAAGTATTTTCTAAAATTACTTTTCCAAAAACCCCTCAATTGAGGTTTGTACTGCAAGTACCTTATTTAGGTTGTGAAAAATCTTTCAAAAAGTATATTTGCATCCTATTAGGTATAGGACTCCCTTAAACCACAAAATTATAATTTTAAAAGTTATTTTTATATTTTAATTAAATTCTTTTTCTTTAGGCCAGAAATGGTCTTTAATAGGTTAAAATTATTTAACTATTTCAAAAATATTTTTCAAAATTCAGGGAAACTCATAGGACATATATTGTCCATATATAAGAGTTTCAACACATGGTCATGTTCAAAATATTGGACAAATCCTTCCAAAACCCTTTCTGGATATTTCAAGCTTTTGAAATATTTACAAAGGAAATATTCTCTAAAAATTCCAGGGAAATTCTATCATGTCAAATATGACATGTTTCATGATCTTACAAAGCCTCATGCCTTGAAGATCAAGAAAACATCATCAAATACCCTCAAAACCATTTATGTCCATTTTGAAGTTTGAGCAACTTTACATTGCCAAACTTGTCCAAATGCTCTCAAACTTGGTGCACATGCTAAAATGGCCTAATTATGCATCTAGACCAAATGGCACAAGTATTGGAGAAGCATAACTTGACCTAAGTGCCTCAAAACCCTTTCTGATCAGATCCAAATTTGAACAACTCTACATTGCCAACTTTTTACTTGTGACCTCAAATTTTGTGTACATCATCACAACCCCAAATGATGACACTACACCAAGTGGTGCATCAAGGAGGGATGATTTTCATGACCGAATCTTGGAAAAGTCATTTCTGCTGATTTCTAGGGTTTACCAAAGTTACATTGGCAAGTTTCTTCAAATGAGCTCAAACTTGGTGGAACACCCTATTTCTATATGACATTTGATCCTGTTAAGACTCATGTCAATTGGGAATAATTTGCTTGCCCAAAACCACATCAAACACCTTCTAGTAATTTTCCAAAACTGTCACTTTTACCTCTTTCCTTGTTCTCCATGAGCTTAACTTTTTACCAGGTCACCTCGACGTCCACAACACGGCAGCTGGTCGGCCCCCTTCTTCCTCTCTCTCCCCTGCCCCTGATCGCACGCGCACCATGGCCGCCCGAGAGCTCCAATGAGCACGCTCACATGCGCGCTGCCCTGACGCTTCCACGCTCCTTCTCTCCCTTCTTCTGGGTGTAAAACATCCCTACAAACGCCCCAGACACACCGCGATGAGCTCCCCTGACCCGTGGCGACGGCAACAAGCTCGCCGGCGCACGAGTCCTCGGTGGACCGTCCCCCTCCTATTTAAAGGCCACCCCCGAGCCCCTCGCTGCTCCTTTGGCTCTCTCTCTCTCGTACGCCCCACTAGACCAACTCTCTCTCTCCCCGTGCCCTCCAGCCACCTCCACGACCGGAGCCTTGCCTATGGCCTCCGCCTAAATTTGCACCCACCACTCCTCCTCCTCTCCTCTAGACCGCACTAAAGCACCTCCACCATCACCGCGAGCCCCTCCCATGCTTCTCCCTCTCCTCCCCGTGGCCGTGTCGTGCTCCCTGGAATCGCTCGCGCCGCCGTTCACCTGGGTCAGGGCCCTACCCTCCTCGGCTCGCCCCTGTGGGCATGGCGCACACCCGCGGATGCGGATCATCCTCTTGAGCACGTCGGTGGCCAGATCACAGGAAACGGCGGCCTGTGGCGCCGGCCAGCCGCCGTCGAAGCTGCCCCTGCCTCAGCTCTGTTCGAGCGGGAGGTGGGGGATGAACCCGACAGCCGGACCCCACCTGTCGGCCGACCGAAAGGGCTGAGCCACTGGCGGGTGGGCCTCGCCTCGCCATGGATAAGTGGAGGCGGGTCGGGCGGCTGCCGTGTCTCTGCGGCGAAGACGCATTCCGCGGTTTACGCCTTCGACGTCGCATCTGTGCTCGCGTGGCCGTGCAGCTGGGCTGGCCAAGTGCGTTGCGGCGCAATACTGCACCCTGTGCGCAGTATAAGGGTAAAAACCATTTCCCTTTTCTTTTTCTTTTTCCAGTAAACTTCAAAAATCCATAAATAAATCAAATGGATTCCAAATTTGATGATTCAAATTTCTATGAGTTCATAAAATCATGCTCTATCACATGGTGCCATTTGCCCATTTTTGCAGAAACATTCTATTCACAAATATTAACAAAATCTCACTTTTCTATTTCTGTGATAAACTTTAGAAAATCACAGAGAGCTCAAAGTTGATCCAAATGCCATGATTCAAATTCCTAGATGCTTCTAAGTTCATAACTTAGTTTATGAACATTCTTATTAATACTTTCTGTACCCCACAAAATAATGAGCCATTTCTTCATATTTGTCAACTTTGCAAAATCATAGGAACTTCTTTTGAACTCCAAATCAAGTGAAACCAACTCCTAGCTGCTTCTAAAATCAATCCTTGTTAGATGGGTGCCTCTGACCATTTTTCAAAATAATTCTTCTGTACACTTCTTGCAAATCCACAAATCCCCTGATTACATCATATTGAAATGTTCAGAGATATCCATTGATCATATCCCAATGAAACCACCTTGGTCATTTTTCATATGACGAGAGGTATCCTAGAAAAGTCCAACTCCTATTTTTAGAGCACTTTTATTGTTTCCTTGTTGTGTTGCTTATTATGATTGTTTCCATCCTTAGTTGACGAAATAAATGGAGTACTTGGAGATGGACCAGAAGGTTCGAAGACTCTGAAGGACAAGGCAAGCAGCCCTTTGACCATGTTTGATAAAGCTTTTTATGCATGTCTCATAGCACCTTATTATCAATGCATCAGAATCATGTTGAGGTGGTGACCACTTGGGTTGGTACCTTTGTTACTTTACCATTGAAACTTGCATCAAGCATGACCCTACCTTCCTATGAGGGTTATGTGGGTGGGAGTAGATAGGTTGCTATTGTAGTGGCTACGCAAATGGGATGGGAATATGCATGGTGATGGAGGCAGAGTACTTTCAAAAAGACTTTTCGAAAACCCCGTCGGGTGCCACTTATGCCCGAGGGAGATGATGAGTTGGGTAACCACTTGATGACGAAGTGGTGTACCGAGACAAGTGTGTGTGTTGTTTTGAAAACGGATTGGTTTAAGTTGCGAACGTTATTCCAACCTTACATGCGCAACCACTCTACCCTTATATGGGAAAGGGCATTATTCATTACCTAGGCCGGTACTAGCATGGTGCCCGCATTACTAGTGATGGGGGTGACATGAGGTCACTCTCGGGGCGGAGTCGCGCTTGGATAGGCGGCCATGACTATCTTTACAGGGCACCGTACACACCGTTGGTACCCCGTGCTTGTGGTATGTGATGAAAATGGGACCGAGGCTCCAAAATATTAAGATGTGAAATGTTGGGCACGGGGGTTGCTACCAATCGAGTGGACTCTATGTTATTGTCGTCTAGGGAAAGATAGTGATCAGGTGCTTACCCTGGGTACTTGAGGTACTGTGGGTCGTGGATGACACGGAAGTTCCCCGGATCTTGTGGGTAAAGTGTGCAACCTCTGCAGAGTGTAAAACTATTCGAATAGCCGTGTCCACGGTCAAGGACAGTTGGGTAACCGCTCTTGGGCTATGTCCAATGTTTGCGAAACCTAGTGTGTGTGTGTGTGTGTGTGAGGAAAACAACACGGTTCAGTGATATTGATGATGTGATTCTTGAGGAAGTCACGATGAACTTGAGCATGAGTTGATTACAACTTTTTCTCGATATTGATGTCTGTAACCTCTTGATACTTGTTGCAGACACATGCATGTCCTTGATAAATGTTGAACATACTTGCATGAGAAAAACTAACTTTACACAAAAATGCCAATTTAGTAGTAGAGCCCTACATAATTATTCTGTCATCACACTTGGGTTGCTTGCGAGTACCTTCAAAGTACTCATTGGCTTGCCACTGGTTATTTTATTAGCCAGGCATGAAAGAACAGGTTATGATGAAGATTTCTTGGTGACGAACATGCGAACTAGGACGCTTTCCCAGTCAGAATGTATGTAGGGTTAAGGCAGATGGCATGGGCCCAAGTTGTTACTGAAGATTTCCGCTGCAATGATATACTCAAAACTTGACCATAATGGTCCTATTTGTGTAATACGGTATGTATGGATGTAAGACTCTTGTTATTCAGCTTCTGTGTGTTCAGTGAGCATTGATCTTTGGGATCACTGTACACGTGCATTCGGTGATCACGACTTATGAGTCGGGGTCCCCACAGAGCTGGTATCAGAGCCATCCTGACTGTAGGAAGCCTTAGTTAGCATGGTCGTTAGTTAGGGTGAAACTATTTCCAAAACTATTACTAGTTTTCAAAACTATATATACTTCTCTTCCCTTATCAGTTTTTCGAAAACTAGGCTATACATTCCTTATTGATCTCTTCACCTTCAAAACTTTTTGTCGTTAGAAACCTTATGCCCCTGACCATTGGATTTTCTGCAATCCTCGTGGATAATCTAGAAGGATGATACCTTGCCAAACACTCACCCACCTCTTCTGAACACAAGGTTGGCGACACCATAACAAGATGATGCCAACAGAAGATACATCCTCGAGGAATGAGGACATAAAGACCTAGAAGATGGTGACACCCTTGACACTGCCCCAAGATGGTGCAACCTTAGCCTACGATGACCAGGGCACAGGGTGTGCAAGATCATGATATACATCGCTAATAGAGTAATCATGTCACTGCCATTGTTGTATCGGCAACCACCGGTGGATGAGAACCTCGCCATTTGGTCCGCCTCACTATAGTGAGCAGGAGAACGGTTCTCTTCGTCCCCCGCTCTCGGTGTCGATGTTGTCATCAACATAACCGACATGTTGGACCTCTATTATGCCTTGTTATTATCATTGCATAAGGATTACCGACCCAGTACCGTCGACGCCTTAGAAGACAAAAGGGGTTGTTATGGTTAAGAAGGCAAAAAGAGACCAAGTCAACGCCAGCTACGAGGAGACACCTTCACCACATCATCTCATCAGGCAAGAAGTTGTTGAAGATTCTTCAGGCTCAACCCGGATCGTTCATCAAACAACTACAAGGGACATAGCAACACCTGAGGAAAACTTAGAAGACTGCACGAGGCACAAGTGACGACTACTGAGTGCAAGAACCCCTAGGGTAGGATGAGTCGTGTACCCCCTATGCACAGTCGAGTCTGTATGATGGCTCGAATAGAACCATGATTGTGTGTTGCTTGATTTTATTTGTTTGTGTTTTGATATAAATCGCACTTTTGCCCTAGGCAACAAGTACATGGCTATATCATCTTCCTTGCCCTGTTTCCTTTGTTTCGCCCTTTTTGCACCTGTTTGTTTGCACTTGCACTATAGAACCCCATTTAGGCATTCTCCCCCTCTATGCTACTTTTTCCCTCTCTTCTATCTCCTCAACTGAAGACCAGCAAGACAAGAAGTACCAAGGATTCCAACTCGGCAACCAACTAACGATGAAGACTTCTACTACAACCTCCATGACCAAGTGCAACCCCGTGAAGTTATGATTACCCCTCAAGTTTAGAAACCCATCCCCAGACCCTCCGAGACTTCACAGATACCCCAGAACGAATCCTTAACCATGTGCTTAACCCATAGAATTGCGAGAGAACCAGTTAAGACTTTATAAGCTTGCACAACACTGTGTTCTTTATAGAACTAGTGGACATAGTGAATGAGCGCAATATCATCCTAATATAGCACAAGAACTGACGATGCCATAGATAGACCAATTTCAGGATATAGGACAGATGACTTGATGAGTTTATATCAGAGACCTTGAGGAATTATCTGAGACTCTTCGATGGATTATAACGTTTTCATGTTGGTAGATGAACTTGGTGGGATCATGTTGATAGAGTAGCATAACTTTCATTACCCCATGGAGTAAACTGGATTTTGTAGGACAATTATAATCGCAAGATGAAATTCTTGGAAGTATAAGGATTTGAATTGATCAGATGATATTGATGGGAGATAGTTGACATTACGATAATGACTTTGGGGAAGCATGTAGGAATTCTCGTTGGACATGAGATTTGGATTTAAGTAGGAGATTCTAGTTGAGTTGCTAAGTATGTCTACATGGTTCGGAGTAAATTGGATTTAGACTGATGATCCCGATCATGATTCCATGTTTTCCAGTGGACAATAAACTAGGAGATTGGATCAATTGATGGAGTTGATTTAGGGATCTATATAAGCATGACCTTGGAGTTTACTTGACCATTATGGTGGGAATTTGGCTGACTCACTATAGTAATGGACAGCCCTTCCAAGTATTTAGGTATTATAGGGACTTGAGATCTTGTGGAACACCATAGACATCGGATTTGTTGGATTATGTGGTGATTGATGGAAGTTAACGGGCTGTTGGAGTTGATCCATAGGAAGGAAACAAGATCTTGGAGTGGCATATGACGTGTTTCCTTAGAATAGAGATGCATTATCTTGAACCTTGCAAGATCTGAGCACTTGGATTGTCGTGTTTAATTCAAGCTTAGCAGCTTGTATGCCTTACCCATGGATTCTTAGGGGTAGCCATACATATGATTTTCGCGGATCGTAGACATGTATAATTTTGTTAGACCTCTTTTGGGAGTCATGAGGATATGTATGGCATGAGTGGTGATTGGAGTTAACCTATGCGAGATGATGCTTTCGGTGGTATAAGGATTGCAGGACTTGGAAGAACTATTGGCATCTTAGAAACTGTGCTGAAGGATAAGATAATAAACGTTCACTCGCACACTAGAATCCTAAAACCCTTGAGCCTCACCAAGCCACAACATGGTCGGATCATGACCATGGGCGTTGACTCTAAGTCAGGAAGACCATTGCCAATATTCAACGGAGACCACCACCAATATCCCAGCCTACCTCGCGTACCCCGTAGACTTCATGGAGAAGTTGGACAAGTTGGGTAACATCATTATTTGATGACCTACTTGTCTGCCCGAAGACAAAAGAAGAGACGGTCAGCTAGATAGAAGACATTTGAAGACTGACATGTCAAGAAGGAAGAACTACACCGACCACCGTCATCAAGAAGTAAACTTCCGCATCGAAGACCAGGCGTATCTGCAAACCACTCCTCTCGAAGGAACCAAGCATTTCCATGTCGAAGGGACGCTCACACCAAGATTTATCAACTTTCTTCAAGACCACTGCAAGACAAATAGTAGACGGCTACCAGCTAGAATTACCACTGGCGTTACCCACCGTGCACCAAATTTTCCACGAGTCACAACTCTGGAAATACTTTTAACTTCCTAACTAGCCCGGTCCCTGCGAGGAAATCGATCACCAAGCCATTAACATCTAGCCCAACCTAACCTATGCAAGAGACCCCTCAGCAACCTGCATCAAAGAGGGCAACATGCGAGAAGCCACATCACCAAGCACTTCAAGGTTCCATGGAGCACCACTCAGAAGCAGAACCAACAAGAAGGGGTGAAGACTACCCCATATCCAAGTTTTCGTATTCCTTTCCACGCCTAGTCTGGGAATCTCGGGGACGAGATTCTTCTAAGGGGGGTAGGTCTGTCACACCATGATTTTAATGCCACATCACTTAAGATAATAGTCATGCTAAAATGTGGTTTGGCAAAGACCTTTGAGTGTTTTTGACCTTGCTTGATTGGTTTTCTGTTTGCTGTTTGCAAGTGCTCTAAAAATCAAATAAATCATCCAACTCTTATACTTCATCTCCTTGATCCAAAACCTGTTCCCAATGATCATGCCATGTGTATAGGACAGTATACTATTTTCTTATAAAAATAATTTGGCCAAAAAGTATTTTCTAAAATTAGTTTTCCAAAAAAACCTGAATTGAGGTTTCTGCTGCAAGTACCTTATTTAGGGTGTGAAAATTCTTTCAAAAAGTATATTTGAATCCTATTAGGTATAGGACTCCCTTAAACCACAAAATTATAATTTTAAAAGTTATTTTTATATTTTATTTAAATGCATTTTCTTTAGCACAGAAATAGTCATTAATAGGTTAAAATTATTTAACTGTTTCAAAAATATTTTTCAAAATTCAGGGAAACTCATAGGACATATATTGTCCATATATAAGAGTTTCAACACATGGTCATGTTCAAAATATTGGACAAATCCTTCCAAAACCCTTTCTGGATATTTCAAGCTTTTGAAATATTTACAAAGGAAATATTCTCTAAAAATTCCAGGGAAATTCTATCATGTCAAATATGACATGTTTGATGATCTTGCAAAGCCTCATGCCTTGAAGATCAAGAAAACATCATCAAATACCATCAAAACCATTTTTGTCCATTTTGAAGTTTGAGCAACTTTACATTGCCAAACTTGTCCAAATGCTTTCAAACTTGGTGCACATGCTAAAATGGCCTAATTATGGATCTAGACCAAATGGCACAAGTATTGGAGAAGCATAACTTGACCTAAGTGCCTCAAAACCCTTTCTTACCAGATCCAAATTTGAACAACTCTACATTGCCAACTTTTTACTTGTGACCTCAAATTTTGTATACATGATCACAACCCCAAATGATGACACTACACCAAGTGGTGCATAAAGGAGGGATGATTTGCATGACTGAATCTTGGAAAAGTCATTTCTGCTTATTTCTAGGGTTTACCAAAGTTACAATGGCAAGTTTCTTCAAATGAGCTCAAACTTGGTGGAACAACCTATTTCTATATGACATTTGATCCAGTTAAGTCTCATGTCAATTGGGAATAATTTGCTTGCCCAAAACCACATCAAACACCTTCTAGTAATTTTCCAAAACTGTCACTTTTACCTCTTTCCTTGTTCTCCATGAGCTTAACTTTTTACCAGGGCCTCTCCTAGTCACCCTCTACCTCCAGTAACTCTCCCATGGCCGGAGCTCAATGATTGAGGGGTGAAAACCCTCATTTTACCTCTCTGGACTACACTGTTCCCTCTCCCTCTCACCCCTCCCCTCTCACAAGAGCTCATCCAGAGTATCCAATGTATCTTCCCTATAGTTTACTACCCCCTAGAGATACTAGACACGGGAGGACACAGCCAGGGCGCAGGAGACATGGCCATGCCGGCCAAAGTCGCGCTCTGGAGCACGCTGCAGTGCGCCAAGGCACTGTAGCACGGCCCTCCCGAGGCACCCAGGCAGCATTGGGCAGACTGAGCATGTCCGTCGAGGTCGCCTCGACGTCCACAACACGGCAGCTGGTCGGCCCCCTTCTTCCTCTCTCTCTCTCCTACCCCTCCTCGCACGTGCACCATGGCCGCCCGAGAACTCCAATGAGCACGCTCACACGTGCGCTGCCGTGACGATTCCCCGCTCCTTCTCTCCCTTCCTCTGGGCGTAGACTACCCCTACAAACGCCCCAGACACACCGCGACGAGCTCCCGTGACCCGTGGCGACGGCAACGAGTTCGTCGGCGCACGAGTCCTCGGTGGATCGCCGCCCGCCTATTTAAAGGCCATCCCCCGAGCCCCTCGCTGCTCCTTTGGCTCTCTCTCTCTCCCGTACGCCCCACCAGACCAACTCTCTCTCTCTCTCTCTCCCCGTGCCCTCCAGCCACCTCAACGGTTGGAGCCTTGCCGATGGCCTCCCCCTAAATTTGCACCCACCACCCCTCCTCCTCTCCTCTAGACCGCACTAAAGCACCTCCACCATCACCGCGAGCCCCTCCCGTGCTTCTCGCTCTCTTCCCCGTGGCCGTGTCGTGCTCCCTCGAATCGCTCGCGCCGTCGTTCGCCTCGGTCAGGGCCCTGCCCTCCTCTGCTCGCCCCTGTGGGCATGGCGCACACCCGCGGATGCGGATCATCCTCCTGAGCACGCCGGTGGCCAGATCACCGGAAACGGCGGCCTGTGGTGCCGGCCAGCCGCCGTGGAAGCCGCCCCTGCCTCTGCTCTGTTCGAGCGGGAGGTGGGGGATGAACCCGACAGCCGGGCCCCACCTGTCGGCCGGCCGGGAGGGCTGAGCCACTAGCGGGTGGGCCTCGCCTCACCGTGGATAAGTGGAGGCGGGTCGGGCGGCTGCCGTGTCTCTGCGGCGAAGGCGCATTCCGCGGTTTACGCCTTCGACGTCGCCTCTGCGCTCGCGTGGCCGTGCAGCTGGGCCGGCCCAGTGCGCTGCGGCACAATACTGCGCCCTGTGCGCAGTATAAGGGTAAAAACCCTTTCCCCTTTCTATTTCTTTTTCCAGTGCACTTCAAAAATTCATAAATAAATCAAATGGATTCCAAATTTGATGATTCAAATTTCTATGAGTTCATAAAATCATGCTCTATCACATGGTGCCATTTGCCCATTTTTGCAGAAACATTCTATTCACAAATATTATCAAAACCTCCTTTTTCTATTTATGTGATAAACTTTAGAAAATCACATAGAGCTCAAAGTTGATCCAAATGCCATGATTCAAATTCCTAGATACTTCTAAGTTCATAACTTAGTTTATGAACATTTTTATTAATACTTTCTGTACCCCACAAAATAATGAGCCATTTCTTCATATTTGTCAAAATTTCTAAATCATAGGAAATTCTTTTGAACTCCAAATCAAGTGAAACCAACTCCTAGCTGCTTCTAAAATCATTCCTTGTTAGATGGGTGCCTCTGACTGTAATGCCCCGGATGTAACACTTTCCCTATATGGCAATATATAAACTTTGGCTTCATCAGTTCCATTCCGGGTTCTTCGTCTTTTCGGGTTTTCGTCGTTTTGTCGTGTGCGTGTGTGCATTCATCCATGTCATGTTGTCATGTGCATTGCATTGCATTTGTGTTGTCTTTTGCATCCGGTCTCACTCGTCCCTTCCCATTGTCCGTTTCGAGTTCTGACGCTCTCACACGTGCCCTTGGCTTCCCCGAGTCCTTCTTTCATGTTTGGTCGTGTAACTTTTAATGAATGGTGTGGGACTAGTCGTGCGATGTTGTTTTGATACGTGTAATCCGCCTGTCAAGTTTGGCCGCGTTCGGAGTTCGTTTGGTACTCCAACGGGTAACCTAGTGGGCTAAAAGTACCTCCTCTTTGAGGCCCAAGACCCCCTCCACAACAGCCCAATAACCCAACACAACCCTTCCCATCATCTCGGCCGTTGAATTGTGATCGTGTGGCCAGAAACCGCTCCCCATTTGGAGTCTCCTAGCTCCTTGTGCCTATAAAAACGTCCACCCCTCCATTTTTCTCGTCCAAACCCTAATTTCTTCCTCCTCCCGCAGCGCCGGACGTGTCCGTCCCTGGCCGGACGTGTCCGCCGCCGCCTCCGGCCTCTCCGCAGCCGCCACGTGGCACCGCCACCGTCCCACCGCGCCGGCCCGACGCGGGCCCGCTGCCGCCGCGTCCTGGGCCGCG
>LR738710.1:308165731-308175747 GCA_902687465.1 Secale cereale
CACTCCTCCACCGATCTCCTCTGTCTGCCCCGCCACCGGCCGCCGCCGGCTGCTGCACCACGCCGGCACAGGGATCCGCCGCCCCGGCCCCGGGACGCCGCCGCTCGCCGCCTGGAGTTTGCCACCGCCAAGCCTTAGGCCCCCGCCGCCGCCTCCGCCGGTTCCCCGCCGGCCGGAGCCGCCGCAGCCGCCGACCGCCGGCGGGAGGGCCGCCGGCCTCCCATCGAAGACCGTCGTCGCGCTGATCCGATCGAGGCTTCGATCGATCCCGATCCAGTCCCTGCGGGCAGGAACCCTAACGGGCGTGCCCCGCGATCGGCGCCCGATCCGCAACCGCGAACCCAATCCACTCTGTTGACCGCCCGCACCCGTTGACCCGTTATAGGAGGTTGACCCTTGTCTTATTTTGCTAAGTCTTTTAGTGTTTTTCTTTGTCTTATCCACTTTTGTGATGATGATAACATCTCCTGTGCTTGTCCGATTTGTGCATATAATATGTCAAAATGATCGTGGTGACATGTACTATGTTTTGTTCCATTGTGTCATGCATGTTTGAGTCCATCTAGATGTCTTAATCATCATGACAAGAGTGCTATAGGATATAAACTGCTGCTATTAGTTGTTTTGATGCCATGTTTGAGATGTGATAACTTGATGCATGTTTATCCAAATGAAGCAAATGATATGTCCAAATGTTCATCATGAGATGTTCTACATGTTGGTTGCTATAGGATGCATGATAGAATTCATATTGCCATGTTTATCTCCGTTGCAAAAGTGCATGTGGCTGTTAGGTTTTTAAACTTATTACGAGATGCCTAGTTGAGGAGCTCGTTGCTATTGATGTGGTTGTCCCCATGTTGCATGCTTATATGTTTTGGATTCCCCATCATGTGTTCTTTGCTGTGGTGCAAGCCACTTGCCATGATATGCTTTGAGGTGACTTAAACATGCTCACAAACATGCCATGATAATATTGCTTTTTTAACACTTAGTGAAATATCACTAAGTCTGGAATCTGTAATATCCTGATGCTATGTTTGCTTGTTGTCCTAGGCAAATCCATGATAGTTTTGGGGTGGCCATTGATGATTCCTTGTTGTATATGTTGTTGTCTATCCATCCATGCCCTCACATGCTCATTTGTGTTGCTGTAGCATATTTAACTCTTGCTCCCAAGTTGCTAAAAAATATTGCTGTCAGGTTTTTATTGTCATGATCAAAATGTTGTAGCTTGTTGCTATTGATCCATGCCTCCTATGGAGATGCTCCAATGGAGTTGTTTTCTGTAGGATATGTATACTTCATGTCCATGCTTCTTGTCACCATGTTTGAGTGCTGTAGAGTATATATTTCTTGCTCCGAAGTTGATATGTGGCTGTTAATTTCAGCTTTGTTTTGTTTCTTGTTTCGGGTGTATCTTTTAGCCTGTTGCTCCGATTTGAGCAAGTCCTATATGAAACTTGTGTGATTTTGCGTGTAGATTCATAATATAATCTTGTTAACATGTTTGGAGTATGTTTGCTTGATGTTTGGGTGCTTCTTGCACCGTTGCCATGCTTATCTTGTTTTGATCATATCTTCTAGACCGTAGCTCCGTTTTAAACAAACTTTATATGAATCTTGACTAGATTTTCGTGTAGATTGTCATGGTGCATGTTAACTTGCTGTTTAACAACTTTAACTTAAGGTTTGTTCAGATCTGGACTAATTTCAAACTATGCATATGAGGACTTACCGGATTTGTCTTAAGTAGTTTCCGGCCTCATTTAAACCTGTTGTTTCTTGTGTTGTTTCTCTGTGCTTCCTACCTTGCCATGTTTTGCATCCTAAATAGATTTGTCTTGCATCCTACTTGCTTGAGCATATTGTCATGTTTCTTGTGCTGTTTCACTGTGCTTCCTATGTTGTCATGCTGTGCATCATAAGTGCATTTGCAGTGCTTCCTTAGTGCATCAGCCATGCATCCTGTAGTTTGTGCATTGCATCTTGTTTGATTTCGTGCCTCGTGTGTTCTTGTGTTGAGTAGAGCCGGAAGCCGAGACCGAGTACGAGAACGAGGTTACTACTGAGGTTGAGAACGAGGAGCCCTCTTACGATCCCATGGACGACTCGACAGGCAATATGACCTGACCCAGATATCATTACTATCTTTGCCTATTGCTAGAAGTCTTGCTCTTTAGCTTATTTCCTCGATGCCCATGTTTGTTTGTCAGCCTCCTATTGTAACCATGAATCTGTTTAACCACCCAACCTATGCAAACCTTTGATTGGCTAAGTAAGCTTCGATTAGCCCCTCTTATAGCATTGCTAGTTGCAGGTGAAGATTTGAAGAGTCTTGCTTCATGTTGAAGCTTGTTGGGATATCACACTATATAAACTCTTTAATGAAATCATCTATATATTGGTAATGGGTGGAAGGCTGAGCCTCTTGCTCGGTGTTTTGTTCCACTCATGCCGCCCTAGGAACCGTATAAACTGGTGTTATGTTCCTTGATTTTGTGTTCCTCACATGGTTGGGGTTATGGGACCCCCTCGATAAACCGCTTAGCGCTAAGGCTTTTCCAGCAAGTCCCAACATTGGTACTCCATTTGCCTAACAACTAAAACTTGCATAGGGCTTTGCAAACCCGAGTTCTTAATCAACAACCCGGGCCAGTGCTCCTCATGAGTGTTGGTCCAAACTGGGGGTTATGCGGGGCCACCACGAGGAAACTCGAGGATTGGTTTTACCTTTAGGATCGCCCATCCAGTCGTGGCCTGAGACTAGATACGCCCGGCTATTGTCAGGGTGTCGACAAGCAGGGAGGATTTGCTGGATTAGTCTTACCTTAGTCGGAGTATCTTGAGCACGGGATTCCGAGGATACTCGGGCCTTCCCACCTTGGAGTTGCGACTCCGCGGATCGTGGGCTTGTAATGGGCCAAGTTGGAACACCCCTGCAGGGTTTTGAACTTTGGAAAGCCGTGCCCGCGGTTATGTGGCAGATGGGAATTTGTTAATATCCAGTTGTAGAAAACTTGACACCATGTTCAGAACACACTACCAGCGTGAGTACCGTGACGGTCATTTTCTGAAAGGGGTTCGGGAAGTGAACGCGGTGGGGTTATGATTGACATGCTTAGTTAGGATCACTTCGTGATCACCTTGTCGCTCGTGGCACTTCTCTTCTCACTCTTATTACGTAAGCTAGTGCTAGTGCTGCTGCAGCCTTTTATTCTTTCTTCAGCCTTGTTCCACACCCAAGGCTTAGATAGTTGTGTTACCCGGGAACGGGATTGCTGAGTCCTCTGTGGCTCACAGATTCTACACCACACCAGATGCAGGTACCATGGTGAGCTACTCAGGTGACGGCACAGAGCTATACTGGGAGTACGATGAGGAACGTAGCCGTTACTATGTGCACTATCCCGATGATCAGTAGTGGTTTCTACTAGGGGCGATTCGAACATGTGGCTTTATGTATGTTTGGTATCTTTCATTTGGATCTTCACCCGTAGTCGGGTTGTGATGTTATTTGGATGATGATTTTCTATGTAATGAATTGTGTGACGTGGCGAGTGTAAGCCAACTATCTCTTTTACTTTTCATCCCTATTATTACATGAGATGTGCAAAGATACCGAACTTGTGATCATTCCAGAATGGGCTTATACCTTTAAGTCGTGCCTCGACATGTAGGAGGTATATTCCCATCCTGGGCATTACAAGTTGGTATCAGAGCCTTCTCCGACCTAGAAGCCCCCACTGATTGATCGAGTCGTTGACGGTTGAGTCTAGACACACACTTAAAATGTTTTGAGTCCTATATATATATATATATATATATATATATATATATATCGAAGAGTAGTAATTCTTTTGCTCCTCATCTCTTTTCACTGTGGTGAGGACTCGTGACGATTACTCTTGCCTCTTCTACTCTCAAAATTCACCAAATATTTTTTTAGGAATCTCGCGAGTATTGTCTGGATTGTTCCGATGTCTTTGTGACGAGAACATTGTTCTCGATGCCTCCTGTCATTTAGGGGTTGTGGCAGTGTCCCGGGGAGTTGAGCTCCGAGGTGTTGTTGTCACAAATATATCGCGGCAGTTCTGGAATACTTAAGACAGCCGACATCGAAAACTCTCATATGCGGTTAGTGGCAAGATACCCCCGACATCACCCAGTACTGGGGAGGTAGTTCGGGAGTATTGCCATAGCTTGTATAGTAGATGTGTTTCGAAGGTCCAAGGTAGACGGTTTTCGGAAATAACTGGTTATGTGTTGAAGGATGGATACAGCTGGATGTAGGATTAGAGTTGAGTGCGCGATGCTTCCCCTATATCCCCAACACCTGATTGCATAACTGGAAACTTTCGGAAATTAATAGGTGGGTTCATCTAGTATCTCATAGGCATTCTTCCAACGAATGCATGATATGGAGTTCGGGGTTCTACATTGAGTGAAGTAGTTCTATGGCCGTTGTTCCGATTGGGAGTTGCATATTAAAGGGTCCTTGGCTATGCTGATCCGGGGATTGCAAAACCCTTTTGTAACACGTTCCATAAGCTTTCAGCACGAATGTGTCGAACGAAACTTCTATCTTGTATTTGTTCTATCTGTTCCTTGTTGTTTTTTATTTACCGTTTGTCTCCCAAGTGGCTTCTCGTGAAGAATGTTGTTACTATTAAACTGAGAATTTCATTCGTTCCTCTTGTTCGAATGATTCTTGTGAATACTATGTTGCAATTCTAGCCGTTGATTCAGCTTATATCTTCTTTCAATCAATGGCTAATAGTGGTCATCTCTTTCAGGATGGCTCCTAAAAGGGTTCCCAACGCTAACCCAGAGGGTGAAGAGGTTCCTGATCGTCCTCCTTCCCCTCCTCCTCCGTCTGAGGCCTGGAGAGCAATTATGCAAGTTACGAACCAGAACACCCAGATGCTTATGCAAATGATGCAGAATTTTCAAGCAAATCAAGCAAATCAGGGTGCTCATGGGAACCAAGGCAATTTGTTCAACCAACCGCACTTTGCTACGCTCAACCAGTTCTTGGCAAATCAACCAAAGGCATTCAGTTACTGCGTGGACCATCTAGATGCTGAAGACTGGATAACAGATATCAAGAAGCATTTCGAGTGCACTAACGTCAGGCCCGAGAACTATGTGAAGTTTGCAGCCTTCCAACTCAAGGACCAAGCAGCTGATTGGTGGCAAGTAGTATAAAGACTCCAGAGCAGGGCGTGAAATCTCGTGGGATGACTTCTGCAAGGACTTTCGCTCTCACCACATTCCAACAAGTGTCATCGAGGGTATGCGTGAGCAATTCCGCAACCTGAAGCAAGGCTCAATGTCTGTCTACCAATATAATGTCAAGTTCCAGAACCTTGCCCGCTATGCCAAGCAAGACATCCCAGATGCCAAGAGCAAGATCTATCAGTTCCGTGGTGGTCTGAAGGATGAACTCCAACTTGCTCTCACCTTGTTCGAGCCTGATGAGTTTGATAAATTCTATAACATGGCACTTAAGCAAGAGGCAGCCCAGCTCAAGATGGAAGCTTCCAAAAAGAGGATCAGAGACGCTGTTCACTCCTCCTCTTCTTCTCGAGTGGTCGCAAAGCAACAGAAGTTTTGGCTTCCACCTCCTCCAGTGATCCGAGCTCCCAACAACAACAACAAGAATTCTGGTGGCCGTGCTTTCTCCCACCCACACAACCAAGGCAATCAGTCCAAGTCGCAGTACCAAGCTCCAAGACCAAGTGTTCCTCCTCCTCGTCCACTTTCTGACGTCACTTGCTACAAATGTGGTCTGAAGGGTCATTATTCCAACAAGTGCACCAACCAGAGGCGCCTTCCGCCTCCTCCACCTGTCAGCACCGCTATTGTCAAGCACAACCCCAAGTCAGCAAAAGTGAATCTGATGAATGCAGCTCAAGCAAAGAATTCTTCAGATGTCATACTTGGTAACCTTTCAGTCAATCTTAAACCTGCTAAAGTCTTGTTTGATTCGGGTGCATCATGTTCCTTCATGGCATATCCTTTTGCATCCAAGCACAATGTTGTCACCAAAAGTTTTACAAGGGAGTTATCAATTGTTTCTCTAGGAAAACTGATGCATTCTCGTGTGTATGCTCCGGATGTATCTATTCGCATGGGTGATTACCGCTTTCTGGCTTCTTCGGTTGTTCTCGGCAACTCCGACATTGACCTTATTCTCGGGATGGATTGGCTTTCTCAGCATGATGCTCACATTGATTGTGCAAATAAGGAAGTCAAGATTACTCATCCTAACGAAGACGTGATTATCTTCGCCTCTCGAGATAACACAATCAGGCTATTCTCTCTCAATGACAAGGGCGAGATTAATGCCATCTCTCAAATTCCGGTGGTCAATGAATACGAAGACGTTTTTCCTGAAGAGCTTCCAGGCATGCCTCCGCATCGTCAAGTTGAATTTGTCATTGAACTCGAGCCAGGCACTGAGCCAGCATGCCGGCGTCCGTACAAGCTCTCCCCTGAAGAGTTGAAGGAGTTGAAGAAACAGCTTGATGAACAAGAGCGTATGGGTCTGATCAGACCTAGCACGTCTCCTTGGGGCTGTGGCGTCTTATTTGTCAAGAAGAAGGATGGCACGGAGCGCCTTTGCGTTGATTACCGGCCATTGAACAAGAAGACAATAAAGAACAAGTATCCGCTCCCCAACATCAATGAATTGTTCGAGAAGCTCAAAGGAGCTAAAGTGTTCTCAAAGCTCGATCTTCGAATGGGTTATCACCAAATTCGCATTCGTGAAGAAGATATACACAAGACTGCATTCAGAACCAGCTACGGCTCCTATGAATATACATTCATGTCTTTCGGCCTCGCTAATGCTCCACCTACCTTCTCGAGAATGATGCACTACATTTTCAACCCCTACACCAACAAATTCGTGCTTGTGTATCTGGATGACATCTTGGTATTCTCCAAGAATGAAGAAGATCACGAAAAGCACCTCCGTCTGGTTCTCGACAGACTCCGTGAACATAAGTTCTATGCCAAGTTCTCCAAGTGTGAATTCTGGCTCGATAAGGTCTTGTATCTGGGCCATATCATCTTCGCTGACGGTATTGCGGTAAACCCCGAGAGAGTTGAAGCGATTGTCAACTGGGAACCTCCTCAGAACGTCAAGCAACTCCGAAGCTTCCTTGGTCTTGCTAGCTATTGCAGAAGGTTCGTTGAGAACTTCTCCAAGATTGCCAAGCCTCTATCCAACTTGCTGCAGAAGAATGTCAAGTACAACTGGTCTCCGGATTGTGATGTGGCATTCAAAACTCTCAAAGAAAAGCTCATCTCTGCTCCAGTTCTTACCCCTCCAGATGAGTCCAAGCCCTACGAAGTATTCTGTGATGCTTCTCTTCAAGGACTTGGTGGTGTGCTAATGCAGGACAAGAAAATTGTGGCATACACCTCTCGTCAATTGAAGCCAAGTGAGAAGAACTACCCCACGCATGATCTCGAGCTAGCAGCTGTGGTACACGCCTTGATCACGTGGAGACACCTTCTGTTGGGCAGAAAAGTCGACATCTTCACCGATCACAAGAGCTTGAAGTACATCTTCACACAGCCGAACCTGAACCTCCGCCAGACTCGTTGGGTTGAAATGATCCAAGAGTATGATCCAAGCATCGAATACACACCTGGCAAGACCAATGTCATTGCAGATGCATTGAGCAGAAAGGCATATTGCAACAATCTCCTTATCAAGCCGTTTCAGCCTGAGCTTTGTGAAGCATTCAGGAAGCTCAACCTCCAAGTTGTTCCGCAAGGCTTTCTTGCAAATCTTCAAGTTGCTCCTACCTTGGAAGATCAGATCCGTGAGGCCCAACTCAGTGATGCTATGGTGCAGAAAGTGAAACATGGTATTGCAAAGGGTACTCCCAAATACAAGTGCTATCGCGTTGATGAGAGAAATACCTTGTTCTCTGAGGACAAACTTGTGGTTCCCAAGGGTTATCTCAGGAAGCTCATAATGAACGAAGCACATGACTCCCTCCTGTCGATTCATCCTGGAAGTTCCAAGATGTACCAAGAACTCAAGCAATCTTACTGGTGGACTCGCATGAAAAGGGAGATTGCCCAATTCGTGAATGAATGTGATGTCTGCACGAGGGTGAAGGCAGAGCATCAACGTCCAGCCAGTCTTCTCCAACCTCTTCCTATTCCCGACTGGAAATTCGACCACATTGAAATGGATTTCGTCAGTGGGTTTCCTAAGTCCAAGAAAGGGAATGATTCTACCTTTGTGGTGATTGACAAGCTTACCAAAGTAGCTCACTTCCTTCCAGTCAAAGAATCCATCAATGCAACTCAACTGGCAGAGTTGTACACTTCCAGAATTGTGTCCTTACATGGCATTCCTCAAGTTATCTCCTCAGACCATGGAAGTTTGTTCACATCCAAGTTCTGGGACTCCTTTCAGTCTGCCATGGGCACTAAGATCCGTTTCAGCACTGCATTTCACCCTCAGACTAGTGGTCAGGTCGAGAGAGTGAATCAGATTCTAGAAGACATGCTCAGAGCTTGTGTCATATCTTTTGGCATGAAGTGGGAAGATTTCCTTCCGTTTGTCGAGTTCTCTTACAATAACAGCTTCCAAGCAAGTGCTAGCAAAGCTCCGTTTGAAATCCTCTATGGCAGAAAGTGTCGTACCCCTCTCAACTGGTCCGAGACTGGTGAACGTCAACTTCTTGGGAATGACTTGATCTCAGAAGCCAAAGAAATGTGCAAAGTCATACGTGAGAATCTCAAGGCCGCTCAGTCGCATCAGAAGAGCTACTATGACGGCAAGCATCGTGATTTGGCCTTCAACATTGGGGATCAAGTCTATCTCCGTGTTTCTCCTATGAAAGGCACCCAAAGATTTGGTATCAAAGGAAAGCTTGCTCCTAGATACGTGGGCCCTTTCAAAATCCTTGGCAAAAGAGGCGATCTAGCATATCAACTTGAGCTCCCTTCCAACTTCGCTAATGTTCATGATGTGTTTCACGTGTCTCAACTCTGCAAATGCTTCAAGGCTCCTGAACGCACCATTCCGTTTGAGGAGATTGATCTTCAACAAGACTTGTCTTACCGAGAGCGTCCCGTTGCTATTCTCGAAGAAACCGAGTGCAAGACCCGCAACAAGTCAATCAAGTTCTTGAAAGTTAAGTGGTCACACCATACCGACCGAGAAGCTACGTGGGAACGAGAGGATCACCTTCGTTCCGAGTACCCTTCCTTCTTCCAGTCCTAGATGTCGGGATGAGATCTTTTTGTAGTAGAGGAGAATTTGTAATGCCCCGGATGTATCACTTTCCCTATATGGCAATACATAAACTTTGGCTTAATCAGTTCCATTCCGGGTTCTTCGTCGTTTCGGGTTTTCGTCGTTTTGTCGTGTGCGTGTGTGCATTCATCCATGTCATGTTGTCATGTGCATTGCATTGCATTTGTGTTGTATTTTGCATCCGGTCTCACTCGTCCCTTCTCGTTGTCCGTTTCGAGTTCCGACGCTCCCACACGTGCCCGTGGCATCCCCGAGTCCTTCTTTCATGTTTGGCCATGTAACGTTTCCGGAATGGCGTGGTCACTTGTCGTGCGATGTTGTTTTGATACGTGTAACCCGCCTGTCAAGTTTCGTCGCGTTTGGAGTTCGTTTGGTACTCCAACGGGTAACCTAGTGGGCTAAAAGTACCTCCTCTTTGAGGCCCAAGACCCCCTCCACAATAGCCCAACAACCCAGCACAACCCTTCCCATCATCTCGGCCATTGAATTGTGATCGCGTGGCCGGAAACCGCTCCCCATTTGGAGTCTCCTAGCTCCTTGTGCCTATAAAAACATCCACCCCTCCATTTTTCTCGTCCAAACAATAATTTCTTCCTCCTCCCGGAGCGCCGGACGTGTCCGTCCCTGGCCGGACGTGTCCGCCGCCGCCTCCGGCCTCTCCGCAGCCGCCACGTGGCACCGCCGCCGTCCCACCGCGCCGGCCCGCCCGGCCCGACGCGGGCCCGCC
>LR738710.1:308175807-308218684 GCA_902687465.1 Secale cereale
CCCGCGCACTCCTCCACTGATCTCCTCCGTCTGCCCCGCCACCAGCCGCCACCGGCTGCTACACCGGCCGCCGCCGGCGCAGGGATCCGTCGCCCCGGCCCGGAGACGCCGCCGCTCGCCGCCGCCAAGCCTTAGGCCCCCGCCGCCGCCTCCTCCGGTTCCCGGCCGGCCGGAGCCGCCGCAGCCGCCGGCCGCCGGGAGGGCCGCCGGCCTCCCATCGAAGACCGCCGCCGCGCCGATCCGATCGAGGCTTCGATCGATCCTGATCCAGTCCCTGCGGGCAGGAACCCTAACGGGCGTGCCCCGCGACCGGCGCGCGATCCGCAACCGCGAACCCGATCCACTCCGTTGACCGCCCGCACCCATTGACCCGTTACAGGAGGTTGACCCTTGTCTTATTTTGCTAAGTCTTTTAGTGTTTTTCTTTGTCCGATGCACTTTTGTGATGATGATAACTTCTCCTGTGCTTGTCCTATTTGTGCATATAATATGTCAAAATGATCGTGATGACATGTACTATGTTTTGTTCCATTGTGTCATGCATGTTTGAGTCAATCTAGATGTCTTAATCATCATGACAAGAGTGCTATAGGATATAAACTACTGTTATTAGTTGTTTTGATGCCATGTTTGAGATGTGATAACTTAATGCATGTTTATCCAAATGAAGAAAATGATATGTCCAAATGTTCATCATGAGATGCTCTACATGTTGGTTGCTATAGGATGCATGATAGAATTAATATTGCCATGTTTATCTCCATTGCAAAAGTGCATGTGGCTGTTAGGTTTTTAAACTTGTTACGAGATGCCTAGTTGAGGAGCTCGTTGCTATTGATGTGGTTGTCCCCATGTTGCATGCTTATATGTTTTGGATTCCCCATCATGTGTTTTTTGCTGTGGTGCAAGCCACTTGCCATGATATGCTCTGAGGTTACTTAAACATGCTCACAAACATGCCATGATAATATTGCTGTTTTAACACTTAGTGAAATTTCACTAAGTCTGGAATCTGTAATATCCTGATGCTATGTTTGCTTGTTGTCCTAGGCAAATCCATGATAGTTGTGGGGTGGCCATTGATGATTCCTTGTTTTATATGTTGTTGTATATCCATCCATGCCCTCACATGCTAATTTGTGTTGCTGTAGCATATTTAACTCTTGCTCCCAAGTTGCTAAAAAATATTGCTGTCAGGTTTTTATTGTCATGATCAAAATGTTGTAGCTTGTTGCTATTGATCCATGCCTCCTATGGAGATGCTCCAATGGAGTTGTTTGCTGTAGGATATGTCTACTTCATGTCCATGCTTCTTGTCACCATGTTTGAGTGATGTAGAGTATATATTTCTTGCTCCGAAGTTCCTATGTGGCTGTTAATTTCAGCTTTGCTTTGTTTCTTGTTTCGGGTGTATCTTTTAGCCCGTTGCTCCGATTTGAGCAAGTCCTATATGAAACTTGTGTGATTTTGAATGTAGATTCATAATATCATCTTGTTAACATGTTTGGAGTATGTTTGCTTGATGTTTGGGTGCTTCTTGCTCCGTTGCCATGCTTATCTTGTTTTGATCATATCTTCTAGACCGTAGCTCCGTTTTAAACAAACTTTATATGAAACTTGACTAGATTTTTGTGTAGATTGTCATGGTGCATGTTAACTTTCTGTTTAACAACTTTAACTTAAGGTTTGTTCAGATCTGTACTAATTTCAAACTATGCATATGAGGACTTACCGGATTTGTCTTAAGTAGTTTCCGGCCTCATTTAAACCTGATGTTTCATGTGTTGTTTCTCTGTGCTTCCTACCTTGCCATGTTTAGCATCCTAAATAGATTTGTCTTGCATCCTACTTGCTTGAGCATATTGTCATGTTTCTTGTGTTGTTTCACTGTGCTTCCTATGTTGTCATGCTGTGCATCCTAAGTGCATCTGCAGTGCTTCTTTAGTGCATCAGCCATGCATCCTGTAGTTTGCGCATTGCATCTTGTTTGATTTCGTGCCTCGTGTGTTCTTGTGTTGAGTAGAGCCGGAAGCCGAGACTGAGTACGAGAACGAGGTTACTACCGTGGTTGAGAACGAGGAGCCCTCTTACGATCCCATCGACGACTCGACAGGCAAGATGACCTGACCCAGATATCATTACTATCTTTGCCTATTGCTAAAAGTCTCGCTCTTTAGCTTATGGCCTCGATGCCCATGTTTGTTTGTCAGCCTCCTATTGTAACCATGAATCTGTTTAACCACCCAACCTATGCAAACCTTTGATTGGCTAATTAAGCTTCGCTCAGCCCCTCTTATAGCATTGCTAGTTGCAGGTGAAGATTTGAAGATTCTTGCTTCATGTTGAAGCTTGTTGGTATATCACACTATATAAACTCTTTAATGAAATCATCTATATATTGGTAATGGGTGGAAGGCTGAGCCTCTTGCTCGGTGTTTTGTTCCACTCATGCCGCCCTAGGAACCGTATAAACCGGTGTTATGTTCCTTGATTTTGCGTTCCTCACATGGTTGGGGTTATGGGACCCCCTCGATAAACCGCTTAGCGCTAAGGCTTTTCCAACAAGTCCCTACATTGGTACTCCATTTGCCTAACAAGTAAAACTTGCATAGGGCTTTGCAAACCCGAGTTCTTAATCAACAACCCGGGCCAGTGCTCCTCATGAGTGTTGGTCCAAACTGGGGGTTATGCGGGGCCACCACGAGGAAACTCGAGGATTGGTTTTACTTGTAGGATCGCCCATCCGGTCCTGGCCTGAGACTAGATATGCGCGGCTATTGTCAGGGTTTCGGCACGCCGGGAGGATTTGCTGGATTAGGCTTACCTTAGTCGGAGTATCTTGAGCACGGGATTCCGAGGATACTCGGGCCTTCCCACCTTGGAGTTGCGACTCCGCGGATCGTGGGCTTGTAATGGGCCAAGTTGGAACACCCCTGCAGGGTTTTGAACTTTCGAAAGCCGTGCCCGCGGTTATGTGGCAGATGGGAATTTGTTAATATCCTGTTGTAGAAAACTTGACACCATGTTCAGAACACACTACCAGCGTGAGTACCGTGACGGTCATTTTCCGAAAGGGGTTCGGGAAGTGAACACGGTGGGGTTATGATTGACATGCTTAGTTAGGATCACTTTGTGATCACCTTGTCGCTCGTGGCACTTCTCTTCTCGCTCTTATTACGTAAGCTAGTGCTAGTGCTGTTGCAGCCTTTTATTCTTTCTTCAGCCTTGTTCCACACCCAAGGCTTAGATAGTTGTGTTACCCGGGAACGGGATTGCTGAGTCCTCTGTGGCTCACAGATTCTACACCACACCAGATGCAGGTACCATGGTGAGCTACTCAGGTGACGGCACAGAGCTATACTAGGAGTACGATGAGGAACGTAGCCGTTACTATGTGCACTATCCCGATGATCAGTAGTGGTTTCTACTAGGGGCGATTCGAACCTATGGTTTTATGTATGTTTGGTATCTTTCATTTGGATCTTCACCCGTAGTCGGGTTGTGATGTTATTTGGATGATGATTTGCTATGTAATGAATTGTGTGACGTGGCGAGTGTAAGCCAACTATCTCTTTTACTTCTCATCCCCATTATTACATGAGATGTGCAAAGATACCGAACTTGAGATCATTCCAGAATGGGCTTATACCTTTAAGTCGTGCCTCGACACGTAGGAGGTATAGTCCCATCCTGGGCATTACACTGACCATTTTTCAAAATAATTCTTCTATACACTTCTTCCAAATCCAAAAATCCCCTGATTACATCATATTGAAATGTTCAGAGATATCCATTGATCATATCCCAATGAAACCACCTTGGTCATTTTTCATATGACCAGAGGTATCCTATAAAAGTCCAACTCCTATTTTTAGAGCACTTTTATTTTTGCCTTGTTGTATTGCTTATTACGATTATGTCCATCGTTAGTTGATGAAATAAACGGAGTACATGGAGATGGACCAGAAGGTTTGAAGACTCTGAAGGACAAGGCAAGCAGCCCTTTGACCATGTTCGAGAAACCTTTTTATGCATGTCTCATAGCACCTTATTATCAATGCATCGGAATCATGTTGAGGTGGTGACCACTTGGGATGGTACCTTTGTTACTTTACCATTGAAACTTGCATCAAGCATGACCCTACCTTCCTATGAGGGTTATGTGGGTGGGAGTAGATAGGTTGCTATAGTAGTGGCTACGCAAATGGGATGGGAATGTGGGCGCTGGCCATGGTGGATAGACAAGGTTGCTTCTTCGTGGACCCTTCGTGGACTCTCACAAATGTTACCCTTCGTGGGTTGAAGTCTCCATCAACGTGGATGTACGATAGCACCACCTATCTGAACCACGTCAAAAATCTCCGTGTATTCATTGCGTTTGCACTCTCCAAACCCCTTCCCTTTACCTTCATATGCAATGTTTTACTTTCCGCTGCTACACTCTTAGAATTGCATGTGTAGGTTGGTTGCTTGACTTGTACTAGTTGCTAAAATCTGCCAACACTTAAAATTGGGAAAAGGCTAGATTTTTATTTGGTCAAGTAGTCTAATCACCCCCCCCCTCTAGATCTACTTTCGACCCTACAGTTATATTTATTAAAAACACTATAAATAACAATAGGAAAACATGATGCAAAATGGACGTATCAGACGGTACATCCGATGCAACTACCACCCGAGGGGTGATACCCTAGGGTTGCAGCTCTCTGGTTGATGCCAGTGGTTGTACCGCTGCCTCCAAGTAGTTGTACCGCCCTTGATCTAGCCAAACCTGGAAAGTAGCTACAGGCGGTTGTACTAGTCCGGTACCGCCCTTCGATCGGTCTAGTTTTTGTTATGGGGCGGTACCTGGGGTGGTGGCCCGGTTGTTCCGGTAAACTAGGTTTGAGTAGTACTACCGATGGTCCAGAGCAGTTGTACCGCTTGGGACTTAGCCACCACCTATACTTGACCCTAGCGGTTGTACCAGCGCAACCACCACTCCAACTGCCGCTTTAGGGGTGATCCCCGATATTTCGAAGTGGTTGTTGGGTGGTGGTGCGGTTGTTCCGGTTGTTCTTGATGATCGGTACTACCGGGCTCGCCACCAGTTGTACCGCTTGGTAGGGTTACTACAGGGTACTCGTGTTTTCCAGTTGTACCGGTGGTCCAGTGCATAGGGCGGTTGTTCTTGATGATCGGTACTACCGGGCTCGCCACCAGTTGTACCGCTTGGTAGGGTTACTACAGGGTACTCGTGTTTTCCAGTTGTACCGGTGGTCCAGTGCATAGGGCGGTTGTACCGGTGCATTATAGAAACTTGTCGGATTCAGGGCTCCGCAAAACGCTACTAGGTTCGAACTCTAGGGTGCGTGCAAAGATCACAATATCGCCTATCTACTTACTCGCCATCTCATGAACTAGCATGATAAGCCGGAATGTAAAATAGACACGATGCAATTTATCCTGGTTCAGGCCACCTAGCGGTGAGTGGCCCTACTCCAGCATTGTAGTGGATTAGCCTCGAGATGGGTTGTGGATGAACTAGCACAATGGGCGAACAACCTTCGGAGGTGTGTTATTGCTTTGTAGTGGAGGGGAAGGTCTGAATGATCCATCCCCTTGCTGGGTGGTGGCTACCCTACTTATATAGTGGCCTTGGTCCTCTTCCCCCGAAATGTTGGCAGGAAGGGATCCCACAACGACCAATTTTGAAGGGGGACAACTAGTACATCTTATCCTGACTAAAGGTGGTCTTCGCCTGCAAAGCCTCTGATCCTGACGCCATGATGGGCTCGGTGATAACATCCATCCTGCCGTCCTAGCGGTCTTGGTCTTGTTGCACTAGAATGGAAACCTTTGGCAGATTCCTCGGGACTCTGTGCCCGAGCCTGCTTGTTTAGCACCAAAGAGGAAACTGTTGTAGTGCGCCCATTGGCGCCCGTCTGGCCTTGGTTGTCATGGCTTGCGTCATGCAAACCTCGCGAGGTGGGGGCTTGCATAGAGTTCTCCACTCCTCAGGAGCCAACCAGATGAGGTTGCCCCTTCCGAAGGTCTTGGTGTCGTCCACCCCGCGAGGCTTGGCCCCTCATGGGGGTCTTGAGTGTTGATGTTGTAGACAGGCCAAACCAGGCCTGAAAAGGAGCCACGTCGTGGACCACAGGCAGGCAAGTCTGGGTACCCTGGTTCCCAAAACGCCGACAGTAGCCCCCGGGCCCAAGATGCGCTCGTACTTGGCTTCGAGGCGAAGCCAAAGGGCAAGGCCAAAGCGTCGCGGGCCCAAATCGTATGCGGTCCTGGTCGACGCGTGGCACCTGGATTGGACGTGGGCGTCTCCACTCCCCACGCTGCCTCGGCAACAGTTCGACTTGACTGGAGCCTGCTGCATGCATAAAAAAGGTCATCATTACCTGTGATCATGGGGACTAACGGTTTGCCTCCTGCTTGCTATAAATGGGGAGGGGCAGAGTCCCCTCCGCTCATCTCCATCTCATTGTTGCTTGCTTCTTCTCGCTTCTCCACCTTCACATTGTGTTCATGGCACCGATTCGGAGGTTCTCCGCGGCAGAGAAGGGCAAAGCCCCTGCGGAGGGGTCCGGGCACTTTCACCAAAGAAGAGGTGTGGCCGCTCTGGTGACGCCGTCGGAGGGCTCGAAGTGACGCGGCCTTGGCTGGAACGGCTGCCACCTGGCTTCCCGATCCCCTTGTATGCGCAAGGCCAAGGGCGAGAAGGCATCGGCCGCCTTCGCCTTGGAGGTGACCGCAGAGGACCTGTCGTGGCCGGGCGGCTGGTTTGCAATGGTGCCCATGCCGAGGGCACTTCTCGGGAGTTCGTGGTGTGGATGGCGATGCCGCCGTCTTCTTGAATCCGACTCCCGAGGTTCTTCGCGGGGCTGATGCCACCGAGGGGCCCTGCTGAGTTGTGGTTGTAGTACATTGGGTGCTGCAGCCAGGCTTCTGAGGCAGAGGTCGAGGTCATCCCCCCAACCGGTGTCTTCATGACCCGAGGACGGGGTGAAATTGCCAGTGCTTGCCGTCCTGAAGGAGCCCCCGTCATCCACTTAGAGTACGATGGAGCCTCCACGCTCTTCTTCAAGGTCTTCGGTGAAGATGACCAACGCCTGAAGTGCTGCCCCGGGAGGAGCGGCCCGCATGACACGGCCATGGGCACTGAACTTGCACTTGGCCTTGTTAGCGGCTCCTCCACCAGTAGTGAATCGCCAGAGTCCAGTGGCGATCCCGAGACCAGCGATGATGACAGCTACGAGCCTCCGAGCTGTCGTCGAGCCCGCAGCAGGGCGTGAGCGTCCATCCAGGGCCGTCGATGATGTTGTTGGGCAAGCTCTTCCTGGGTTCCTTCTTTTGTTCCCTGCACGGAATCATGTCGATCCCCGTGGGGGCGTGTACAAATTGAAATGCGTTTGCTTTAATGTATTCGTTTTTTGCTTAATGTTGCAATCGCATATATCGCTCGGGCACCGCTCCTTTTTTCATTCTCGAGATAGCTTGACGCTCTACACTGACAGGACCCAGTCCCCAGGCAGGCTTCAGTCGTCGCTCGTATGCTAGGTCACGATGCCGTGGTCAAGGCCAGGAGGTGAGCGGCCCGAGGTCCGGTAATAGCCCCCGGGGCGCGATGCTCGAGAGGTCCCCTTTAGTGCGCAAGAAGCTCCTTAGAGGCCGAAAACAGGAAGACGACGTTGCCCAAGCGGGGGCTGCGAGAGAAAAGAAAAGAAACATCCGGCAGTGAGGTCCTAGCCGATGCGCTAGGGTGACTTCTCTTGTTGTGGATCCTCATGGAGGGGGTTGTCAGTGTCCTTGCTAAAGCGTTCCCAGGCTGGGCCTGCACTGGTCTCTCCCCCTTTAGCTCTCATGGGTGCTCTACGCCCTCGGGTCTCGGCCCTCGAGCGAGGCTCAGCCGCCGCTGGTATGCTAGGTCGCGATGCCGTGGTCAAGGGCAGGGGTGAGGGCTTGAGAGCCACTAGGAGCTCCTGAGATGAGACACGATGCTTAGGAGCACCCCCTTTAACATGCAAGCTGATTGCGTCAGGGGGAGTGCCATGCCGGGCCACTCCTAGTCCGGCTCGGGGGTTCCTGCGAATCAATCTAGAAAAGAAGTCATAGCGCGCGGCAGTGCTTGCTCTATTGCCATTGGTATTTTCGAAGGAATGCGAAGGAACTGAGGACCCAGCGAGGTGACGTGCGCGAGGCTGGTCGCGAGTCAGAGCTCAGTCTCTCGGGTTTTTCGGCGCTGCAGGGACAGACCCAAGCCCAGGCACCATGCCAATGGTTTCTTGGAATGAGCAAGTGCCATGCCAGCAGCGAGCGGGGTCCGCGAGGGGTGCCGGGGCACCAGTGATAACCACAAGATAACTCAGACAGGTGTAAAGCAAGTTCTGGTAGATGTGTAAACGATACATGCTGTAGGGACGGACCCACACGGTCTAGGGATGATGCAGCCCGAGAGGCGCCCCCAACTAAATTTAAACAAAAGACGAGACATGCCGCAGGGACGAACCCACGCAGTCTGGGGATTATGCAGCCCGAGGGGCGCCCCCAACTGAACAAAATGGAAAATGTCACCCGGCATTGTTGCTGGAGAAGTGTTGGAGTATCCAAAGACGCGGGCTCCAGAAGTTGCTCCTCATGAGTCGCTTGGCTCCGGGACCTCGCTAGGCTCTTGAGGTTCCGAGAGCTCGCGGAGGACCAGTGCCTCCTCCGCCAGGATCTCTTGATGCTTGGCCTCGTGAGCCGCCAGGACGTCCCGCATGTGGCGCTGGTGCAGGGCAGCAATGTTCCGTAGGCCGAAAGGCATGCGAACATAGTTGTGAGGAGGGCCCTCGCACCAGCCCACCTAGGAAGGCCAGTAGAGCTCCTGAGACGCGACTCTGTTGAAACCCTGGGACGTTGACGCACACGCACAGCTTGCCGCCCGAGCCTGGGACGATGGCTGCACTTGGCGGTGTGGGGCGACGCTCGCCTCCCATCGCCCTTGGTACCTGCAGGTCTTTGATGATCTGGGTGATGAACTCATGAGCACTCGGTGCCTCACGCCTTGTGCCCTCTTCGCGGAAACGTGCGTTGAAGCACGCCTCCAGATGGTGCCCGAGCGCCTCCCTTGTAGTGTTGGCGAGGTCAGAGGCCCTCCAGAGGAGAGCCGCCGAGCCCAGCCTGAGAGGGGCGCTGGGTGCGCCTTCCTATGCGAGGGAGGAAGGCGCCCCGTTCATGGGCGAAGATCCTGAGGCGCAGCCGTCAGGTGTTGCTTCCTCGTGTGACTTCAGGGTGAGCAACTGCTTCTTCTTCTTCGGGGACGCTTTAGCAGGGTAGGCAAGGCCCTCGGCATCTGAGTTCTCCACTACTGTAGCTTGGTAGGCTTGTTCGAGAGCGCACACCGGATCCTTCTCATTACAGGCAACCACGATGATGTCGCCGCTTCCCGGCATCTTGAGGACATTGCAGCCGTGGTGGGTCGCTGCCATGAACTTCGCCAAGGCTGGGTAGCCAAGGATGGTGTTTTACGGGAGCCGGATGTGGGCGACGTCGAAGTCGATGAGCTCCATGCGGTAGTTCTTGCGGTCTCCGAAGGTGACGGGAAGGCGGATCTACCCTATTGGCGTTGTCGAGCCGTTGGTCACTCTGGAGAAAGGCTTGGTGGGCTGGAGCTGGTCGTATGGCACCTGGAGCGTGTCGAAGGTCTCGATGGAGAGGACGTTGTGCCCTGCTCCGCCGTCGATGAGGGTCTTGGTGACGAGCACGTTGCTGATGGTAGTTGAGCAGAGCAGAGGGAGGGCGTTGGCCGCGGCCGCGCACTTGAGCTGGTCAGCGAAGTCGAAGGTGACGGCGCACTTGGACCATCTGAGAGGACGCTGTGACACCTCGAGACTGATGCGCTTGGTGTCAGCAAGTTATTCTTCATTGTTGCCATGTCATCTGCTTGCGTGTTGCATTTTTCCATGTCATCGTGTGCATTGCATCAGCATATTTTCAAAACTTGCATCCGTCCGAGTCCGCTCGTCCTCTCTGTTGTCCGTTCTGAGCCCAGACACACTTGCACGCGCCCGCGGCACCTCCGAATATTTATTTTATAAGTGGCCATAAAACGTTCTCGGACTGGGGTGAAAGTTGACGTGCGATCTTGCTATAGTGTAGGTAGACCGCCTGTCAAATTTCGTTCCATTTGGAGGTCGTTTGATGCCCCAACGGTTAAACGCGTTAACCACCGGACCCATCTCTCTTTGCAGCCCAACATCCCTCCACAACAGCCCACTAGCCCATCTAAACCCCCTCCATGCTCTTCGTCGTTGGATCACGATCGCGTGGTCGGAAACCGCACCTCATTTGGACTCTCTTAGCTCCCACTGCCTATAAATATGACCCTCCCCCGAAATTTGCGTCCAAACCCTAGCCTCACTCTTCCTCGCGCCGCCGGACACGTCCACCCCGCGCCGGACATGTCCACCGCCGCCGCCTCGGCCAATCCAATGCCGCCACGTCACCTATCACCGCGCCCACTTCGTCGACGGGCCGTGAAGCCCGAATCAGGCCCGTTTGAGCCCGTCCATCGCCGCTGCCACCCCGACGGGCCTGAGGCCTGCTGCCCCGCTCCTCCCGCTGGATCTCGACGAGATTGGGAGCTCTCACCACCGGAGGGCCGTCCCGCGACCCCGAGCCTCCCGCCAGCCTCCAAGGCCTCACCGGAGCCCCCGAGCGCCTCGCCCCGATGGCCGCGACCCCGCCGCCTTGCTTCCACCTCGCCACCACCGGCGAGCGTCGCGCCTTCGTCGTCCAGGGCCTCCCACCGCCTCACCGACCTCCCCATCGCCAATCTCCTCCGCCCCACACCGCCGAGCTCCGCGGACCCCGGGAATGGGTCCCGCAGCCCCGGATCCTCTGGCCTCCGCCCCGCTCCCCCTGCCTCGGCCTCCATGCCGACCGGCGCCGCCGCAGAGCTCGGCCATGGCCGCCTCCCTCCTGCGCTTCGGGACGAGGAGGACGAGCCCCCACCGCATGGGCCTGCCTGCTTGCATGGGCCAGCCGGGTCCGCGAGGCCCAGCCGAGGCCATCCCATCAGCCCCTTCCGCCGGCCTGCCATGCCTTGCCACATGGGCCGGCCCAACTGGCCGGCCTCCTTCTCTGCTTCTTGGGCCAGAGACAGTGGTGAGCCTGCCTATCCTTCGCCCAGTGCGTCTTTTAGCTGTTTGACGCTCACCATGTTTTTTGTGCTAAAATGACCAAGTCCCTGGAATCTAACATCATATAGACATTTTAAACATGATGTAACTTTGTGCACGTTGCTCCATTTTGAGTGAATGATATATCAAAATGTTCATCTCGTGATGCTCTACATGTTAGTTGCATTTGCATGCATGTTACTGTTCATCTTGTTACCTTAATCTTCATTGCAAAACTGCTATGTGATGTTATTGCTCAATCTTGATTGTATGTCAACAATATGTTAGCATGTTTGAGAGGTCACATCTTTGTGCATGTTGGTCCAAATGGACCATATAATATGTCAAAATGTTTGTCTTGTGGTGCTCTTCATGATGGTTGCATTTGCATACATGTTGGGTTGCATATTTCCATGTTTATCTCTGTTGCAAGAGTGCATATTGTTGTTAAGTGCTGAAACTTGTTATAAGATGTTGATTTGTCTTTTTCATATCTTTATGTGTGATTTTTGTTTGAGCATCATGTCAACATGTGTTAGGAGCACAATCATGTCATCTTTGCTGTGGTGCAATCCACTTTTCATGATATGCCTTGTGGTGAGTGGAACAAGCTTGCAAAGTGACCTACTCACTGTTGGCTGATTTCTTACACGTTGAAAACTGCCAAGTCTGAAACTGTTATATTGTGATGCCATGTTTGCTTGATGCTATAGTCAAATCCATGAATGTTTTGGAATGTCCAGTGACCATGCTTTGAATTACATGTTATGATCTATCCATCCATGCCCTTGTTTGCATTTATGACCTGCTGTAGCTTGTTGTTTTCATACTCTCAAATTGCTATAAAATGTTTCTGTCAGCCTGTTATCAGCAAGTTCAGTTTTGTCATGTGAATAGCTAGTGTTATATGCATCCTATGACCATGTTCTTGCCATGAGTAGCTGCGTAAACATGTCTTCTTGTTGTTGGTTATATTCACATGCCATGATATGCTTTGAGATGAGTTTTACAAGCTTGCAAACATGCCTACTTGTCGTTGTTGCTGCCATGTTCAGTTTATTTCACTAATCTGTGAAACTGTTATCTTTTCCAATCTTGCCATGATGTTTTGAGCATGTTCTAGTGGTGTTTGGTAGTAGCTCAGTGATCATGCTTGTAGTGCTTGACATGTACATGTTTGCCATGCCCTTTGTTTCCATGAAATGTTATTGTATCATGTTGTTTTGATGTCATCTATATGCCTACTTGCTGTTTTGGGCTGATTATGTTTCAAACTTGCTTCGTGTGTATGTGTTGAGCCGTTGCTCCGTTTTGAGTGTGTCCTATATGAAACTTGTGTGTTTTTGCATGTAGATGCATAATAACATGTTGTATACATATTTGGAGTGTGTTTGCTTGATGTTTGGATGCGTTTTGCATCTTTGCCATGTTCATCTTCTTTTGCTCATATCTTCTAGGCCGTAGCTCCGAATTAAATGAACTTGATATGTAACTTGACTAGAATTTCAAGTAGAGCATCATGGTGCATGTTAACTTACTGTTTAACAACTTTAACTTAAGGTTTGTTCAGATCTGGACCAATTTCGAAATTTACATATGAGGACTTACCGGAATTGTTATATATTGTTTCCGGCCTCATTTAAACTTGCCTTGTTGTGATGTTCTTGTGTGGTTCATCCCTTGCCATGTTTGCATCATGTAGCCTTGTCATGCATCATACTTGGTTGAGCATCATGTCTTGTTACGTGTTGTGTGTTTACCGTGTTGTTTGCTTCTTCTCGTTAGTTCCTGTTCCGTTGCGATCGTGAGGATTCGTTCGACTACGCTTGGTTCGTCTACGTGGCTTCTTCTTCGTTTTATTCATGGACTCATTCTTCTTCTTTGCGGGATCTCAGGCAAGATGACCGTCACCTTGGATCTCATTACTATCATTGCCATGCTAGTTATCTCGATGTTATCGCTATATGTCGTGCTACCTATCTATGTGTTGAGCCCCTCATTCTTGCCATGAAACCTCTAACCTTTGACACCTTCCCAGCAAACCGTTGTTTGGCTATGTTACCGCTTGCTCAGCCCCTCTTATAGCGTTGTTAGTTGCAAGTGAAGATGAAGATTGCTCCATGTCGGATCTTGGTTATTGGAATATCACAATATCTCTTAATTAAATTAATGCACCTATATACTTGGCAATGGGTGGAAGGCTTGGCCTTTTGCTCGGTGTTTTGTTCCATCATGCCGCCTTAAGAACCGATAAACCGGTGTTATGTTCCTTGATTTTGTGTTCCTAATGCGGTTGGGTATATGGGGACCCCTCGACAGTTTGCTTTGAATAAAACTCCTCCAGCAAGGCACAGCTTTGGTTTTACCATTTGCCATAACTAAAAACTTGCATCAGGACTTTCCGGACCCCGAGGACTTAATTTACAACCTGGGCCAGTGCTCCTCATGAGTGTTGGTCCAAACTGGGCAGCCTGCGGGGCCGCCTTGGGGAAACCCGAAGTATCTGGTTTTACCCATAGCTTGACCTATCCGGACGTGGCCTGAGACGAGATACGCGCGGCTACTATTGGGGTGTCGGCACGCCAGGAGGTCTTGCTGGACTTGTTTTACCATTGTCGAAATGTCTTGTGCACCGGGATTCCGAGTCTGATCGGACTGTCCCTAAGATAAGGGGTTTTTACCTCTGCTGATCATGAAAGCTTGTGATGGGCTAAGTTGGGACACCCCTGCAGGGTTATAATCTTTCGAAAGTCGTGCCCACGGTTATGTGGCAGATTGGAATTTGTTAATGTCCGGCTGTAGAAAACTTGACAGAGGATCCGAAATAAAATACACGAACCGCGTGAGTAACCGTGGTCGTCTCTTTTCATTTTGAGAAGAGAACACAGTGGGGTAATGTTTGACTCGTTGGTAGTTCAGGATCACTTAGCGATCATTACTAGTTTGCGAACGTTTGCGTAGATGCTCATCTTAATCTTGTACTCGTAACTTAGCCACCATACATATGCTTAGTCGCTGCTGCAACCTCACCACTTAACCTCTCCATCCCCATTAAGCTTTGCTAGTCTTGATACCCATGGCCATGGGATTGCTGAGTCCTCGTGGCTCACAGATACTACAACAACAGTTGTAGGTGCAGGTTTCCGATGACTTGACGTGAGAGCAATGTTATTTTGTGTTGGAGTTCTTCTTCCTCGTCAGTCTTGGGTTAGGTTCCTGGTCGGCAGCCTGGGATAGCAGGATGGATGTCGTTGTGCTTTTCATGTTTGCATCCATAGTCGGATGCCTTGTATTGATGTTGTTGTATTGATGTAACTTGTATGAATTGTTGTATCCCCATGTATTTATGTAATGGTACGATGTAATGATATCCATCTTGCTATGTACCTGAAATGCGGTTGTGCCCCAATCACGAGTGTATCACGTGATCGGGATAGAATCGCATCTTGGGCATGACAGACGCGTTATCTCGAGCTTGGGGAGGACTGCATTCGCTTCTAGGGTGAACTGCTTGAAGACACGATGAGATGCCGGAGCATGAACGCCTCCCAGGATGCATGTCACGGCGCGCGGCCCCTGAAAGCCCCCAGCCCCTTCATCTTGTTTGTGATCGTCGTTCCTTCTCGGCGATGGTGGCAGCGGAGGAAGGGCTGCGTTATCTCGAGGGCGATCTTCGCGCGACTGGTCCCTCCAGAGATCCTTACTAGGCTGGTCTCGCCATGGGCCCTCACGAGGCTGGCCCTACAAGTGATCCTCGCAAGGCCGCTCACACCAGCCTTGGCGAGAGTTAGAATTCTCCCAGCATCCTCCTCCACGGCCACCTCCACGACTGTATCCCCATTTGCCACGCTCGGGGCGGCGTCTGAAGCGTCCGTCATGGATGGCCCTGAGTTCCTGACAGTCGTTGGTGTTGTGGTTGTGCATGTTGTGGAAGGCGCAGAACGGGCGGCTGCCCTTAGAGGAATCGGGGTAATCACACCCGTGTTTCATCTCAGGCTCAGCTGCGAGTACTGATGGTCCCTTGCGCTTGGCCTCGTTGGTCTTGGACTTCTTGTCTTCTGGGTTAATCTCGGTAAGCTCGACGAGCGAGAGGCGGCCCTCTTCTGCCTTTGCGCACTTGATCGCCAGGTAGAACATCTCCAGAGCTGAGTACAGGTCCTCCTGAATGGCGAGCTCCTCCTTCATCCTAACGTCTCGGACACCATCAGTGAACGCCAAGATGATGGCTTCATCGGATATCTTTGGGATGTTGATGTGCACGTTGGTGGAACGCTGCATGTACTTGCGCAGGGTCTCTCCTGGCTGCTGCTTGATCCGCCGCAGGTCGCCCACCGCCAGGGCGCAGTTGCGGGTCCCTTCGAAGGTTGAAATAAATCATTCACGCAGCTCGCTCCAGGAGGAGATCGACTCCTTCAGGAGGTTCAGGAGCCACAAACGAGAGTCGTCTTTGAGAGCCATGGGGAACCAGTTGGCCATGACCTTCTCGTCGCCACTGGCCGCTTCAATGCTCAGCTTGTAGAGTTGCAAGAACTTTGCAGGGTCGGGTGTTCCATCATAGCGCATGGGCAGATATGGCTTGAACTTGCCGGGCCAGATGACTCAACGGAGCTCCGAGGTGAATGTTCGGCAGCCCGTCGTGCTAACTGGTGCACACTGTTGAGGTGGAGCCTGGTCCGGGTGTTCGCATGCCATCGCATGGGGAGGCGTGTGACCTTGACGAGGCGGAGCATGAAGCGCGTGTGCCTCACCTTGAGGCCGCTGCACCACTTGACAACTTTCTTCATCTCAAGCGGCCACACTATGTGGCTGGTCACGCTGGGGGGCCTCGCGCCTTGGCTCGGGGAAGACGTCTCTCCAGAGCGGTGGAGGAGGTGCACCGCGGGCCTTATCACCCTCCTAGGGTTATGGAAGAGGCAGCGAACGGGACGATGCTGGAGCTTCTCCCACGGCTCTAACGAGGTCGGTGATGCGGTCCAACCAGTCTTCGTAGAGGTCGTCAGCCGGGCGGTAGCGCAGGAGCTCACACGCCATGAGCAGCACGGCCTGCGAGTTCGCCAGCCCGCAATGGGCGTAGGAGGACGAAACAGCTGGTGGAGTTAGTGACGGGGTTGCAGTGCGGCCGTCGCATCACGCGGAGAGTGGGAGTGACGAATCCTGTTGGTCGTGGGCAGCGGGGCCGGTGGCAGCGTTTGCCACTGGTGATGGAGAGCGACGGGGGATGCCGTCGCCTGGCGGCACTGTTGGGGATATAACTATTGGATATAACCCGGCCAGGAGGGGCCGGGTTAAGCCGCATGCGAGTTACCAAGACAGCCCAGAAAGATGTTGAAGATGGCGGTTCATGAAGTAGGCTTGCTAAGGGCATGAAGCCCAATAGTGACTTAAAAGGCCCGTATGTGTAAACCGCCATGTATGTATGACTTGTGTTGTAAGGTAGGAATAATTAGTCACCGAGCCAGACATGTTGTATGAGCCGGTCGGGACTCTATGAACCGACGGGCGTCAACCTATGTATATAAAGGGACGACCCGACAGCAGCCTAGGACAGGAAAGAAGAGATCGAAAGCTAGGTCAAGCGTATTCGCTCCCTGGTAACCGAAACCTACGTAATTCCATCTCAACTGGATTAGGCTTTTACCTTCACCGCAAGGGGCCGAAGTAGTATAACTCGTTGTGTCTTTTGTCCCGATTAACCCCTTTAAACTAACCTCTGCGTGATGGCGCCACAACTAAGTCCTTGCACTAGGACATCTGCCGTGTTAACCCCACGACAGTTGGCACACACCATGGGGCCTGCGCACGGTGGTTTCGAGTTCTTGAAGGGTAACTTCGAAGGGATCGAAGGACACGTTGTGGGCCGGATGACCAAGAGTCGTCGCGGCAAGCTCTACATCGACGAAGCAGGTTGGGGTTCCGAGGCCGACTCAATTGAGTACACGTACCGGGTCCCCTTCGGCGGAATTCACGTCTTCATCGGCAAGATCGGTGAATCAGGCCCTGAGCCGGACATGTGCAGCGACATCATCGAGACGGCTCAACGTGCGCGACTGACCCGGCTTCGATCCGCTGTCAAGCACGCCTTTGTTGGACACATCCATGGGGCGGAATTTGAGGAAGATTATGTATCTAGCGGAGAGACCGTCGTATACTCTGACAGCGAGTCGTCCGGCTTGGTGGGTATTTCGATGGCGATAGTATTCTGGACCCCTATGAGCTACCGAGCCGGGCGGCAATTTTCATGGCTCGTACTCAGCCGGCGCTTGGATCTGCAACTGCAGCTCTTATGACCTCTGATTCTATGGCCGCGGCAACAACTCGTGTGGCCGGCTCTGTGCATCCGTCGGCTCAGGTTCTGATGGAGTTGTTGGAAGCTCTAACAACCTAATGGGGTGGAGGTAACATCGGATAACTAGGAGCAACATAAGGTGGATGTGGCAAAGTTAAGGGACGAGATAGCTAAGGCCAAGGAAGACCTAGCGGCGGAGAATGCTAGGATGGCCATGGAGCGAGCTGTTTTGGACGCGAAGGCATGGCGGATTCAGGCAGACTCTTTCCGGCTCACCTTGGATCAAAACGTGGCAAATGAAGTCATGAGAAGGAGGCATTAGAGCCGACTACCTCCGGTTTACGAGGCGAGGAATCTCTTAAACACGCCTGGAGCAGGGACTAGCAACCCGCCAGTGATAAACCAGATTGAAGCGCCTGGGGCAGGAACACCGGCTCAGCCACACACAACAGAGCTACTCCACCTGAATATTACTCCGCCTCAACATGTACCCACGCCGCTGGGTCATTATTCTAACCCTTTGGATAATATGATTGATGTAGCGAATTGGCTGGCGGCTTTACCGGTTGAAGGTGAATCACCGGCAGCAATGGAGATACGACGAGCCGGAGAATTGCTTCAGACGGCTGTGGCCCAATAGGTGGCTTACTCTTACAGTCGAGAGAGGATTCATCCAACCCCTCGCCCGAGTCAGAGTTATAGCAGACACATTGACTCGCCAGCGGTTTCAAGCAGTGACAGGCACCGTAACTAGCCACGTGGCCATGACCCGGCGCGTGATGATGCTCCGGCTGTGGTGGACCAGGGCAGGGTGCGTCGGGAAGCTGAGCTAGCGGCTCAGCAAGTGGCTCGTCAGCATTCTCCGGCTTACCCAACCACTTTGGTGGAGACAGGTGTGACCTCTAGAACCTTGGGTGTGCCATGTTTAGTGTCGGCTCTGCGTAAGGAGCGTTTGCCCAAGGATTTCAAGGGTCCTCCCAAGGTGCCTAACTACACAGCTGACTTACCCACAGAAGCATGGGTTCAGAGTTATGAGATGGCCATGGAGTTGCTGGACGTTAATGATGCTACATGCGCAAAATATTTCACCATGATGTTGGAGGGGACGGCCTGTACTTGGTTGAAAGGACTGCCTCCCAGCTCCATTAGATTATGGGCTGAGTTAAAGGCCCGGTTTATCCGAATTTTAAAGATATATGCAAGCAGCCTATGTCAATTGTGGATTTGGACGCCTGTGTCCAAGAAGAGGGCGAGTCAACAACCCATTTGGTGCGCCGGGTCTCAACTATCCTGCATTCATCGGATCGTATCAATGCTAACACAGCAGCCATGATGTTAGAAAAGAATGTCGTTTTTGCCTCTTAAACAGAAGCTAGGGCGGCTCTAGCGCCACTCCAGCAATATGGGGAGCTGATGGGAGCCTTTGGTTAAATATGCCGACTCTGATGGTACCAAGGACCCCGAGTCTGATGATGAAAAACCGGGAAAGGGAAAGAAGAGCGGCAACGCCAAGCAGCAGCCTCATAACCCGGCGAATCAGGGAGGCAATGGTAAGCGCAAGGCTGATAATACTTTGGATTTTGTAGCTAATACCAGCGCGGAGAATAATGGTCAGCGTTGTAAGGGAGGGCCACCTCGATTTGGAGGATCAGGTTTCGATCTTGAGCAGCTGTTGAATCAGCCCTGCCCAAAACATGGTTCACAGGAAAGGCCATCCACTCACCTCTGGAAGGACTGCTTCATTATGAAAGAATACAGAAATTCCAATCTTTTTCAGAACAATCATGGGCCGGGCAGCGGCTCAGGTTCCGGCTCTCATGGTCCGGGTTATGGTGGTGGCGGTTCTAATTATGGTTTCCAGGGCCAAGGCAGTCAAGGCAATCAAGGCAATCGAGGCAATCAAGATGGTTTTCATCAAGGGTCTGGCCAGGGGAATCAGCAGCAGCAATCTGGTTATCAAAGTAATCTAAAGCAGTTTTATAGTGGCCAGTACCATGTTTTTACCACAAGTTTATGCAAGCGGGATCAGAAGATCTATAAAAGGGCTGTGAACATCATTGAACCGGCGGTTCCCCGTTACTTACGATGGTCTGAGCAGCCCATTGTGTGGAGCCGTGAGTATCACCCGCCCCGGGTTGATAATCCGGGTCAAATGGCTTTGGTGGTGGCACCTCAGGTTGGAGGATACAAGTTCACTAAAGTACTCATGGATGGGGGCTGCAGCAGCATTATACTATACTATGATACTTTTCGTCATATGGGATTAATTGACAAAAATCTTAAGCCATCCAATACTGTTTTCCATGGAGTAGTGCCTCGTAAGTCGGCGTACCCGATGGGCAAAATCGATTTGAAGGTAGCCTTTAGAGATGAGTACGATGCCAGAGCAGAGACTTTAACATTTGAAGTTGTTAAGATCCAGAGCCCGTATCATGCTCTGTTTGGACGGCCGGCTTATGCTAAATTCATGGCAAGACTGTGTTATGTTTATCTGTAGCTCAAGATGATGGGTCACAAGGGCACTATAACAGTGAGGAAGGCGACGCTGCTTACACAGAGTCTATTTGTGCCATAGAGGAGTTGAAATTTTACAAGGATAACGTCAACCCGGCAGATATGACGTCCTTGAAGAAGCCAACCACAGAGCATGACCCTTTGTTGAAATTTAAATCGGCAGATGACACCAAGCTAATTGACTTTGTTCCTATCGACTCATCTAAGTAGTTCAGCAACACCGCTAATTTGGATCCGAAATAGGAAAGCGCGCTCATCGAGTTCATCCATGAGAACCGGGACATCTTTTCATGGAAACCTTCTGATATGCCAGGTGTACTGACGGAACTCGCTGAGCACACTCTTAATATTGATCCGAAGTTTAAGCCGGTCAAACAATTCCTTTGTCGCTTTAATGAAGAGAGGTGTAAGGCCATTGGTGAATAGGTAGCCCGGCTCTTGGCAGCTGGGTTTATTGTTGAAGTTTCTCGTCCTGAGTGGTTGGCTAACCCAGTACTTGTACTTAAGAAGAACGGCACTTGGTGTATGTGTGTGGATTACACAGATTTGAACAAAGCTTGTCTGGCTGATCCCTTTGCTCTTCCCCGTATTGATCAAATTATTGATGCTAGGGCGGGTTGTGAGCATCTGAGTTTTATGGATGCTTATTCTGGTTATCATTAGATCAAAATGGCAGTTCAGGACCAGGAGAAGACAGCCTTTATCACTCCTTTTGGAGCCTTATGTTATGTATCAATGCCTTTTGGGCTCAAGAGTGCACACGCGACTTATTAGCGATGTGTGCAAAATTGCCTCCATGGCCAGATTGGGCGCAATGTTCACGCTTATGTGGATGATACTGTGGTGAAGTCCAGGGAGAAAGAAACCCTGATAGATGATTTAAAGGAAACCTTTGACAATCTCTGGGTCTACAAGATGATGCTTAACCCGGCCAAGTGTGTTTTTGGCGTGCCAGCAGGCAAGCTTTTGGGTTTTCTGGTTTCGGGAAGGGGCATTGAAGCTAACTCGGAGAAGATCGAGGCCATCACCTCTCTGCCCAAGTCGGCGTGTCAATGATGTTCAACGTTTAGCGGGTCGAATTGCAGCTTTAAGCCAGTTCATAAGCCGGTTGGGTGAGAAGGATATCCCTTTGTACCAGATGATGAGCAAGACAGATCATTTTGTTTGGAGTGATGATGCTGACCAGGCATTTGAGGCCTTAAAAAAATAGTTGGCTGAGCCGCCCGTGCTTGATGCTCCTATTGATAAGGAGCCCTTGTTATTATACGTGGTTGCCAACAGCCGAGCTGTTAGTGTGGCCATCGTGGTGGAAAGGAAGGAATCAGGCAAGGAACATTCGGTTCAGCCGCCAGTTTACTATATCAGTGAGGTGCTTATTGAGTCCAAGCAGAGGTCTCCACATTGGCAGAAGCTTGTGTATGGAGTGTTTATGGCTAGCTGAAAACTCAAGCAATATTTTTTGGGTCATCCAATTATTGTGGTTAGTTTGGCTCCCTTAGGGGATATTATTCAGAATAGGGAAGCCACGGGTCGGGTAGCCAAGTGGGCCATTGAGCTTGGGCCTCATGGTTTGAAGTATATGCCTCGAACATCTATTAAGTCTCAAGCGCTGGTGGATTTTATAAATGATTGGACAGATCTGCAGATGCCTGAGGAGAAGCCGGATAACACTTATTGGACTATTCATTTTGATGGATCCACGCAATTGGAGGGCTCAGGGGCTGGAGTTGTCCTAACTTCCCCACGAGGTGATAAATTTGTTGCATTCTCCGATTGATATTCCCTTGCACTAACAATGCGGTCGAGTACAAGGCCTTGCTCCACGGTCTATGATGGCTAAGGAGATGAACTTAAGCCGAGTGAGGTGTTTCGGCGACTCAGATCTGGTGGCTCGGTGATACATCTCCAACGTATCTATAATTTTTGATTGTTACATGCTACTATATTATCTGTTTTGGATGTTTAATGGGCTTTAATATGATATTTTATATGATTTTTGGGACTAGCCTATTAACCTAGAGCCCAGTGCCAGTTTCTGTTTTTCCTTGTTTTTGAGTTTTACAGAAAAGGAATACCAAACGGAGTCCAATTGACGTGCCAATTTTTGGTGATATTTTATGGACCGAAAGAAGCCCCCGGAGTAAAAGAGTTAGGCCAGAAGAGTCCTGAGCCGTCCACGAGGGTGGAGGGCGCGCCCTACCCCTGGGCGCGTCCCCCTATCTCGTGGATGACTCGGAGACCCCCCCCCCTGACTTGTTACCGACGCCAAAAATTCCTACAAATACAGAAACCCCCAAAAAGAAACCTAGATCGGGAGTTCCGCCGCCGCAAGCCTCTATAGCCACCAAAAACCAATCGGGACCCTTTTCCGGCACCCTGCCGGAGGGGGATCCATCACTGGTGGCCATCTTCATCATCCCGGCACTCTCCATGACGAGGAGGGAGTAGTTCACCCTCGGGGCTGAGGGTATGTACCAGTAGCTATGTGTTTGATCTCTCTCTCTCTCTCTATCTCTCTCTCTCTCTCTCTCTCTCTCTCTCTCTCTCTCATGTTCCTGATTTGGCACGATCTTGATGTACCGCAAGCTTTGCTATTATAGTTGGATCTTATGATGTTTCTCCTCCTCTACTCTCTTGTAATGGATTGAGTTTTCCCTTTGAAGTTATCTTACCGGATTGAGTCTTTAAGGATTTGAGAACACTTGATGTATGTCTTGCATGTGCTTATTTGTGGTGACAATGGGATATTCACGTGATCTACTTGATGTATGTTTTGGTGATCAACTTGTGGGTTCAGTGATCCTGTGAACTTATGCATAGGGGTTGGCAGACGTTTTCGTCTTGACTCTCCGGTAGAAACTTTGGGGCACTCTTTGAAGTTCTTTGTGTTTGTTGAATAGATGAATCTGAAATTGTGTGATGCACATCGTTTAATCATACCGACGGATACTTGAGGTGACAATGGAGTATCTAGGTGACATTAGGGTTTTGGTTGATGTGTGTCCTAAGGTGTTACTCTAGTACGAACTCTAGGATAGATCGAATGGAAAGAATAGCTTCGTGTTATTTTACTACGGACTCTTGAATAGATCGATCAGAAAGAATAACTTTGTGGTGGTTACATACCCTACAATAATCTCTTTTTTTGTTCTCCGCTATTAGTGACTTTGGAGTGACTCTTTGTTGCATGTGAGGGATATTTATATGATTCAGTTATGTTATTATTATTGAGAGAACTTGCACTAGTGAAATTATGAACCCTAGGCCTTGTTTCGAAGCATTGCAATACCGTTTGTGCTCAGTTTTATCATTAGTTACCTTGCTGTTTTTATATTTTCAGATTACAAAAACCTATATCTACCATCCATATTGCACTTGTATCGCCATCTCTCCGCCGAACTAGTGCACCTATACAATTTACCATTGTATTGGGTGTGTTGGGGACACAAGAGACTCTTTGTTATTTGGTTGCAGGGTTGTTTGAGAGAGACCATCTTCATCCTACACCTCCCACGGATTGATAAACCTTAGGTCATCCACTTGAGGGAAATTTGCTACTGTCCTACAAACCACTGCACTTGGAGGCCCAACAACGTCTACAAGAAGAAGGTTGCGTAGTAGACATCAAGCTCTTTTATGGTGCCATTGCCGGGGAGGCTAGGTAAGCAGCACTCACATCCCGTCAACGAAGCTCTTTTCTGGCACCGTTGCCGGGGAGGTTAGTGCTTGAAGGTATATCTTTAGATCTTGCAATCGAATCTTTTAGTTTCTTGTTTTATCACTAGTTTAGTTTATAAAAGAAAACTACAAAAAATGGAATTGAGGTTGCCTCATATGCTTCATCTTTTTAATATCTTTCGTGAAAATGATGGAAAGGAAAATTGTGCCCAAGTACTAGAAGAAGAATGCATTAAAATGTTTGGCACTAAATCTTTGAATGATGGGCATGATTGCAATGTTGTTAGTATGAAATGTTTGAATATCCATAGTACTAATGATGATTGCACTAGTCATGATGAAAATGTCTCTTATAAGCATGTCAACTTTTGTGGAGTGCATAGAGTTTGCAAGTACACACCAAATAGGGAAGATAGATTTTGCAAGAGGCATAAGTATTTAGAAACTAAATGGTTGCAAGAGAGGCTAGATGCTTATGCTGAAAATTTAAACTTTCTTTGCCATCCTTGTGAACTTTGCAATGAACGTGATCATTTAAATCTCCAATGCAAATTGTTTCATGGTTGAATCGTGTCCAAAAAGTGTGATGACTTGATTTCCCTTGCACATCATAATGAACTTAGTTTGCTTGTGAGTTATGAAGAAATGAAACGTATAACTAAGGATCTTCCAGAATTTGTCCTTCATAAAGTTCTTGATTTTGATCTAGAGGAAATTTATATGTATTGTGCAGTGAATTGCATTGAAAATCCTTATGTTGCCAATTACATAAAGACAGGAAAACAAATAGAAGATGAAGAGAATACTAATGAAAGGGAAGAGACTTCCCAATATCTTCCTATTATTTCTTATGATGAATCAGGTAATGAGGAGGAGCCTTCTATTCAACAAATCTCATTAATAAGGAGCTCCAAAAAGAGGATTATGTCGGCATCCTGGGAACCAGGGTACCCAGACTTGCCTGTCTGCGGGCCGCAACGCGCTCCTACAAGCGGCCTGGTACGACCCAGCTAATCGACCAGCTGCTCAAGACCCTCGCGATGGGCTAGGCCTCGCGAGGAGAACGACGCCAAGACCCCCTCGGAAGCGGCATCGGCAAGGCGTTCTGAAGGGGTGGAGAATCCAAGGCCAAGCCTACCTCAGGAGGAGGCAGTGATGTCAGCAATGACGCACCGCGCCAGCGAGTGCCAGCGTCCGCCAGTGGCGCAGTTGCCATTTCGGTGCAAAGGTGACAGCACAGCCGTTGGTTCCCAAGGAGCGGGGCAAAGGTTTCCTCTTTGGTGCAACAAGACCGAAGACCGCAAGGATGATAAGGAGGATGTCACCGTCGAGCCCACCACCGTGTCACCGCCTGATCCTTTTGCAGGCGAAGACTGCTTTTGTCAGGGTAGGAACGTCCTTGTGTTCCCGCTCAAAAATGGCCGTTGTGGAATCCCTTCCCGCCTAAACATTTCGGGGGAAGAGGACCATGGCCGGCTATATAAGTAGCTAGAACCTCCACTGTGAGGGGGGGAGGAGACATCATCGACTCACACACTTGACCACCGGCACAAGGAACAAGAACACTAGCCTCCCAACCCTCGTGAGCTCGCCTCCTGAGCTTAGGAACCCTTGTACCAGTTCATATTCTAGCTCCCCCGGAGCCAACCCACCAAAGAAAGAAGTAAGATCTTACACCACAGGGTGGCCCGAACCTGGATAAACTCTTGTGTGTTTGTTCGTTGTTTGCTTGAATCTTTCCATCGAGACGAGAGCGAGGCGCTAGGTAGATGTGAGTGGGAGAGATATTCGTTCACGCCCCTGTGTTCGAACTTAACGGGTTTTGCGGAGCCCTGAATCCGACATTTGGCGCGCCAGGTAGGGGGCGTGTAGAAATCTAGCCTCTCCGACAACCTCGTCGCGTTCTCGTCACCGACCCTGCTCCACAGCCATGGTGGACACACACCAAGCTCACGCCGCCCGCCGCGCTGCGAACGTCGCTCAGACGACACCCGCGGGCAACGGCGCACCGCTCCGCCCCAACTCGCCGGTCGCCACCGACCCGGCTGTCCACGAGCAGCAGGACTCCTCGCTGCCGCTGTCCGTGCGGCGGGATGGCCGCACGGCAACACCTTCACCCTCGCCGGCCGCAGCGTCGTCCTCGCTGGTCCGCCGCGGGCTGGTCTACCAGCAGCTTGCGCTACTGATGGCGCGGGAGCTCTTGTGCTACCGCCCGACAGATGATCTGTACAACGAGTGGCTCCACCGCATCACCGAGCTCGTCAACGCCGCTGGGGAAGCACCTGCACCAACGCACTCCTCACGTCCTCCATCACCCCTGGCGGAAAACAAGGGCTGTGGGGTCCCGGCTCCGCCTCACCTTCACCCCGCCGGCCAGGAGGGCCGGCGTGAGGCCCCTCGACGTGAACAACCCCGCAGAGCCCATGCCCGCGACAAGGGGAGTTGCCAGGTGATCCCGCACCCACATGCAGGGGCTTGTGGGCCCCTGGCCCACAGTGCCCAGACCGCGCGCCACATGAGGGGGTGGCACCAGCACCTCAAGAACGAGCGTCACAGGTGCAAGGGGCACCTGTGATCATGAGCGTACGCGGGTGTGGCACCCTAGCTCCCGAGCTACGGCGCCTCGTCTGGCCTGGCAAGTTAAAGCCGGACCTGCCTCCGCGCTACGACGGCACCACCGACCCCACGGAGTTCCTCCAACTCTACGAGCTGAGCATCGAGGCGTCCAACGGCACCGAGCAGGTCATGGCGAACTGGTTCCCCATGGCTCTGAAGGATGGCGCGCGCTCCTGGCTCCTGAACCTCCCGGTGGGATCCATCTCCTCCTGGGGAGAGCTTCGCGACCGCTTCGTTGCCAACTTCCAAGGCACACGCGACCGAGCCCCGGCAGCTGCTGACCTGCGTCGCGTAAGGCAGCAGCCGGGAGAAACCCTGCAAAAGTACATCCAACGCTTCAACACCATGCGCCTCCGTATCCCCCGGGTCTCGGACGAGGCCATCATCTCTGTGTTCTCCGATGGCGTCCGCGATGTCAGGATGAGGGAAGAGCTCGCCATCCACGAAGACATGTGCACAGCCCTCAAGATGTTCAAGCTCGCGGCAAAGTGCGCCAAGGCAGAGGAAGGCCGCCTCTCCCTTCAGGAGCTGCCTGTGGCGGAGGCTGACGACAAGAAAACCAAGGCCAAGGAGTCAAAGCGCAAGGGACCCGCCGTGCCGGCTGCTGAGCCAGAAGTGAAGCGTGGCTGCGGCTACGATGACCTCCCCAGAGACAATCGACCGTACTGCGTCTTCCACAATGTCCACAGCCACAACAGCAACGACTGTCAGGAGCTCAGGGCGATGCGCGGTGGGCAGCGCCCTAAGCGTGACAACCGCGGCTACGGCCGTGGAGGAGGCCGAGGAGGAGGACGCTGGGATGGCAGGAACTCGCGCCAAGGGTGGCGTGAGCAACCTCGTGAAGACCACTGGCAGGAGGAGCCTCGTGACGCCCCCTGTTGCGACCAGCCTCGTGAGGGTCGCCCTCAGGTCAAAGGAGGCATGCCTCCGCTGCCACCACCGCCAAGAAGGAACGACGACGACCGCCAGGGAGACGGGGCAGGGGGCTTCCAGGAACCGCGTGCAGTCGCGTGCATTCTGGGAGGAGCCCAAGCCCCGGCTTCTCACCCCATCTTCAAGCAGTTCGCCCATGAGGTGAACGCGGCGCTTCCCATGCCTAACGCCGCGCGCAACCTCAGGTGGACCAAGCAAGTCATCGCTTTCGACCCAAAAGACCAGCTCAAGTGTACTGCGGCCCCAGGTGCACTCCCGATGCTCTGCACCCCGACCATCAGCAACGTCCTCGTGACCAAGACCCTCATCGATGGTGGGGCAGGGCTCAACATCCTCTCCGTCCAGACCTTCGAGACACTCCAGGTTCCCTACGATCAGCTCCACCCCACCAAGCCATTCTACGGAGTCACGGATGGCTCCATGCTCCCAATGGGGCAAGTCCGCCTCCCCGTCACCTTTGGCGACCGCGACAACTACCACACCGAGCTCATCGACTTTGACGTCGCCAACATCCACCTCCCGTACAACGCCATGCTAGGGTATCTTGCCCTTGCCAAGTTCATGGCGGCAACCCATCACAGCTACAACGTCCTCAAGATGCCCGGGAGCGGCGGAGTCATCATGATCGCCTCCGACGAGAAGGAAGCAGTGCGTTCCCTGGAGCATGCCTACCAGACCGCGGCGGTTGAATACCCCGATGAGGATGAAGCCGTCCTCGCCCTGCAGACCGCCCCCAAGAAGAAGAAGAACCTACCCGTTGACGGACCTCAGGACGTGGGGGCTCCCGACGGCCTGACCTCAGGACCCGCGCCTGCTGACGAGGCGCCTTCCACCCTCGCATAGGGAGGCGCGCTCGACGCCCCTCTCGTGACGGGCTCGGGGGCTCTCCCCTAGAGTGTCCCTGAGCTGACCCGTGCCCCGAGGGAGGTGCTCGAGCACCACCTGCAAGCGTATCTTGATGCGCGTTTTTGTGAGCCCAGGACGAGCCGTCCAGCGCTAGGGGCTCAGGACTTCACCGACCAAGTTACGGAGGAACTTCAGTACGCAAGACTCATCCACGGTGGGCGTAACCACACAACCCCAAGTCCACCTGCTCACAGCCCAAGAGACTGCTTCCGCATCTGCGTTGACATCGCGAGTCTCAACCGAGCCGCTTCTCAAGAGCCCTTCTGGCCGACGGCGGTCGGCCGGAGGAGGGCCCTCCCCTGCAGCTACGTCTGCACGCTCTTCGGCTTCCGCAACGCAGCTGCCACGTTCCAGCATCTCGCGCAGCAAGCCTTGGGGGCTTGGGAGGCTCAGTGGAAGGTGGTCCGGATGGAGTGGGAGCCGGACCCGCACGACCACTGAGAGCCTCAGGAGACCCTGGGCCTCAGGAGCCCGACGATCCTCGGGAGCGACCCGCACAGCTCGTGTCTTCAGCTACCCCAACTCTCCTTCTGCAAGTACCAGGTGACACTTCGGGTATCTAAACGAGGGCGCCTCTCGGGCTGCATCATCCTCGGGCCGCTGGGGGCTGTTCCCCCGTGGTTGTCTCCCTTTTTGCATGATCAAGGCCAGATATTTCTTTCCATTCGCATTATCTATATGCTTGGCGTCCTCACCGCCACTAAGGTCATGAGCCCTCGTGAGCCCACTCGCGACCACCCCATGATTAAGGACTGGCATGATGTCTGTGCTCGGGTTCGTCCCTGCAGCGTCGATAAACCCAAGGGCTGAGCTCTGCCTAGTGAGCCATTTCCGTGACGGCACCTCCCATGGTCCTTGGTGCCTTGTTCTCGCATGGGCTAATCGTGGATGGGTAAGTTGGGGCCCGTGGCAGGTGCCTCGCTCATGCGGGAACCGCGCGCCGGCCATTTTTCCTTTGGATCGTGGCATGAGAAGACTGGGCACGGCGTCTGTGCTCAGGTCCGTCCCTGCAGCGTCGACAAATCCAGTGGCTGAGCTCTGTCTCGCGGGTTAACCCCGTGACATCACCTCCTGGGGTCGCTGGTGTTGCGGCCTTCTCATGCAATGTCCCCTGGAGAGGCACTCGGCGCAGGTCGACACAACACCTCTCTTTTCACATTTTGCAGAAGAAGACTTAGGCGCAACCTGCCTCAGGGTAGGGTCTCGTGAGTGGTGCGTAAGCTCACGAGAACTTCCTCAGAGTCATTCAGCTTGTCCTGAGGAGGGCCCATATACACCTTGGTTGTCCTACCGTGCAAGCCACGCTTCAAGACGGGGTTGTACACACCCCGGAGTCTCTCCCGGTGGGAGGCTCCCTCCCACGTTCCAGTGGAAGTACCAAGCTCCGCGCTGGCAGATCCAACCGAGGAGCGGTTATGCCCACGAACCAATGGAAGCACCAAGCTCTGCGCTGGCCGATACGACCGAGGCGCGGTTATGCCCACACTCCGCGCAAGTGTGCTAGCTCTATGCTTTGCGCTAGTTATAAACAACTAAGGGTGGCCCCCAGTGGTTGCATCAACCTCGGGGAGATTTTCAGCTCACCACGCTCACAGCTTCTCCTTGGATGGGTGTCGCGAGGGGGGCTAGGCACGAGGGCTATGCTCAGGTCATGCCTGGCAGACGCCACCCTACCAGGTGCCCAGACACATGGCCTTCTCGTGCCCCCATCCCAGGCGAAGGCTCGTGGGCAAGGTATGGTGCTTGTTCTCCTTCATGAAGAGTCATTCGGACGTCAAGGGGGACCCCCTGGGCACCACGGCCCAGGGGCCTAACTGGCCACGTAGCCCCTCATCCCTTGAGCCTAGTTATGACGATAACTCCAGTCCTCCGGAGGGCTCAATGGCGATCGAGGTATGCGCGGGATTGGGCCCTGCCGACGCAGAACGAAAACGGGATTGCTTGAATGTCAAGTGAGACCCTTGGGCATCGCGACCCAAGGGCCTCACTGGCCACGTAGCCCCTCATCCCCTGAGTCTAGTTACTACAGTAACCCTGGTATCCGGAGGGCTCAGCAACGAGTCTAGTTACTACGGTAACCCCGGTCATCCAGAGGGCTCAGCGGCGGTCGAGGTATGCGCGGGGTTGGGCCCTGCTGACGCAGAGCACCTAAAGCAAACATGAAAGGAAGCAAGCATGGAATCATCTAGCTATTACAATAACGTCAAGTTTTTCAAATTCAACCAAAGTTCTTACGCCTCCCCGAGGCACTCGCACTTCTCTCACTAAGCAGGACGGATCAAGCATCGCCGGGCGCAGCAGTGCCGGTCGTCTCCCCTTCGGCCGCGGTAGCGGTACCCTGGAGGAACGCCTCCACCAGCAATGTGACCTTCGCCATCAGGGCCTCGGCAGCCGAGTTCTCCATGACTATGGTCATGGGCTCGGACAACGAGGGCAGGTCAAGGGTGGGGTCACGAAGGCTTAGGTGGCTGCACACCTGCGTCAGGACCAAGGTAAACAGGGTACGGCCTTCAGCATCGGCTAACTGGCCAATCGCAGCCATAACACCACGCAGGGACTCCACGAGCGTAGCAAGAAGCCCGGCGAGGCCTCCCTCAGGGGCGGCCAGCGGCTCCTTGAACCCTTCCCCGGAGGCGGCATGCAGCGCCTTGCGGGCCTCAAGGTCAAAGGCGGTAAGGTCCTCAGGACTCACCATCACCAAGGCCGCGAGAGCTTCCTCCTGGGCACGAGCGGCTTGGGCCGCCCTGGCCTGCTCAACTTCAACCTTCAGCTTCTCCAGGGCGGCGCGGTCAGCAGGTTGCTCCTGCTGCAGCCGGGATGTCGCGGCCTTCTGCGCCTCGAGCTCCTTCTCCAACCCTTTGAGCTCCAGGGCGCGCCTAGTGTCTTCCTCGCGGAGGGCCCCCAGTTCGCTCTCTGCCTTGAGGCAGCGCTTCTCGAAGGATGCGGCGTTAGCTCGTGCGGCGTCGCGAGCCAGCGTGGTCGCCGCGGCTTCCTCTCGACCCTTGGCAGTAGCCACCAAGGCCTGATCCCAGGAGGCCCGTGCAGACTCGTCTGTCAGGAGCCACCCGTGGATCAGCCCGAGGCGCCCTTCTGTCAAGTGGTCGTCATTGTTTTGCAGATCAGCGCGAAGATGACCCAGCGCAACGGAGGCAGCATCCAAAGCCTCAGGACCAGGCTACGCCGGCTGGCGCATGGGCACCGACAAGACTGGCTGCTCGACCAGGGGCTCGGGGGCTCCAGCCCCCCTCGCCAGAGCAGCTGGAGCAGAAGCCAACTCCGCAACCTCGCCGGAGACAGGGACGTCTTCAGTTGGCACCGTCACCACACTCGCGGTGGCCCGGCCAACCGAGGCACCCAGCGCTGCGGCATCCTTCCCCGAGGTTGCACCAGTAGCCGAAGGAGCAGGGCACCGCGGCAGGACCTCCCCCTTCGCCCTCTTCATCACACCCCCCAGGCTGCTGCATCAAGGGAGAGCGCATCAGGGGCACAGAAAATAAGAATGAGTGGGAAATTGCACACTTACTCGTCAGAGGCAAGGCGCGCCCTTCTCTTCACCAGCAGGTCAACAGCAGCTCCTGGCGCGCCGGGCGTGCCGACAGCCCGGGCCTGGGCAAGACGCGAGGCCATGGTCCCGGGCGCGGTTGCGGTCGCCAGGTTCGAAGGCATGGTGCCCTTCGGCGGGGTCACCACCTTGCTTCCCCCAGACGCAGTGCGTCCGGACCGACGTGGAGTGGTCGCCTGGGATCGTCCGGTGGCACTTGCGCCTGGCGTCATTGCCCCGGCGAACGCTTCGAATGAGTCCCCGTCGTCGTCCAGGGTATCCTCCAAGCCCCCATCGTCGCCCTCGTCGTCAGCACCAGAAGACACGTCGAACATGGGCGGAGCACCCACGGGCGCACCAAGGTCCGGCATGGCCTTCAGCAGCTCGGCCTTGTCAGGGCAGCTGTACAGCGGCAGGTAGGCCCTAGCAAGATCCTCCGGAACCATCCCCAGGAGGGCCCTCGACGTGAAGTCCGGATCATCTTCGGCCAGCATCCCTGGGTGCAGCCGGAGCCCGTCGTCATCACCCATCAGCTCCCACATGGGGCATGAGTGAGCCTGCAGCGGAGCCAGACGCTGCCTCAAGAACTCCTTCATGATCTGGCCTCCTTCGAGCCTCGAGCTCAGATCGACCTCAATCTTTGCCAAGACTGGCCCGGCAAGAGGGCCGGTGAGCTTCGCGTGGCGCCAGCCGTCAAGTTTCTCCAGACGGGCAGTAGGCAGCGCCAACAGAGGATGGGTGCACTGGGCGTCCAGATAGACCCACCTCTTCTGGTGGGACTCTATCTTCTTCCCGGCCGTCTTCAGGCAACAGCCCTGGCGCTGGAAGACAAAGGAAACGCAGCCCGAGCAGGGGCCATCGTCGTATTGACGCATGGAGAAGAAGTGGCGGAAGAGGGCGACCGTCGGCCTCACCCCCATGAACGCCTCACAGTAGAAGGCGAAGAGAGACAAGACGAAGATGGAACGAGGTTGGATATGGAGAGCGTGCACCTGGTAATGTTCCAGGATGGTGTAGAAGAACTCGGATAAAGGGGGCACGAGCCCCACGGAGATGCTGTGGAGGAAGAAGGGGTAGCATGACTTTGGCAAGGTCCGCGCCATGGTGGATCCAGCCCAGATCTGCATCCGGTCGTGCTCATTGTGGGAGGTCGACAGGAACGGCTGGACCTCTGAGTAGTCCTCCTCCCTGATGATGGAGGACTCCTCAAGGCTGCATCAAGAGAAGAAGCAGATCCAGGCGCCGACACGGTGCCCTTGTTCTTCTTCGCCATGGTCAAGGAGGGCCGATGGGTGCAGAGAGGCAAGAGGCGCAAAGGGAAGAAATTCAAGCAGGAAGGAAGGAGGGCGATAACTCCCCCGGCGGAGAAGGCCCCTTTTGTCAAGACACACGGTTACCGAGATGCGTGGGGAGCGGGGTCACTCGCGTCCCATCCAACCATCACGCGCCAGCCTGGCCCGCAGCCTTTTTGGGGCCCGCGGTGCTTCGTCCTCGACTAAGGCTTCGCCCCGAAGCCAACTCCGCGCGCGCCTTGGGCCCGGGGGCTACTGTCGGCGTCCCGGGAACCAGGGTACCCAGATATTCCTGTCTGCGGGCCGCGACGCGCTCCTACAAGCGGCCTGGTACGGCCCAGCTGATCGACCAGCTGCTCAAGACCCTCGCGAGGGGCCAGGCCTCGCGAGGAGAACGACGCCAAGACCCCCTCGGGAGCGGCCTCGGCAAGGAGTTTCGGAGGGGCGAAGAATCCAAGGCCAAGCCTGACTCAGGAGGAGGCGGTGATGTCAGCAGTGACGCACTGCACCAGCGAGTGCCAGCGTCCGCCAGCGGCACAGTTGCCATTTCGGTGCAAAGGTGACAGCACAGTCGTTGGTTCCCAAGGAGCGGGGCAAAGGTTTCCTCTTTGGTGCAACAAGACCGAAGACCGCAAGGACGATAAGGAGGATGTCACCATCGAGCCCACCACCGTGTCACCACCTGATCCTTTTGCAGGCGAATACTACTTTTGTCATGGTAGGAACGTCCTTGTGTTCCCGCTCAAAAATGGTCGTTGTGGAATCCCTTCCCGTCTAAACATTTCGGGGGAAGAGGACCGTGGCCGGCTATATAAGTAGCTAGAACCTCCACTGCGAGGGGGGAGGAGAAATCATCGACTCACACACTTGACCACCGGCACAAGGAGCAAGAACACTAGCCTCATGACCCTCCTGAGCTCGCCTCCTGAGCTTAGTAACCCTTGTACCAGTTCATATTCTAGCTCGCCCGAAGACAATCCACCAAAGTATGAAGTAGGATCTTACACCACACGGTGGCCCGAACCTCGATAAACTCTTGTGTGTTTGTTCGTTGTTTGCTTGAATCTTTCCATCGAGACGAGAGTGAGGCGCTAGGTAGATGTGAGTGGGAGAGATGTTCGTTCACGCCCCTGTGTTTGAACTTAACGGGTTTTGCGGAGCCCTGAATCCGACAGATTAAACCCACACATAATGTGAAGAAGAAAAAGAAAAGACGGAGAAGCAAAGGTAAAAAGGTATCCCTCCCAAATGATGTTGCTCCTATTACTCATTGTGATGATGATAATTGCTATACTATTGGTGCTATCCATACTATTAATGATGAGAGTGATTATGCTTATGATATGCAAAGGCACAAGCTTGGGGATGCTATGTTTGATGAGAATGATATGTTTGAGAATTTATTTGTTGCAATTAATGTTTGTCCCAAGCTTGGGGATGCTATGTTTTATGAAGATGATATTTTTAATCCCCCAAGTTTTGATATACAAATTTATTATGATGATAGCATGCCTCCTATTTATGATGATTATATTGATGAAAGTGGGTTTGGATGTAATGCCCAGGATGGAGTTATACCTCCTACGTGTCGAGGCACGACTTAAAGGCATAAATCCATCCTAGAATGATCTCAAGTTCGGTAATCTTTGCACAACTCATGTAAAAGAGGGGATAGTAAACAGAAAATAGTTGGCTTACACTCGCCACGTCATAGAATTACAATACAAGTCTCGAACATCATACATTAAGAACATCACAACCCTCTAAGGGCAAAAACCAAAAGGCAAAGTACCAAACTTAGATAAATAAACCACAGGCGGATCGAATCCTAGTAAGAGTCTCCACTACTGATCATCCGGGTATCGCACATAGTACTGACTACGCTCCTCGTCGTACTCCCAATCCAGCTCGGTGCCATCACCTGGATAGCTCACAACTGGACCTGAATCTGGTGTGTGAAGCAACTGTGAGCCACAGAGGACTCAGCAATCCCGTTCCCGGGTAACAAGACTATTTAAGCCTCTGGGTGAGGATAAGGCTGAAGAAAAGAATAAGTGTCGGCAGCAGCAACTAGCATCTAGCTTACGTAAGTGAGAGCGAGAAGAGAAGGCCTCGGCGAGAAGTGATCACGAGGTGATCCTAGCTACATGCTCAACAATCATAACCCCTCCGTATTCAACTCCCGAATCCCTATTCGGAAATTGACAGTCACGGAACACACGCTGGTAGTGTATTAGAAACATAGTGTCAAGTTATCTACAACCGGAATTAACAAGCTCCCATCTGCCACATAACCGCGGGCACGGCTTTCGAAAGTTCAAACCCTGCAGGGGTGTTCCAACTTGACCCATTACAAGCCCACGATCCGCGGAGTCGCAACTCCAAAGTGGGAAGACCCAAGTATCCTCGGAATCCCTTGCTCAAGATATACCGAGCTAAGGTAAGGCTAATCCAGCAAATCCTCCCGGCGTGTCGACACCCTGATAGTAGCCGCGCGTATCTAGGTCTCAGGACATGTCCGGATGAGCGCTACGTACAGATACCGAAGACCCCAGCGAACTGGGTAGTATCCGCAAGTGACTCTGGTTTGGACCAACACTCAAATCGAGCACTGGCCCAGGGGGGTTGAATTAATTAAGCCTCGGGTTAATTACTCCCTCGGAAAGTTGTAGTTGTTTAGGCAAATAGTACCAAGGTTGGGACTTGCTGGAAAAGACTTAGCACTTAGCGGTTTATCGAGGGGGTCCCATACACCCCAACCGTGTTAGGAACGCATAATCAAGGAACATAACACCGGTTTATACGGTTCCTAATGGCATGAGTGGAACAAATCACCAAGCAAAAGGCTTAGCCTTCCACCCTTGCCAATATATAGATGATTTCAATTTAAGCATTTATATAGTGTGATATAACCCAACCAAACTTCAACATGAAGCAAGCATCTTCGTTCTTCACCTGCAACTAGCAATGCTATAAGAAGGGCTGAGCGAAGCGTACTTAGCCAAGCAACGGTTTGCATAGGTAGGTTGGTTAAACATGGCAATGGTTTACAAGTAGGAGGCTGACAAGAAGATCATGGGCATCGAGGCAAAACTATAGATCGAGACTACTAGCAAATAGGCAAAGATAGTAATGTTATCGGGGTTCGGTCATCTTGCCTGAAGTGAAGTCGTTCGGATCGTAAGAAGGGTCCTCGTGCTCAACCTCGTTGGTAACCTCGTGCTCGTACTCGAACTCAGTCTCGGCTTCCGGCTCTAAACAAAACAATCACACCAAGCACCAATCAACAAGATGCAATGCGCACTCGGAAAAGATGAATGCAAGATGGATGCACTAAGGATGCACACGGAGCACGGAAAATATTACTCAAGCAAATCACCTCAAAACATGATAACAATCTGATATTATTAATCTACACAGAAAATCACTCAAGTTTGATATAAGATTCGCTGAAATCGGAGTTACGGGCTAAAAGTTATGCCCGAAACAAGAAATGAGCGAAAGCTGAAAATTACAGCAACATAGCAACTTCGGAGCTCAAAATAATTAAGCTACAGCATTCAAATAACAAGGCAAAGGACATGAACACAAACTAGACATATACTACAGCAACTATGTCCAAAGGTGCACCCCCAACGGAGCCACGGATCAATAGCAATGATCTTGGACATATTGAACTTGGCAATAAAATTCTGGCAGCAGAATTTTATTGAAACTTTGGAGCAAAAGATAAACATGCTACAGCCACTTAAATGGGCATGTGAGGACATGAATGGAAAGACAACAATATATACAACAAGGAACAATCAAGATCCACTCCAAAACTATCATGCTTTGTCCTAGAACATCACACGAACATGGCATCGGAACGTTACAGATTTCAGACTTAGTGAAAAAAACACTAAGTCCTAAAACAGCAATATCATCATGGCATATAAAAGAGCATGTTTAAGTCACCTCGAAACTAAACATGGCAAAAGGTAAGCACCTCATCAAAGTACACATGAAGGTGATTCCGAAACACACAAGCATGCATCATGGAGGTAAACACAACGATTGCAATGAGCTCAACAAGATGGCATTTCATAACAAGTAAAACAACATCACAGCCGCATGGCACTTTGCAACGAAGATAACAAGGCAATAATAAATCTATCATGCAACCTATCACATACAACATGTAGAGCATGGCAAGACGAACACGTGGACATGTCATTTGCATCATTCGGACAAACGAGCTAAAAGATATCACATGGCAAAGGTGGCATAAAAACTTCACATAGCAGCAGTTCATATCATGATGCACTCTTGCAACAGCAAAACGAGCACCTAAATGATCTCTAACATGCATGACAACAACAGGTGAAACATAGAGCACGTCTCCACGAACGTATGGACATGCTACACGCGCGAATTGGAGCAACAGGCAGAAAGTTAGAGCAGGTCAAACATTGCATCTCGATCAAAAATTAACAGGGACTTAGCAGAAATTTCAACAACCTCAGATCTGGAAAAAACGAACGGGCCGGATCTGCAGATCGGGCGCGGCCCGTGGAGAAGCGACGGCGGGGAAGTGGGCCTCGGGTGGAGGCGGCGGCGCCCGGCCCGCGCTGGAGGGAGGCCTGGCGGGACGGCCTTGGCGCCTAGCGCCTGGCGGAGGAGCGGCGGCTGGACCGCGGTGGCCCACTAAGGCGAGGCCCAGCCGGGGCGGCGCGGCTGGTGCGGTCGAGTGGAGGGAGGCGCGGCCCGGCGCGGAGCTCGGCCTGGCGGCGGTGCCTGGGCCCGCGTCGGAGGGAGCGGCCCAGCGAAGGGGGGAACGGGCTCCCTGGCGCGGCGCAGCGACTGCGGCCTGGAGCGGAGCCGAGCGTTGACTCACGGGACGGGGGAATCGCTGGCTCGGGAGATGCGGGCCGCGGGGAAGTGGTCCCGTCGCGGGCTGGAGCGGATCGGCGAAGGAAGCGGTCGAGGCGACTCCAGGAGGCGACCCAGGAGCGGATCTGACGAGGCGGTTCCCTCGTTTTGATCGAGGAGGCGACCCAGTCCTTCGACCCGGCGGAGTTTGCGGCGGCGGTCGGCTGGTCCGACCGGCCGGCGCGATTTCCGGAGGAGGGAATTGGATAAGCACGGAAAAAGAGGAGGGGGTAGGATCTAGAGGATAGGGATGCCCAAAATGGACATAGGGGGGCCTAAATATAGCAGTTTTTAGGGTTAGGAGGGAATTTAGGGGCGCTAGGAGCCCTCCGATCGCGATCCGACGGATCCGATCGCGGGGATAGATTTAAAGGGCCTAGGAAGAGATAAAAGAATGCAGTAGGGGTGTTTCCGGGACACGAAGTGAAGGCACTTTGGACCCACACGAACAACGGATGGAATAGCCAACGGAGTCCAAACGAGACGAGATTTGAGAGGCGGGTTGCACACAACAAAACAACAACACACAAAACAACCTCGCGGCACACCGGTAATGTTACACGCCCGAACAACAAAGTAGGCCTACGGGACGTCACGGACACGTGAGGGAGCTCCGGAACGCGAAACGAACAACGGGAAGGAACACGCAGAACCGGATGCAACCGACAACACAAATGCAATGCAATGCACATGTCTACATGATATGAATGAATGCCACACACTCACACAACAAAACGACGAAAACCCGAAAGACAAAGAACCCAGAATGGAAATAGATGAAGCCGGAGATATATTATATACCCAAAAGGGAAAGTATTACATCCGGGGCATTACATTGGAAGAGTGTCAACTTTAGGAAGTAATGATCCCACTATTTTGGAGGGTGTTGAATCTTATTGTGATAATTATGAAAGTGGATTTGGAGAGGTCGTCCAATTTATTATGAGAATGAAGTTGCTATCTATGATGATTATTGTGATGACTTGTATGTTATTAAGAATAATGATAACCATGAAACTTGTCATCATGATTTTAATTTCCAATTGGATTATACCTCACATGATAGTTATTTTGTTGCGTTTTCTCCCACTACTATTCATGAAAAGAATTTTGCTTATGTGGAGAGTAGTAAACTTTCTATGCTTGTAGATCATGAAAAGAATGCTTTATGTGATGGTTATATTGTTGAATTTATTCATGATGCTACTGAAAATTATTATGAGGGAGGAATATATGCTTGTAGGAATTGCAATAATATCAAGTTTCCTCTCTATGTGTTGAAAATTTTTAAGCTATGCTTGTTTTGCTTTCCTATGCTAGTTGATTCTTTCCATAAGTTGTTTGCTCACAAAATCCCTATGCATAGGAAGTGGGTTAGACTTAAATGTGCTAGTAATATTCTTCATGATGCTCCCGTTATGTTTCAATTCTTATCTTTTATGTGAGCATCATTGAAATCATCATGCCTAGCTAAAAGGCATTAAAGAAAAGCGCTTGTTGGGAGACAACCCAATATTTGCCCCTACTGTTTTTGTGTGTTAACATGATTAAGATACTATAGCAATCATGTATTATAGCTTTTTTTCAATAAAGTGCCAAGTAGAACCTTTGGGAAGACTTGGGTGAAAGTTAATGTGATCTTGCTGTAAAAACAGAAACTTTGTGCTCATGACAATAGCTGCCATTGTTTTACTGGAGAGTGCTTTTAGGTTGATTCTCTATGAATATGATTAATAGACAAATTCCCCACATCCACGAATTTATTTCAGAATTTTTAGAGTTACAGAAGTATTCGAAAGTTATAGATTACTACAGACTGTTATGTTTTTGACAGATTCTGTTTTCTATGTGTTGTTTGCTTATTTTGATGAATCTATGAGTAGTATCGGAGGGTATGAACCATAGAAAAGTTGGAATACAGTAGATATAATACCAATTTAAATTTAGAATGAGTTAACAACAGTACCTAAGTGGTGGTTTTATTTTCTTATACTAACGGAGCTTACTAGTTTTCTGTTGAGTTTTGTGTTGTGAAGTTTTCAAGTTTTGGGTAAAGATTCGATGGACTATGGAATAATGAGTGGAAAGAGCCTAAGATTGGGGATGCCCAAGGCACCCCAAGGTAATATTCAAGGACAACCAAGATCCTAAGATTGGGGATGCCCCGGAAGGCATCCCCTCCTTCGTCTTCGTTCATCGGTAACCTTACTTGAGGCTATATTATTATTCACCACATGATATGTGTTTCGCTTGGAGCGTAAATTTATTTTGTTTTATTTTTCTTGCTGTTTGAATAATATCCCAAGATCTTAAATTCTTAAATGTTAGAGAGTCTTCACATAGTTACATAATTATTCAACTACTCATTGATCTTCACTTATATCTTTTGGAGTAGTTTGTCATTTGCTCTAGTCCTTCACTTATATCTTTTAGAGAACGATAGTGGTTTTATTTTGAAGAAATAGATGAACTCTCATGCTTCACTTATATTATTTTGAGAGTCTTTTAGAACATCATGGTAATTTTCTTATGTTATGAATTTAGTCCTAATATGATGGGCATCTAAGAGGGATATAATAAAAACTTTCATATAAAGTGTGTTGAATACTATGAGAAGTTTGATGATTGATGATTGTTTTGAGATATGAGGATGGTGATATTAGAGTCATGCTAGTAGAGTAATTGTGAATTTGAGAAATACTTGTGTTGAGGTTCAACTCCCGTAGCATGCACATATGGTAACCGTTGTGTAACAAATTTGAAGCATGAGGTATTTCTTTGATTGTCTTCCTTAGTGTGGAGGTCAGGATCGCGCGATGGTTAACTCCTACCAACCCTTCCCCTAGGAGCATGTGTGTAGTGCTTGGTTTTGATGACTTGTAGATTTTTGCAATAAGTATGTGAGTTCTTTATGACTAATGTTGAGTCCATGGATTATACGCACTCTCATCCTTCCACCATTGCTAGCCTCTCTAGTGTCGCGCAACTTTCATCCGTACCATACACCCACCATATACCTTCCTCAAAACAGCCACCATACCTACCTATTATGGCATTTCCATAGCCATTCCGAGATATATTGCCATGCAACTTTCCACCGTTTCGTTTATTATGACACGCTCCATCATTGTCATATTGCCATGCATGATCATGTAGTTGACATTGTGTCGTGGGAACGATTCCGACAATAATAAGGTATAGGGTAAAGGAGCATGATCTATCGAGATGCATATGGGTGACACGGTGGTTTTAGCGAGTTCGGGCCTCTCGCGGTGGAGATAACAGCCCTACGTCTCGTACTCCAGAGAGGCCTTGTTTATCTCTGTGTGTATCCGAAGATTACAATGTGTGAGAGGTGGAGGAACGGATCCTCATGCCTGAGCTGAGTCATGAGACTAATGGCGATAGAGAGAGGGGGGGAAGAATGAGAACCTGTCTAGTCTAGTGGTGGGGTGCCTTATATAGAGTGTGCCACCTCCTCACCTCCTATGTTATAAATTGGGCATTGATGCCATAATGTCAGCCTATTACTAAGGTGATGCTTCGAGTGCCTTGTCGACTGTTGATCTTTGCATATCCGAGCGAGTTGTATGATCGAGTGGTCAACTGTTATCCGAGTGGATGGTATGCTGCTTGTCCGAGTGGATAGTACATTGCTTGTCTGAGTGGATAGTATGTCTGTATGAAATTTATCTGGACCCACACACTGTGTGGACCCCATGCTTTATGACATTTTCGACCCTTTGTGGGCCTACTTGTTATGTGTATCCCCAACATTAGCCCCCGAATCGATTACGATTTTGCAGAACGCGTTTGTGAAAGACACAATTTGGCCCGAGTGATTACGGAAATACTCAGTACCCATCATCGTGCTTTCAGACAACCAAGGTTTGAACAAAATCGCAATGGATTCCGACACTGTGATTCCCGACTGATCTGGGGTAAGCGCCCACGAGAAGCAACTTGGTGACATTCGTTCATCTCTCGGAAGAGGTTAACTTGTGATCAGAGTACGGGTGTGTCATTAAATCTAGGTAACAAGATTGACGCATGGACTACTCTCTCGGAGAGATGCCATTCTTATCCCGGAGGAACGTCAATATAAGTAGACCCAAACTCGTGAGTTTCACGCTTTGAGTCCTAGAAGAAGGCTCAAAACAGGTCCACGGAGGAGCGTTAAACTCACCTTATAGGCATTTTTCCTGTAGTCGACTGGAGCCTTAGAACTTTTTTGTTTTTGTTCGTCACTCGGAATGGTCAGGCCATTCCGAGTGGAGTTTACTCTAGTGGGGGCATGGTGAGTGCACCCACTGGGTGTAGTCCCTGAGACCGCCGTTGACTGCGGGCAGTCGGCGGGGGTCTGAGAGAACTAAAAATCTTCTTAGTTGGTATTGATTGAACTTGTTCCTCTCCGACTCGGATGTCGAGTAGTACTTGAGGATATGGTATTGGTCTTGATCAAGCAAAATGTTCCTTTTTGGTTTCTCTTCCAGTGGGGGCACGCTGAGTGCACCCACTAGGTGTAGCCCCCGAGCCTCTATCGGACTGGATGAGTCTGGCCGAGGGTTTAAGTTTCTAGCGAACCTCCATGCAGTCGGCATGGTAAATATATTTTAGTCTAAAATTGAGTTAATCGAATGGATCTTTACGCACTTGGCATGGTAAATAAGCTCAGTCTGGAGCTGAATTAGTCGGACTGATCTGGATGTAGTGGTTAAGACACGTCCAACTGATGGTGACGCGCAGGACGGCCGAGTGGAGAGGACGTGTACAACCTACTGACGATGCTCGGGGCAGACGAGTGGTGAAGACGTACACAACCGAGTGGCGACGCGCAGGGCGGCCAACTGAAGAAGACGTGCACAACCGAATGGCGACGCGCGGGACGGTTGACTGGAGAAGACATGCACAATCGAATGGCGACGCGCGGGGCGGTCGAGTGGTGAGGAAGTGCATAACCGAGTAGCGACGCGCAGGACGGCCGACACGTGCACAACCGAATGGCGACATGCGGGGTGGTCGAATGGTGAGGAAGTGTGTAACCGAGTGG
>LR738710.1:308219123-308286711 GCA_902687465.1 Secale cereale
CACGGAGTGGCGATGCGCAGAGCGGCCGAGTGGTGAGGACGTGTCCGGTCAAATGATGACGCGTGGGACGGTCAAAGTGAAGACGTGCCCAACGGAGTGGCGATGTGGGGAGCGGTCGAGTGACGACGCGCTGGGTGGTCGAAGTGAAGACGTGCTCCACGAAGTGGCGACGCGCGGGGAGGCCGAGTGGTGAGGACGTGCACAACCGAGGGTGACGCGCGGGGCAGCGGAGTGGCGACGCACGGAGCGGTCGAATGGAGAAGATGTGCACAACCGAATGGCGACTCGCAGGACGGCCGAGTAACAACGCGCGGGGCGGTCAGAGTGATGTTAGCGTGTCCTAGGGAGTGGCTGCACGCATGAGGCCAAGTGGTGGCGCGTGGGGCGCTGAGTGACGATGCCCGGGGTGGTCGAAGTGAACGTGTGTTCCACCGAGTGGCGACGCACGGGGAAACCGAGTGGAAGCGCGAGGAGCGGCCGAGCGACGACGCCCTGGGCGGTCGAAGTGAAGACATGTGCCACCGAGCGGAAAAAATGATCCTCACATGAGTTAGTCAGATGCTTTCGAAGATAATGTAGTGGCGAGGTTGGTGTATCATGGTTGAGGTACAAGAAGACCAGTTGCCAACTGATTGTGAGTAGGAACGAAGATGGCGTGCAGAGGGCCTAAGTGATCATGCAACTTATCGATGTGGAAGATCCGGTGCACTCGTTGAAGTGAAGGTTCTGACTGGTGTGGAAGTACTCGACCACTCAGGAGAGTGTGATTCTGAATGAGCTACAGCCCTCGAGTGCGGCGTAGCCTCCGAGTGTGGTGTAGCCCCCGAGTGTGGCGTAGCCCCCCAGCATACTATAGTCTTCGCCCGCAGTCCTGTCGGAAAACAAGTAATATAGTTTTGAATGGATAAATTGTAATTCGTTGAGTCGTACGCGGGTAAAGGTGAGGAGGAGCTTCCGAGTGATGCTCGAAAGAGGAAAACTTGCAAAGGCGTGAAGTATGTAGTTTGATTGTAAAAGAGATTTATCTGACTCATGCCCAACGAGACGACGAGGTCTATGTCGTTGATACGATGAAGAAGGCTCCACAGAGGGGTCGGTCGGATGTGTTCGAAGTCAACAAAGCGACAAGGTCGGTGTTGCGGTGCGCTAAGATCGGAACGGTGACCGAATCCGAGTAGCGATGTAGTTGACGCACAGTGCCGTCGAGTGATCGCGTAACTTGTGCATGAAAAATAGCACAAGCCAATGTAATATTTGATGTGTGCTGAAATAATTTGTGTGAATAACGCCCATAGACACCCGCTGGGAGTGCAAGGGGATTGCTGGTTAACCAGCAAGAGTCTGAAAGAGCGAAGAATCCATTCGAACATGTCAAAGTGAAGGATCCGACCGAACTCGTTGGAGTACTAGCTCAAATAAAATGGAAGTGTAGTGTTCCGACTGAGTTGCAGACCAGCAAGAGTCTGAAAGAGCGAAGAATCCATTCAAACATATCAAAGTGAAGGATCCGACTGAACTTGTTGGAGTACTGGCTCAAATAAAATGGAAGTGTAGTGTTCCGACTGAGTTGCACAACAGCAAGAGTCTGAAAGAGCGAACAATCCATTCGAACATGTCGAAGTGAAGGATCCGACTGAACTCGTTCGAGTACTGGCTCAAATAAAACGGAAGTGTAGTGTTTCGACTGAGTTGCAGGCCCCGATGACCAATGCAAACTCGAAATGAAGAACACATGGTGTTCGTGAGTGACGAATGCACTAAAATGAAAGTTGGACTCGGGAGTGAAATAACCAGTACTAAGCAAGAATGTCAAAATAAGCAATGGAGCATAGAAGTACACTCGGCGGCGTGGCCTCCGAGTGAACATGATGTTGGTCACCTCATAACCACTCGGCCGCTCCGTGCGTCTCCTATCGGTTGGTCACCTCATAACCACTCGGCCGCTCCGTGCGTCGCCTATCGGTTGGTCACCTCATAACCACTCGGCCGCTCCGTGCGTCGCCACATGGTTGGTTACCTCATCACCACTCGGAGCGGCCGAGCGGTGATAAGGTGACCAACCGATAGGCGGCGCACGAAGCGACCGAGTGGTGATGAGGTGACCAACCGAGTGAAGTAGACGCGTCCCGCGGAGTGTCGATGCGCGGGGCGTCCGAGTGATGTAGACGCGTCGAGCCGAGTGGGGACGCGTGGGGCGTCCGAGTGATGCAGACACGTTCAGCGGAGTGACGATGCAGACGCATCTAGTGAAGTGGTGACGCACTGGCCGTCCGATTGATGTAGACGCATCCCGCAGAGTGACGACGCGCGGGGCGGCCAAGTGATGAAGATGTGTCTCACCGAGTGATGGCACACGGGATGGTCGAGTGATGGAGACACGCACAACCGAGTGACGACGCGCTGGGCCAGTGATGCTGGCGTGACCAGCTGAGCGAAGGTGTGCAAGCGGCTGAGTCATCATCTGCATGTCATGTGTTATTCGCCCGAACGAAACGTCCGTCCGAGTGAACTGCTATCCGCGGACGACGACGAGACAAAAGACCCTGCAAGTTACCAGCAAGTATAGCCACGAATATTATTTTTTGTTGGATCAACACTTCCCTGAAAGTTAGTAGGTATTGCCAGCATGGCCACGGAGTTAATGGCATGCATGCATGCACTAATTAACCGGCGCCGGCCGTGCTGCTGTGGAAACGGGGCTTATCAAACGAGTTGGAACCGGTACAACCATTTCTGTTTGGGAGGACCGTTGGATCCCAAATACAACCACACTCAAGCCTACTGGGCGCCTTGGCAACGAGCATGTTAACAATGTGTCTGAACTGATTGACAATCAGACTGGTTCTTGGTTGGTGGAGAAAGTACGTAGTACCTTCCTTGCCCCGAATGCAGATGCAATACTGAACATTCCTTTGAGAGCTTCCGGTGGAGATGACTTCTACGCATGGGCCTTGGAACGGTCGGGTGTTTACTCTGTCAAAATGGCTTATCGTGCTCTAATGACTCGGAACGAGCGATCAGCTCAAGAGGAAGGGACGGTGGCGGAATCTTCAACGTCGGATAAACATCTTTGGTCATCCTTGTGGAAGCTCAAGGTAATCCCAAGAGTTCGAGTTTTCTAGTGGCGTGTTCTTCGGGGTATTTTACCGGACTACGCCACACTCCAACACCGCCACATCAGGACAGTGGCGAGGTGTGATCTCTGCAAGGCTGCACAAGAGGATCTACACTATGCACTGGTGACCTGCTCTCATGCTTCGCAGTATTGGGTGGCAGCTCGGGACCTCCTAGGCCTTAAGCTCCCCCGATTACACCCAGCATCTTGGGCACGAGACATCCTGCTGGATGATATCATTGCAGACTAGGACAGATGCAAAATTGTGACTATTATGCATGCTATTTGGTCAGCTAGGAATCGATGGACCCATGATAAAGTCACGTTCGATCCTTTCCAAATTGTGAAAACAGTCCGCAACGATCTTCTACTTCTTGAGCTACCAGATCCTGGGCGCAGCATCTCCGGCATGCAATGGCGGCCGCCGGATGTTGGCTGGGTAAAGATCAACACGGATGGTGCAATAAATAGTGAAGCTCATTGTGCAGGAGGAGGTGGTGTTGCCCGTTCACATCTCTCCTTCCTCGGAGCTTGGAGTAAACCTTCCATGGAGTAACTGATCCACTTATTACTGAAGCATTGGCTCTTCGTGAAGGTGTTATTTTCGCCCAACTTCGTGGATTCTCACACGTGGTTATGGAGGTGGATTGCTTAGAGGTGTTGAACCTCTGGTCATCGCGCAACACTTCTCGCTCAATTGTTGCGCCTATCTTAGATGAAATTGGGGAGAAGGCAGATAGTTTTATCTCTTTTTCTATTAGGCATGTCCCGAGGGATGGCAATTGTATGGCCGATCTTTGTGCTAAGCAGGCTTGCACCTTGTTGGTGTCGGACTGTTGGCTAGATGAGTGCCCATCCTTCCTTATTAGCAGCCTACGGGCGGATTGTAATCGGATGTTATTAAAGCAATAAAACCCCCCATGGTTCTTGGCAAAAAAAATAATTAACCGGCGCCGAAGAAACGCACTTATGGCTGCAATAATTAGGCAAGTGACATTGTAAATCCTCACCAATTGGCCGCTTAATGAGGCTATTATACCTAGGCCGCTTAATGAGGCGATTATACCTTGTCCAAGCGGAGCCAACGGGGTTGCCTATTGGTGGGAGCCGTCCTTCTATTTTCCTGTATGGTGCATGCGGTTAATAATTGAGGAGGAGGCCCATGAACTTAATAATCAAGGAGAGAGAAGGAGCTGCCCGATTGGTTTCGCCGGAGAAGGAAACTGCCCGAGCGGAGGTGGATGCGGTTGTCCGCCATCGAAGTAACCTTTCCGGCGTGGAGACGGCTGCGGGTCCAGGCTCAGTGGTCCGAGTTCTCGACCCTATTGCCGAGGCGGCGACCTTGGGCATTGACCCCACATCGGCCTCGGCACCGACGGCCTCTACTAATGCTGTCGACGAGCTGCCGGTGTGTTGTGCCGGGCAGTCGATGGCAGAGGGGGCCGCCGCTACTCGCACTATGTCGAGCAGTCGAAAGGGAAGGTAGCGGACATCGCGTGTCCGCACTGGCGTGCCGCGCTGAGAAATCAACGGTGGAGGGAGCTATCGGAGGGTGGAGCTGTGGTGCGTCCGCGCCGCCGCCGTGCAGCTGATGCCTCATCACTCCGGAAGCCGATCCATTTTGGATGACGCTGCTACAACGGGTTGCGCTGTGCTATTGTGGAGTGCAGTGGCGGAGCGTGACACAAAATATAGGAGGGGCCTACATTTAAAATGCGAAGCAAAGATAATCAAGCACAAATAAATACACGGTCTTTCAGACTTTATTTGTAGAGTCAAAATAATTTGAGACCTACTAGGGATTTATTTTAGAGTCAAAAGAATTTGAAAGCTAGGTGGACTTTTTTTTCCTGAGGATTGGAGTAATTTGACGTTTTTTTCTTCAAAATTTGGAGGTTTTTATTGGGCGTAGTTTGCTAGTGCATTGCCTGCACCGTCTCTGTCACTTGGCATTGCCCAACGTCAACATCCGGCCCACAAAGTAGCAAGGAGAGAGTTGATGACAGCTGTTATCGGCCCAGATAAACAATTCGGATGGAATGGATCAAATGGGCACATGCACTGCTAATTATTTTTTGCACTTTTGATAGACCGGGCCATGGCCCAGTATGGTCCCCAAGAGGATCCGCCAGTGGTGGGGTGGTCGTCTTCGATGACACGGAAAGGCCGGCTGAACGCCGTCGTTGTTGGTGCTGCCGAGCAGAACCCGTCCGCGTGAGGTGACCACCTGAACCGGCGTCTGTTGCCTTTCTTGCACACGCTTGAATCGATCGGCATAAGTGCACGAACGTGTGGACATGCAAAAGAAATAGAAACCAATCAGCAGGTCATTGATTGATCGTTAGATCATAAGCGGATAGCACTCAGAAGAGAGAAAACTCATGATCCGTCCGTTACTGATTCATCGGGTGAAGATGTATCTTTTCCCCTCTTTTTTTGATGCTTCAATTATTTGCTGCGGAGACAAACAGTAGGAACTGTAAGAACGGGAAACTGGATATAGATGAATAAATAAAAAACCATCTGCATCACGGCTCGATAGACGCCATGCCCCATGGTGGGCACCAACTGTCGTGGGAACGATTCCGACAATAATAAGGTATAGGGTAAAGGAGCATGATCTATCGAGATGCATATGGGTGACACGACGGTTTTAGCGAGTTCGGGCCTCTCGCAGTGGAGATAACAGCCCTATCTCTCGTGCTCGGGAGAGGCTTTGTTTATCTGTGTATGTATCCGGAGATTACAATGTGTGATAGAGGGAGGAACGGATCCTCATGCCTGAGCTCAGTCCTGAGACAAATGGCGATAGAGAGAGAGGGGAAGAATGAGAACCTGTCTAGTCTAGTGGTGGGGGTGGCTTATATAAAGTGCGCCACCCTCTCACCTCCTATGTTACAAATTGGGCATTGATGCCATAATGTCAGCCTATTACTAAGGTGATGCGTCGAGTGCCTTGTCGACTGTTGATCTTTGCATATCCGAGCGAGTTGTACAATCGAGTGGTCGACTATTATCCGAGTGGATGGTATGCTGCTTGTCCGAGTGGATAGTACATTGCTTGTCCGAGTGGATTGTATGTCTGTATGAAATTTATCTGGACTCACATGATGTGTGGACCCCATGCTTTATGATATTTTCGACCCTTTGTGGGCCTACCTGTTATGTGCATCCCCAACACATTGTATTTGTGGCAAAGACACCATTCATAATTTTTTCATACATGTCACTCTTGATTCATAGAACATCCTGGTACACCGCTGGAGGCATTCATATAGAGTCATATTTTGTTCTAAGTATCGAGTTGTAATCCTGTAAAAAAATAGAAGTGTGATGATCATCATTATTAGAGCATTGTCCCGTGTGAGAAAAAAAAGGCCAAAGAAGCCAATGAAAAAAAAGAAAAAAAATAAAGGCCAAAGAACCCAATGAAAAAAATAGAAAATAAAAGAAGAGAGAAAAAGGGATAAGGGACAATGCTAGCTACTATCTTTTTTTGCACACTCGTGCTTCAAAGTAGCACCATGATCTTCTTGATAGAGCGTCTCTTGTTTGGTTATTTTCATATACTAGTGGGAATTTTCATTATAGAACTTGGCTTGTATATTCCAACAATGGACTTCATCAAAATGCCCTAGGTCTTCGTGAGCAAGCAAGTTGGATGCACACCCACTTAGTTTCTTTTGTTGAGCTTTCATACATTTATAGCTCTACTGCACCTGTTGCATGGCAATCCCTACTCACTCACATTGATATCTATTGATGGGCATCTTCATAGCCCATTAATACGCCTAGTTGATGTGAGACCATCTTCCTCCTTTTTGTCTTCTCCACAACCACCACTCTATTCCACCTATAGTGCTATGTCCATGGCTCACGCTCATGTATTGCGTGAAAGTTGAAAAAGTTTGAGAATACTAAAGTATGAAACAATTGCTTGGCTGAAACCGGGTTTGTGCATGATTTGAATATTTGTGTGACAAAGATGGAGCATAGCCAAACTATATGATTTTATAGGGGTGAAGTTTCTTTGGCCATGTTATTTTGAGAAGGCATAATTTCTTTGTTAGTATGCTTGAAGTATTATTGTTTTATGTCAATATTAAACTTTTGTCTTGAATCTTTCGGATATGAACATTCATACCACAATAAAGAAAATTACATTGATAATTATGTTAGGTAGCATTCCACATCAAAAATTCTGTTTTCATCATTTACCTACTCGAGGACGAGCAGTAATTAAGCTTGGGGATGCTTGATACGTCTCCAATGTATCTATAATTTTTTATTATTCCATGCTATTATATTATCTGTTTTGAATGTTTAATGGGCTTTAATATGCTATTTTATATGATTTTTGGGACTAACCTATTAACCTAGAGCTCAGTGCCAGTTTCTGGTTTTCCTTGTTTTTGAGTTTTACAGAAAAGGAATACCAAACGGAGTCCAATTGACGTGCCAATTTTTGATGGTTTTTTATGGACCAAAAGAAGCCCCGGGAGTAAAAGAGTTGGGCCAGAAGAGTCCCGAGCCATCCACGAGGGTGGAGGGCGCGCCCTACGCCCCTAGGCGTGCCCCCCTATCTCGTGGATGACTCGGAGACCCCCTGACTTGTCCCAACGCCAAAAATTCCTATAAATAAAGAAACCCCCGAAAACAAACCTAGATCGGGAGTTCCGCCGCCGCAAGCCTCTTTAGGTACCAAAAACCAATCGGGACCCTGTTCCGGCATCCTGCTGGAGGGGGGATCCATCATCGGTGGCCATCTTCATCATCGCGGCGCTCTCCATGATGAGGAGGGAGTAGTTCACCCTCGGGGCTGAGGGTATGTACCAGTAGCTATGTGTTTGATCTTTCTCTCTCTCGTGTTCTTGATTTGGCACAATCTTCATGTATCGCGAGCTTTGCTATTATAGTTGGATCTTATGATGTTTTTCCCCCTCTACTCTCTTGTAATGTATTGATTTTTCTCTTTGAAGTTATCTTATCGGATTGAGTCTTCAAGGATTTGAGAACACTTGATGTATGTCTTGCATGTGCTTATCTGTGGTGACAATGGGATATTCACGTGATCTACTTGATGTATGTTTTGGTGATCAACTTGCAGGTTCAGTGACCTTGTGAACTTATGCATAGGGGTTGGCACACGTTTTCGTCTTGACTCTCCGGTAGAAACTTTGGGGCACTCTTTGAAGTTCTTTGTGTTGGTTGAATAGATGAATCTGAGATTGTGTCATGCATATCGTTTAATCATACCCGCGGATACTTGAGGTGACAATGGAGTATCTAGGTGACATTAGGGTTTTGGTTGATGTGTGTCTTAAGGTGTTATTCTAGTACAAACTCTAGGATAGATCGAACGGAAAGAATAGCTTCGTGTTATTTTACTATGGACTCTTGAATAGATCGATCAGGAAGAATAACTTTGAGGTGGTTTCGTACCCTACAATAATCTCTTTGTTTGTTCTCCGCTATTAGTGAATTTGGAGTGACTCTTTATTGCATGTAAGGGATAGTTATATGCTCCAGTTATGTTTTTATTATTGAGAGAACTTGCACTAGTGAAAGTATGAACCCTAGGCCTTGTTTCGAAGCATTGCAATACCGTTTGTGCTTAGTTTTATCATTAGTTACCTTGCTGTTTTTATATTTTTAGATTACAAAAACCTATATCTACCATCCATATTGCACTTGTATCACCATCTCTTCGCCGAACTAGTGCACCTATACAATTTACCATTGTATTGGGTGTGTTGGGGACACAAGAGACTCTTTGGTATTTGGTTGCATGGTTGTTTGAGAGAGACCATCTTCAACCTACGCCTCCCACGGATTGATAAACCTTAGGTCGTCCACTTGAGGGAAATTTGCTACTGTCCTACAAACCTCTGCACTTGGAGGCCCAACAACGTATACAAGAAGAAGGTTGCATAGTAGACATCACTCAGCAAGTTTCTGGCACTTGGGATTCTAAGGATCCACTCTTGGCGGCTTATCACCGAGAGATTGATGCTATATTAGGTCACTTCAAGGGTTATCAAGTTGAACATGTTGATCGCAGGAAAAATGAGGTGGCTGATGCTTTGAGCCTGTTAGGATCCCAGCGTAAGCCGATGCCTCCTAACACTTTTTTGATATTTTGCATAACCCTTCAGTTAAATTGCCTACAGAGGAAGATCTTGTTATTCCTGACCCGGAGGCACAATTAGTGGCGGCTCTTCATGCTTTTCCTGATTGGACAGTTCCATATTTGGCTTACATAACCCAGGGCGAGTTACATGAGGATGAAACTTTGGCCAGGCAGATAACCCGGCGGTCTAAGTCAATGACAATTGTAAATGGAGAATTGCACCATTGCAGTGTTTCAGGGGCATTTCAACGATGTGTTTCTCCAGAGGAGGGTTGTGAGATTCTATGTGAAATTCATGAAGGTGATTGTGGTCATCATGCCGGCTCTAAATCTCTTGTGACTAAGGCTATTCGTCACGGATTTTATTGGTTGATAGCTCATGCTGATGTAGAGGATTTGGTCAGTAAATGCGATGGTTGTCAGAAATTTTCATGACAAGCTCATGTGCCGGCTCAAGAATTGAGGATGATTCCAATTGCTTGGTCGTTTGCGGTCTAGGGGCTTGATATGGTTGGGCCTTTCAAAAGGTCCAAGGATAAAAAGACTCACCTTTTGGTGGTTGTTGACAAATTTACAAAGTGGGTGGAAGCAGAGCCGGTCAGTAAGTGTGATGCGGCGACACCGGTTTAGTTTATCAAAAAGGTGATTTTCCGTTTTGGTTTTTCCCATAGTATTATAACTAAGAATGGAACTAATCTATCTAATGGTGCTATGAGAGAATTTTGTCAACGTGAGCATATTGGACTTAATGTGTCATCAGCGGCTCACCCTCAGTCTAATGGTCAAGCCGAAAGAGCCAATCAAGAAATTTTGAGAGGCATCAAGCCCCGGCTTTTGGTTCCTTTGCAGAGAACACTGGGTTGTTGGGTGCAAGAGCTGCCCTCAGTGTTATGGAGCATTAAAACCACCCCTAATAGATCTACGGGTTATACTCCTTTCTTCATGGTTTACGGAGTAGAGGTAGTTCTCCCTAGTGACATCCGTCGCGATTCGCCCCGTGTGGCGGCTTATGTTGAAGCTGACAATGAAAAAGCACGTCAGGATGCACTTGACCTGTTAGATGAGGAGCGTGACCTTATAGCGGCTCATTCGGCGATTTACCAGCAAGATCTACGCCGTTATCACAGCCGCCGGGTTAAGACCAGAACCTTCCAAGAAGGCGATTTGGTGCTCCGGCTTATCCAGGATCAAACTGATATGCACGAGCTATCCCCACCTTGGGAAGGACCCTTTGTGGTTAGCAAAAAATTGCACAACGGGTCGTACTACCTTATCAATGTTTGAGACCACAAGGACTCACGCACGTCGGAGGAGGAGACCCACCAGGCGTGGAACATTGCTTATCTTCGGCCTTATTACACCTGAGTCACTAGATCTTGTTATGTACATATTATGACAATGTATATATTATGACAAATATAATAAAGATGGCATCCCTGATAATTCAGGGTCTCTGTCATTTCACATTTGAGAATAATGAGTCCTTATTATCATGATTACTTGGGGGCTTCCTGCTCAATGAGCATAGTTGTGACTACCCCTTTGATCCGGCTTATACGCCATAATTACAAAAACACTTGGGGGCTCACTACCCAGGGTAAAGGGACCAAAGAGAGTCTGTTGCTAAGCACAACTCAAACATAGGTACCCTACTTTGATATCATTTGGGGGTGACCTGCTTAATGAGCAGAGCCTTGATTACCCTTTTAATCCAGCTTGTATGCCCTTAATAAAATATTACCTGGAGGCTCTTTGTCCAATGGACAAGAGTTTTTATGACGCTTGTAATAGGCTTAAAAGCCAGGCTTGGAAGCCTGTTGTATTCACCTAAAAACACAAGTTATCCTGCCTTTTTAAGTCTGCCACTCCGCCCAGATTGAATGGAATGACCCGTCGTACTTTTGACAGTCAATCTTATACAAGACCCTGAACTTGTCAAAAGTTAAAACGACCATTGGTCATGTGAGGCCCGACTTATAAGGTTTGCATAAAGGTTTAACTCAGTGGTGGTGCGCCCATGAAAGCACTTGAGATTTAGGCTTGGCGGAGTATAAAAGCCTTGTTTTGGTGGTTTATTATGCTTTGAACACTTTTGGTTTCTCTTTTATATATGATTTAACACAACTCAGGCCATGTAGCCTCAATTTCTATGGCTCGTATTTGAGTACATCCGTGGTTTCTAGTAACCCGGTCTGGCTTCGGACTTTAAGTCGCCAGTAAGTGACAAACAGGGCATTATTTGTTCAAAATACGAGATGAACTCTCCCTGTACGGATCTGATAAGCCGGCAGTCTAAGCAAATACCACAGGTATGATATTTTCTTAAAAATTATATATAGATTGCGGTTGTACCGACCCTGGCTATGGACTATTTGTTCCCATAGTCTTATATCACAGGGGTATTGTGACCCACCCGGCGGTAAACCGCTAGCGCACTTGTGATTTATTTGTGTGCGGGGCAATATTAAGTTTGATCTGCATCAATCAACGTTATCATACATAAAGTGGCAGATCTTCAAAGTTATAGATCGGCAATGTCATATAAAATAGGAAGCATGCATGATGGCATGATCAAAAGTTTAAAACTAGCCTATTACAAGGCATCTGATGGCTAAATGAGAACAAGTGTTTTGGGAAATTATCAAGCACAGAAAAAAGTATTTCTGCTTAAATAAACATCAACTTATGATTGTTTGCGGGCTGAAGCCTCTGGGTCATCCTGCGCCTCTTCTTCATCTTCGGTTCATTGGTCATCCACCAGTTGGAAGTCAGGCGTAGCCCAGTTGATACCGGTCAACGCTTTAAACACAGCTTCATCATCAATGAGGTTTGATGGATCAATGTCAGGAGCGAAAGTATGCTTACGAATCGGCGGGATGAGAACCGTCGTCATATGAATCGGGGCTTTCACCTTTTTGTTGTCAGTCATAAGCCGCCCGGTATGTGGCAAGGTTGGTCTCGTCGGCCAGCTTACTGGCCAATGGACGCATTGGTCGGGCTATATCGGCAAAGTCATCCGCAGTGAAAGCAGATCCATCTTCTTTTACGCTGGCGCATCCATTGGCTAAATCCTCCGGGACAAGATCTGCCAGCCATGCTTTCACCCAGCTTAAAGCAGTTAAAGCACCGGCTCTAGCAGCCCCTGTTTGAAATCATCAATCCTTAGAGGCAACATAGATAACTTATCTAAGGTGTCTTTGATAAGTGGGGAGGGAGTTTTTCTGTGCATGGCAACAGCAATGATACATTGAGCACCGGTATATAGTTGTTCTACAAGATTATAGACAGCCTTAAGCCGAACACGCATATCGGAGCCCAGCTTCGCACTCCGTGAGCCTACATTAGTGAAATTGTGAATAAGCCGACAAATGTTGGCAAGATAGTTATGGAAATACCAAGGGAGACATATTTTCTACTAAGCCGGACAGCTCTTCAGTCACCGGCTTAAGTGCTTCTTCAGCATCAATAGCTCTCTCCAATAGAGCCGCCTTTTCAGATTCCCAGCTAGTCTTTTCAACATTGAAATCTTGCTTCGGCTTTTCAATACCTTCCAAAGCAGTTTTTAATGTTGTCTTAGCCTTGGATGTCTCGGCTTGTTGAGTTGTCAAGTTGGCCTGAAGATCTTTCAGCCCATCATCCTTCTCAGTCAGTTCAACCTGTGATATGTAAACATGGAAGGCATTATGATCACCAAGATTTGTAAAGTCCCAAGCACAAACAGGCACTATCCTTGGCACTTGGGGGCTAATGCATACTTGCTTTTGAAACTTTCTGAAAAGTCCCAAGCACAATACAACCATTATACTTGGCACTTGGGGGCTAATGCATATTGCTCTTTTTGAGACAGGCTCAAGTGATAACCCGGATAAATGACACGATCCGAATTATAAAATCTCTAAACTGGAGTATTGGTTTTTCAGAAGGATGGTTAGTCCCGGATAATTAATGGCTGAAGTCCCGGCTCATGATTGCAAGCATAAGTCGGCCCTTGGGGGCTACGCATGCAAAGTTGAAGTGCTAATATTATAAGTCCTGACTCATGTTTGGAAACATAAACCGGCCCTTGGGGACTACTGCAATTGATCTATACAACTACTGAAGTTTACAGCATATTCTTTTCTCTATCATATCCAATAAACTTGGTAGCTAAGGGAAGTATAGTTATGTAAAAAGAAGTGGCAGCATGTACCTCATAACGCTCCTTCATCAGATTTACTAAGCCGGCCTCAAAGTCACGGCTAGTATACAGACGGTTTAAATAGCCAGAATGGATGTCATGGGCACTGAAATGGGTATAGTTCTCCAAATCTGCCTTCCACTTCCCTTTATCCTGAGCAGAAAGTTCTTATTTAGCAGTATGTTTGCTCAAAACAGTAGGTTGATCCGGAGCTGTGAAACCATCTCCAGTGACAACAACGTCATTATCCTTTTCCTCAATAGGCTTGAGTGGGCTTGGCGATTCATAAACCGGTTCAGTATCCATAGGCTCTATGGAGGCTTCGTGATCTTATGGTGGTGGATCGTCAAGGCTAGCTTCAATGGTCGGGTTAGTAGGTTCTGATTGTTGTTTCTCCGGCTTAGACGGGATGACGTCATCGGCCGGCTTATCCAACTTGGCTTTCTTGCTAGGTTTAGCCTTGCCCCTGCAAATAAGAAGTGTAAAAGGTCAGTACAAGGATCAGATGTAAAGTTTGGATAATATAGCACTCTTACCCAGGTACAGCTTTAAAAGCCGGGATTTGAGTCCCCGTTGACTCGTCATAGGAAGAATGTGAAGTCCCTTGATAGTTTGAATCGGACGGGTTAAGAGGTTGTCGGATATAACCAGCCTTGGGATAAAACGTGTCAGAAATGTGAGAGACCTCTGGGCCGCGTTTGCGAACCGGCGTGTTTGGTAAGCCGGATGAAGTGATTACACCACCGCTATGCCGGGTGGTATGGCGAGCTTTGAATTTTTGTTTATTCAAAATAAAGTTTGGATCCAAGTGAGCTAGAGGTGAGAAAAGCTTACTTTCTGGCTTGCTTGTCGGGTTTTCTTTGTTGGCAGAGGTTCTGAGCCGTAGGAAAGAATAATTACCTCTGCATCATCCGCGTGGCTGGCCTCTGTGTCGTCCTGATAACAGTCATTGTCAATGAGATGTACAAAAAATGAGCCAAGAGAGTCAAGGTCTACCTCCGACTCATCATCATCATGAATATCATCATCCAAGTTTAACTCGGCAGGTTCACAAGTTTTCTTCTTGGCAGGTGTCAGTGTCAAAACCGGCGGATCTCGGGTAGGGGGTCCCGAACTATGCGTCTGAGGATCGATGGTAATAGGAGACTGGGGACACGATGTTTACCCAGGTTCAGGCCCTCTCGATCGAGGTAATACCCTACTTCCTACTATATTGATCTTGATGAATATGATTACAAGAGTTGATCTACCTCGAGATCGTAATGGCTAAACCCTAAAATCCTAGCCTATGATTATGTTATTCTCTAGCCGCTACGAACTAAACCCTCCAGTTTATATATGCACCGGAGGGCCTAGGGTTTTTACATAACCAACTTGCAGAGGAAGGAAAGATTACACCCGAACATATAACCTGCCTTTGTACACATGTAGGAGTCCTATCCGAATACGAGAGACGATCTTCAGCAATGATCTTCACGGCCCACGAATCCGGCCCACCACGAGTTTATCCGGCCACATGAGGACCCCTCAATCCAGGACTCCCTCAGTAGCCCCTGAACCTGTCTTCGATGACGATGAGTTCGGCTTTCGTATTATCTTCGACATTGCAAGGCGGGTTCCTTCTTCCGAATATATCTTCTGCAAAAAGTGTATTGTGTTTGGCTCTGCATGGTTAGTACAACCCTTAGCCTCAAAGGCAAGGCATCGAAAGAAAATGAAAAATGTGTCTTTACTGACAACTTTTTGCGAAGTGTTACGTCGATCCCACTAATATACCAGACCATTTTATTTGGTCCCAGTTTCGCGTTTTGAGGCATAACCCCCTTTGGCACGTCCTATCAATGCAGAGATCATGCCCGCTTATTAGGGGATCCTTATCAATGTGACGAGAGCATCCAAACCACGCATTATGCATGACCGCTTTGGGAATCCGTGAGGTTTGCGGCTAAAGTGGGGAGACATTATGTATTCACATCGTTATAAAAGGATACCAATCCCTTTCATCAGCCTCGCGCTTTCCTCAAGCTCGAGTTCTCCAATCTTCCTAGCCCCAGCACCCTCATCTCTTGCGCCCGCAGTTCTCCGTTCCTCAACCACCACTTCCTTCCCCGGCAATGGCTGGATCCGGTGTCAAGGGCAAGTGGGAGGCCTCTACGGTTACTGAGAAAGCCGTGGAGGATCTCCGGAGTGCGGGCTGTCTCGCTGCTAACATTGCGCACTGAGTCCCCGCCAAGGGTCAGGTGGTTCCCGTCCCAGAGGCGGGCGAGAGAGTCATGTTTTTGTCACACTTTGTTAGGGGGCTAGGGTTTCCGCTTCACCCCTTTGTTCGGGGTTTGCTATTTTTCTACGGGTTAGATTTCCACAATCTAGCCCCGAACTCGATCCTCCACATCTCCGCTTTTATAGTGGTGTGTGAAGCTTTCCTCCGCGTTCCCCCACACTTCGGCCTATGGCTCAAAACCTTCAACATGAAGCCGAAGGTGGTGGATGGGCAACATGCGGAGTGCAGGGGCGCTGTGATAAGCAAGCTCCCGTATACAACCTGGCCAAAGGGGTCGTTCGTGAAGACGAACAAGCTTTGGCAGCAGGAGTAGTTCTACATCACTGAGCCCCGCAACGCCAAATGGGCGGCGGTGCCTGCCTTCAGATCTTTACCCTCGGAGAGGCTAACCTCTTGACCGATAAGGGTCCGAACTAGGGGTCTCACACTGAGGTGACGGAACTCCAAGGCCGTGTGTCCGGCATGATCTCCAAGGGCTACCAACTAACAATTGTGATCCAGGTAATGCTGGCCCGGCTTGTCCTTCCTTGCCAAAGCTGGGACTCCTCCCTATGTGAGTTCGATCCAGCAGGAGACCGGCCCCTAAAGCATCTCTTCGGTTTTAGGCACAAAGAGATCTGGAAGCATCTCTTCAAGAGCCAGAAGGAGTGGCCGAAGAAAACTAATGACGCGGGTGTTGGGGAACGTAGTATTTCAAAATTTTCCTACAATCACGCAAGATCTATCTACCAGATGCATAGCAACGAGGGGGAGAGTGTGTCTACGTACCCTTGTAGACCGAAAGCGGAAGCGTCAAGTGACGCGGTTGATGTAGTCGAACTTCTTCGCGATTCAACCGATCAAGCACCGAACGTACGACACCTCCGTGTTCAGCACACGTTCAGCTTGATGACGTCACACGAGCTCTTGATCCAGTTGAGCTTCACGGGAGAGTTTCGTCAGCACGACGGCGTGGTGACGGATATGATGAAGTTACCGGCGCAGGGCTTCGCCTAAGCACTGCAACGGTATGACTAGGGTGTGTTTCTGTGAGGGGGGCACCGCACACGGCTGGAGAGATCAACTTGTGTGTTCTAGGGTGCCCCCTGCCCCTGTATATAAAGGAGCAAGGGGAGGCCGGCCGGCCCCCTATGGCGCGCCTAGAGGAGCAATCCTACTAGGAATAGGATTGCAATCCTATTCCTAGTAGGAATCACCAAGAGGGAGAGAGGGGGAAGGAAGGAGAGGGAGAGGGAGAAGGAAAGGGGCGCCGCCCCTCCCTCCTTTCCTTGTCCAATTCGGACCAAGGGGGAGGGGCGCGCGGCCCAGCCCTGGCCGGCCCTCTCTCTTTCCACTAAAGCCCATTAGGGCCCATAGCTTCCCCGGGGGGTTCCGGTAACCCTCCCGGCACTCCGGTTTATTCCGAAACTTTCCGGAACACTTCCGGTGTCTGAATATAGTCGTCCAATATATCAATCTTTACGTCTCGGACATTCCGAGACTCCTCGTCATGTCTGTGATCTTATCCGGGACTCCGAACTATCTTCGGTACATCAAAACTCATAATACCAATCGTCATCAAACGTTAAGCGTGCGGACCCTATGGGTTCGAGAACTATGTAGACATGGCCAAGACTCATCTCCCGTCAATAACCAATAGCGGAACCTGGATGCTCATATTCGCTCCTACATATTCTACGAAGATCTTTTATCGGTCAAACCGCATAACAACATACGTTGTTCCCTTTGTCATCGGTATGTTACTTGCCCGAGATTCAATCGTCGGTATCTTAATACCTAGTTCAATCTCGTTACCGGCAAGTCTCTTTACTCGTTCCGTAATACATCATACCGTGACTAACTCATTAGTCATTTGCTTGCAAGGCTTATTATGATGTGTATTACCGAGAGGGCCCAGAGATACCTCTCCGACACTCGGAGTGACAAATCCTATTCTTGAAGCGGAATACATACCTGCTTTCACCGCACAAGAGGTAATCAAAAATTCTGCCGAACATATATCCCCTTATTTTCTAATGATAATAGGAATTAGAGTTTTTGCGTGATATACAGGGCTGGACCAAGAAGGCAATCCGGCTTAAGTGTCCGGCGCCTTTGCCAGAAGACCCAAAGACGCCTCAACTGATGGCGATGCTGGTCCCGACGCCGTACAAGGCGGCGGACAAGAAGTCCAAGAAGAAGAGCAAGGAGGCCGAGGGCGGCCTCCACCCTGCGGACGGGAAGTCCGAGGAGATCAACATCCTCTTCTCCGGAGAGGAGGAGGATGACGAAGAAGAAGAAGAAGAAGAAGAAGAAGAAGAAGAAGAAGAAGAAGAAGAAGAAGAAGAAGAAGAAGCAGAAGAAGAAGAAGAAGAAGAAGAAGAAGAAGAAGAAGAAGAAGAAGAAGAAGAAGAAGAAGAAGAATAAGAAGAGTCCCCTGCGCAAGGCAGGGGGGAAGAGGGCGGTCGCCGCTGATGCAAGCAAGGCCGCACCCTGGAGGAGGCTGAACCTCCCCGTTCGTTCGGACTCATCGTCCGAACATAGCTTTGTGGTGAAGCCTAGGGAGAAGCCCTCGGCCGAAACGTGAGTTTGTTCGGATATATTACTTGCTGCACCTTGTTTATTTAGCATTTTAACACTTTCTAAGTATTTCTCACCTGCTGACCTTCAGCCCTCCCCGAGCACACCCCGACGCCTCCTTATCGGAGGGGAACTCTTTGCCGTCTGGAGAGATGGAGAGTGACCCGCCGGTCCGAGCTCCATCGCCCGTGGCCCGCGGGGACACCGAAGTGTCCTCCCAACGTGCGTCTTCCGCTCAAGGAGATGGGGGCGGGGAAAGTGACAGGGCGACCGAGGGTTACACCTCGGCTACCGCTGACCATGGGGAAACAATCCCCATGGAGACCGAAAACGGGGTGGCCAAACAATTCGTGGCCCCGCCGAATACTGATCCGGAGCCTAGCGCGGCTCTGGGGTCCAAAGACAAGATCCCCAAGGCGGGGGAGGATACGACGGCGCCTGGGGTCAATCCGGAGGCGCCGGACCCTCTGGAGGGAGCACTACAGAGTGCTTCCATTGTGGAGGAGCACCGCACCATGATGGGTGCGGTGATGAAGAAGATTCAGTCCGTGAAAGGCGGACTGAATGAAGCCTTCAACAGCCTGTTAACAGGCTTTGAGGTAAGCAATGTAATGTTCTTTATGGAACTGTATTTGTTTTATATACACATATATAGCCAGTAGCCCCTGATGCTTTGTGTGATTCTGAACAGAATCAGACGAAGTATCCATAGTATAGCATATTATAGAGTTGAAATGTATGCTTTTGTATTTTAACATGCTTCACTAGTTGCGGCAACTACATGAGATGCAGAAGTTGCCGAGCTAAATCGAAAGCTTTTGCTGGCCAACGCGGACCTCGACCACGTCAACCAGCGTTTAGATGAAACACAAGGTACGCGGATTTAAAAAATTAAGATGTCAAGAAGACTAAGTAATTGAGTATGAGTATAAACTCTTTATGATATTCTGTATTACACAGTTGGCGCCACTGAACTCGAGGCCCTCAAGGGCGAGCTCGCGAAGGCCAAGAAGGAGGCTGAGGCGAGCAGGGCAATCGCTGACAAAGCGGCTGCCGATCTAGAGGCCGAAAAGGCCGCGTGCAAACAGCACGTGGCTCGGGTGTCCGAAGTCGAGGATGAACTCAAAGATGATATTCGCAACTGCGAGGCGTTGGAGTTGAAGGCTTCGTAACAAGCATCCAGGCTAAATGCGGCAGTTAAGGCTGCCCAGGATGCGCGAAGCGAGTCGCGCATCGCCTGTGAAGAAATCAAGCAGGAGCGGGAGATAGCATCTGGTAAGACTTTTCTCTTACAGAGCATCTTCGGAGGGCGGAAGTACCTTGGGCTGTCATGGTTGTGGAGTTCTCCAGGCATGTTTGTTGATCTTCCGAGGAGCAGCGCTGACGCCGCCCAATACTTCTGAGCCCAGGAGGGGAACGACACACAGAAGATGTTCTGGTCACAGCTCTATGCGCCAAAACATCTGGTGCCCCTCAACGACCAGATGAAGCAGCTGGTCGAGCTGCACAACATGGCGGGTTCGCCCATGAAGGACTTGATAGTCCAGCTATGGCCCACTGAGCCAATCCCAAGTAGCTACTTCAGATTGGTGAAGCGGCTCATCGAAGCGAGTCCGTGGGTCGATGCATTAAAGTGTTCGGCCTGTATAGAGGGTGCTCGGATGGCCTTCGCCCGTGTGAAAGTGCACTGGGCGAAGATGAAGGCGCGGGATATAGCTACTGATGGCCCTCCCGCAGGCAAGGAGCACCGCAAGACAGAGAAATATTTTGAGGATTTCATGGAAGGCGCCCGCCTTGTAGAAGGCCAATGCTCAAAAGATGTTATCTTTGAGTAATTGTATCCGGTTGTAAAGGCTTTTGAACTTATGAACCGATGTATATAACTTTTGCGCTATTATAATATGAGCGACGTTTACTTCCTGTGCGGCCATTTATTTAGCTCTGAAAGCTTCCAGTCGTCGGCTTCAGCCCCCATGTAAATATTACTGGAGTGTTCGAACATATGCATAAACACTCTTTACCCAAGGTCTTGGTCCATGTAGGAGGTGTATGCGGAACGAACCAGGCAACTAGACTATGCAGTATTATTGCTTTCACTTAGCCATAGGAGTTTGACAAGTGGGGCTAGGTACTAGCCCCTGGTGCGAATATGGTACTTCCGAATTAAGGTATCCATTTGTACGCGGCTGGGCGGAAAACCAACCCTTCGTATAACACGGGGTAGATCTCCATCGATCGCAATATAACACTAAGTCACCGGATCGCGGACCAGGTTCTCGCATATCATGACAGTCAGTTTTCGGCTTTCTCTACTGAGGTACTTGACCGGACGAGCCAGAAGTACAATCGCAGTAGTTCTCCCTTTACACCCTAGCCGAACAATCGGGAACGTAGGGGTAAGCATAGGAGCCGGGCAACCCAACTATTGACCCAAGACATGATTCGGAACTGATGCATATAAAGCAAATATCCAGGACGCCGAACACTCCCTATAGGTGTTCGGTCTTTTCAACATATACCGGGCTGGATACAACCCCTGGTAATGGACCATGTTATCAAGGCACACGTGGCAATCTGACATGGGGAGAGAACACAGGTGGTGAGAGAATGAAACTCCGAGCATGATATAAGCCAAGGTGTTTCGAAAATATCCCATTATAGTACGGCGAGCCGTATGTTTACAGATAATGCTGATAACTTCCTCGGACATTTTACATGCCAGCGAAGTATAGAACAAAAAGAGAAAACATGTTTACATAGGGTCTTAATCTAAAAAGAAACCTTAGTGCGGGTCCCTACTGCACGTCTGCGTCGTTTTCTCCTTTATGATGTGTCCTTGAAGAGAGGAGTGCGATGGCCATCTGTAAAAAAGAAAAAAACTGGAAAATAAAAGAAATCCAGTGTGGCCATAAACAAAACGGGTTCATTTAGTGAACCTTGAAAGATAATTTTAGAGTCCGAACAGGGTCGAGCCGAACTATTTATATGCAGTGTGCCCGAGTGCCGCCCAATGGATTTTGAGGGCATTATTATGTACACGAGGTACGTATGCTATCACCTTATGGGGCAGTTGATGGGGGCGTAACTGCTAATCTAGCTCAGGTTCATCTGAGCTGCCGCACTGAGGCGTATGCCGGACACGTTTAGATGTGTGTGCGGTTTTAACGACCGATAGGCTGTCCGGCTTGAATAGGCCGTTTTGCACTTCGGCTGCTAAGGCCGCGGTGTCCTCCTCCGTACGGAGAGAGCGCTCCATATTTTCATTGACCGTAATGACGCCACGTGGTCCAGACATTTTAAGCTTTAGATAAGCATAATGCGGGACTACATTAAAACGGGTGAATGCCATTCTTTCGAGTAGTGCATGATAGCCACTTCGGAATGGAGCTATGTCGAGGATTAGCTCTTCGCTTCGAAAGTTATCAGGAGAGCTGAATACGACCTCCAATGTTAAAGAGCCCATGCAGCGGGCTTCTATGCCCGGTATCACTCCTTTGAAGGTCGTGCTGCTTGGCTTAATTCTTTATGGGTCGATCCCCATCTTGCGGACAGTGTCGTGATATATCAGATTGAGACTCCTGTCGCTGTCCATAAGGACTCGAGTGAGATGGTATCCATCGATTATTAAGTCGAGCACTAGGGCATCCGAATCCTCGTGACGGATACTAGTCGGATGATCTCTGCGATCAAAAGTGATCGGACAGGCCGACCATGGGTTGAATTTGGGGCAGCAGGCTCGACGGTGTAGACATCTCGGAGTGCGCGGTTGCGCTCCCTCTTTGGGATATGAGTGGCATAGATCATGTTCACTGTTTTGATCTTTGGTGGAAATTTCTTCTGTCCCCCTACGTTCGGCTGGCGAGGTTCATCCTCGTCTTCGCTCTGAGGTCCCTTTCCCTTGTGTTCGGTGTTGAGCTTGCCGGCCTGCTTGAAGACCCAAAAATTACGGTTGGTATCATTTGCAGGTTTATCTGGGGTGCCATGGACCTGGCGGGGCCTATCTAATATTTTGTCCAGGCTAGATGGACCATCTTTGCTGCCTTTGAATGGCTTCTTCCGTTGACCGGGTATGGAGCTGCTAAATCCGACGTTTACCGTTGTATCATCTGGGCTTCCAGCATTATTTCGACGTTTGTTTTTATTATGTCGTGGCTTTCCATTGCCGTCCCTGACTTTAGATGTTCCAGGGTCGCTGGTGCTGCTACGAGCTAACCAGTTGTCCTGGCCCGCGCAAAAATGGGTCATGAGTGGGCTGTCATTGTCCTCGGCTTTTCCTGTCCGAGGTGTCTAGCTAGCCATTCATCCTGGACACTTTGCTTGAAGGCCGCTAAGGCTTCGGCGTCCGGACAGTCGACGATTTGGTTCTTCTTAGTGAGAAACTGTTTCCAAAGCTTGCGGGTTGACTCCCCGGGTTGTTGGATGATGTGACTTAGATCCTCAGCATCCGAGGGCCGGACATAGGTCCCTTGAAAATTGGCCCGAAAAGCATCCTCAAGTTCTTCCCGACTCCCAATGGAGTTCTCTGGGAGGCTGTTTAGCCAGTACCGAGCTGGTCCTTTCATCTTGAGGGGTAAATATTTGATGGCATGGAGATCATCTCCGCGATCCATGTGGATGTGAAGAATGAAGTCTTCTATCCAGACGGCAAGATCCGTCGTTCCATCTTATGCCTCAGTATTTACGGGTTTAAACCCTTCTGGAAAGTCGTGATCCAGCACCTCATCGGTGAAGCACAGAGGGTGTGCGGCACCCCTGTATTTTGCTATGTCATGGCGTATGTACGACGGTTGTGTTGTTCGGTATTGACCCCGAACTGGTATATGACCGGCATGATTGGCTTGACAGCCGCCATCCCGTGCGGGAGCACGGTCCCTTGATCCGTAGATGGATCTGGTCTTGCCAGCCTTTTTGTTTAGGTCCTCACGCAGATCCTGTTTCCGGGCCTGAGCCGCATCCTCCTTTCCTTTACGGGGTGGGGGTCCGGGCTTGTGCACGCCGTTGCTAGACACTCTGTCCCGCCCACGAGGTGGTCGGTCCAGCTCGTCGGCAGTGTTATTCTTCAGTGGTATAGGCGCAGTGGCCTCGTCGTCGAATTTGGGCAGCAATTTACGCTTAGGATAGCCTTTGGTTGGGCGATTGTAGCCATATTTTTGCTCAGCGTCTAGCACTTCTTTCCATCTATCATTGAGCGTGTCCTGTGCGGCTCAAAGCTATCGTTGCTACTTTTTCAGGCTCCTTGCGGTGGCAATAAGCCTTTGATGGAAGCGCTTTTGTTCTAAGGGTTCTTCTGGGACGATGTATTCGTCATCGCCCAGGCTAACATCCTCTTCGGAGACAGGTTCATAATTGCTATCTTCGGCATCGCTGTCATCGGACAGCGGTTTCAGACTATGTTCGATGTCCTCTTGCTCGTCCTGCTCCATCGCTGGGTCTGCAGGGTCTTCGGCTTGCTTCAGACTATCACCGTCGTTAGTGACAGTGTTACTATCTTTTCTTACGGGATTTAGTTCGGAGCTTGGGATGTCGACGCTTGGGAGGTTCATCGACAGGCTTGTCCTTTGCGGGATCGTTTTCGCCGTCGCCCTCCTTCTCCTTAGGTGTATCCACCATATACACGTCGTATGAAGACGTAGCTGTCCATCGCCCGATTACGGGCCGGTTTTGGTCCAGATCTGCTTCGGCTTCGAGGTCCATCCCTTCGAAGTCTTCGAAAGCTAGTCAAGTAGATCAGTTAGATCTTCGACCGTGGCTACCAAGTGGGTGGTGGGTGGGAAGCAAAATTCTCCATCATCAGTCTCCAGTTCGAACCGGATATAACTCGGCTGTGTGTCCCCGGCTAAGGAGAGAGATTTTTTAGCACATCGCCGAAAGGTGAGTGCCGGAAGATATCTGCAGCGCTGAATTCGACGACAGACGCCTGGTCAAGCTTGAAGGGTGCAGATGCGCACGGTTCGGAACCTACAACTGGAGATGAGTCTGGAGTTCCCAACACAGATCCCGCTCAAAGTCGGGTCTGTGTGCGGCACCGGCACCGTTGAGTCTGTGGCTTCCGTGGTAGGGTTGAGCTTCCCATCCTCGGGTGACGCGATCTATTCCGGATCTAGGGCCAGAACGGTTACAGGTGCTATTTCCTGGAGGTGGTCCGATGATGGAGTTGGGTCATGTTCATCGTGGTGGCAGGGAGCGATCGCCGTGGGCTCGAATCCGTCGAAGATCAAGTATCCGTGGATATCAGCAGTGTAGTTCAAGCTTCCAAACCTGACCTGATCGCCAGGGGCATAGCTCTCAATCTGCTCGAGGTGGCCTTCTGTGTTGGCACGGAGCATGAAGCCGCCGAACACAAAAAGATGGTCGGGAGGGAAAGTTCCCTCGGTGGTGCCATCGTGGTTGACGAAGCGATCCATCAATCCTTCGGTCGACGACATAGTGGAACTCTCAGTGAAAGCACCAATGTCGGTGTCAAAACCGACGGATCTCGGGTAGGGGGTCCCGAACTATGCGTCTGAGGATCGATGGTAACATGAGACTGGGGACACGATGTTTACCTAGGTTCAGGCCCTCTCGATCGAGGTAATACCCTACTTCCTGCTATATTGATCTTGATGAATATGATTACAAGAGTTGATCTACCTCGAGATCGTAATGGCTAAACCCTAAAATCCTAGCCTATGATTCTGTTATTCTCTACCCTCTACGGACTAAACCCTCCAGTTTATATATGCACTGGAGGGCCTAGGGTTTGTACATAACCAACTTGCATAGGAAGGAAAGATTACACCCGAACCTATAACCTGCCTTTGTACGCATACATGAGTCCTATACGGATACGAGAGACGATCTTCAGCAATGATTTTCATGGCCCACCAGTCCGGCCTACCACGAGTTTATCCGGCCACATGAGGACCCGTCAATCCAGGACTCCCTCATGAGGTTTCTTGACGAATTTTGATTTGGTACGAACCGGTTTGGCTGGCTTATCCTGTAGTTTCTTTTTCCAAAAGGAAGAATCGGCCTAGTAATGTTAAAGAGATCAGGAGTGAACAATAATTAATGCAAATATGGTAGAGCAGAGGACATGCAAAACTTACAGCTGGCGATTTATTGAAAGCACAGAAAGGGCTAAGTCATGTTTTGCCGCATTCTGCTAAGGGTTCGTTCAATAATTTCTTGGTAGACTCAGTGATTTCTGCATCAGACAGTTGAACGTCGCAGTGGCGCTAGGGATCTTTTACATTACCAGTGTATTCGCAAATCAAGCCGGGACGGCGACTAAATGGCAAGATACTCCAAGACAACCAGCATCAAACAAAGTCAACGTCAGTTAAGCCATTGGCCATCAAGGCTCTGAGTTTTGAAAATGCAGGGGCATATTTGGCCCGTTCCTTTGCAGTAAGCCGCGAGGGGAGTGGATGTGTGCTACTGAGTCGGTGATCGCGGTAACCCGGCAGAGGATTCTCTTCAGCTAGAGATGCGTCTTGGCAATAAAACCAAGTCTGGTTCCGGTCCTTGGGATGGCTATGAGGCTTAGCATGAGGAAAACCGACGTCTTTCCTCTTTTGAATTGTAACCCCATCAAGTTCGGTATGGGGTCCATCGACGAATTCTGTCTGGAGGTTTAAATAATAAAATTCCCTGAATAAGTCGACCGTGGGCTCCTCCTGAAGATAAGCTTCGCAGAACACTTGAAAATTGCAGATGTTGGATACAAAATTGGGTCCTATGTCTTGAGGGTGGAGCTAAATAAAATGGAGCACATCGCGGAAGAATTTCGAGCCGGGAGGGCTAAACCCCCGTTGCAAGTGGTCAGTAAAAACAATCACCTCTCCTTCTTTGGGTCTAGGAGGACATTCTTCGTCGGGGGCCCTCCAATGGATGTCTTTTTTACTAGCTAAGGCGCCAATGGTCACAAAATTATTCAGGTCCGTTTCAGTGACCCGGGATTTGACCCAGTTACAAGCAGAGTATGTCTTGGCTATTTTTGATCTCAAAGGAAATATTGTACCGGTTTAGATTATGAAGTTAAGCCGGCTAAAAAGTTATGAAAAGCAGACAATAATGAAGCATGGAATGGAGATTCAAGATAAAGTAGCGACGGCTTAAGAGGGGACTAATGGTACCTGGTGGATTACCGTTTCTAAGTTAAGCCGCCCGTGTAGACAGTGAAATACAGATCTAAGAAGTAAAAATTGCCAAGTATTGGAAAAACAGATTTCACAGATTGATGTTATAATTCTGGATCTACGGTGTGACAGATAAGTGGGAAATATTTAGACCTAAAAAACTGCAGTGCTTGAATAGTTCATGTTTCCATATTGGATCTAAACAATGGAGATGTTTCTAAATATCTAAAAGGGATACTACAATTGTTTTCACGGAGGATGAATACAGAGGTTGGATCGAAATCACGAGATGCGGTGAAAATCAAGAATGAGCAAGATGAACTCCGACGAACTCATTGAAACCCTAATGGGATCTGCTGGGAAAGGAAAAAGGAGAACTTACCAGGGCTGTTGAACAGCGGAGATCTGGTCGGTTCAGGTCGATGCAACGGCCGTTGTTGAAGCAGTGGTGAATATCGACGGCGGCGGCGAAGCTCAGGTGCTAGAGCGACGTGAGGTGGAAGACAGAGATGATGAGGTGAGGGGGGAAGTGAAAAGGGACCCTTGGCCTTATTTATAACATCAAAAGGATAAGCAGCACACGTAGGAATCAAGGAAGCCAAAAAATGGATATATAATGGCACAGAAGCCTCGATTGTCGGAGGATCATTGAAAGATAAGATATATTAAAGATTTGGGCATTGTATAAAATTAATGACATGTGACGTCATGGCGGGTTACCACAAACATAGGAGATGACATCATGGCGGGTTACAGTACTTTGCAGAGAGAATGAAGAAGGATTTTCCTAAGTATTGAAGATTGATATGAACAAGTTCAACTCAACCTGGGGCCTAATGTTGGGGATATAACTATTGGATATAAACCAGCCAGGAGGGGCCGGTTTAAGCCGCAAGCGAGTTACCAAGACAGCCCAGAAAGATGTTGAAGATGGCGGTTCAAGAAGCAGGCTTGCTAAGGGCCTGAAGCCCAATAGTGACTTAAAAGGCCCGTATGTGTAAACCGCCATGTATGTATGACTTGTGTTGTAAGGTAGGAATAATTAGTCACCAAGTCGGACATGTTGTATGAGCCGGTCGGGACTCTATGAACCGACATGTGTCAACCTGTGTATATAAAGGGACGACTCGGCGGCGGTTTAGGACAGGAAAGAAGATATCGAAAGCTAGGTCAAGCGTATTCCCTCCCTGGTAATCGAAACCTACGTAATTCCATCTCAACTGGATTAGGCTTTTACCTTCACCGCAAGGGGCCGAACCAGTATAACTCGTCGTGTCTTTTGTCCCGATTAACCCCTTTAAGCTAATCTCTGTGTGACGGCTCCACAACTAAGTCCTTGCACTAGGAGATCTGTCGTGTTAACCCCACGACAGGCGCCGTCAGGGCCACACGAGCGGCGAGAGCGGCCCAGCGCTCAGCACGGACGCGGCGAGCATCAGCCATGGGGCGATGAGATGACAACGAACCGAACTGATGAAGATAAGCTCCGACGCACCCCTACCTGGCGCGCCAAATGTCGGATTCAGGGCTCCGCAAAACCCTACCAGGTTTGAACTCTGGGGTGCGTGCGAAGATCTTAACCTCGCCTATCTACTTACTCGCCATCTCATGAACTAGCACGATAAGCAGGAATGTAAAAGAGACACGCAACAATTTATCCTGGTTCAGGCCACCTAGCGCTGAGTGGCCCTACTCTAGCAGTGTGGTGGATTAGCCTCAACATGGACTGTGGATGAACTAGTACAATGGGCGAACAACCTCCGGAGGTGTGTTCTTGCTTTGTAGTGGAGGGGAAGGTCCGAATGATCCGTCCCCTTGCTGGGTGGTGGCTATCCTACTTATATAGTGGCCTTGGTCCTCTTCCCCCGAAATGTTGGCGGGAAGGGAGCCCACAACGGTCAATTTTGAAGGAGGGCAACTAGTACATCTTATACTTACTAACGGTGGTCTTCGCCTGCAAAGCCTCTGATCTTGACGCCTTGGTGGGCTCAGTGATGACCTTCGTCCTGACGGTCTTGGTCTTGTTGCACTGGAATGGAAACCTTTGGCAAATTCCTCGGGACTCTGCGCCTGAGCCTGCTTCTTTAGCACCAAAGAGGAAACTATTGTACTGTGCCCGCTGGCGCCCGCCTAGCCTTGGTCGTCATGGCTTGTGTCATGCAAACCTCGCGAGGTGGGGGTTGCATAGAGTTCTCCGCTCCTTAGGAGCCAGCCAGACGAGGCTGCCCCCTCCGGAGGTCTTAGTGTCGTCCGCCCCGCGAGGCTTGGCCCCTTGCGGGGGTCTTGAGTGTTGATGTTGTATATGGGCCGTAGCAGGCCTGAAAAGGAGCCACGTCATGGGCCGCAGGCAGGCAAGTCTGGATACCCTTGTTTCCAGAACGCCGACAAAACTGTTGTAACGGTTGGATTTGGGGGGTCACTATATAAGGAGGGTTCTTACACCTACCTCCTTACCTCTTGCCCCCCTCTCTCCTCCATTATTGCCCATCAAGCTTTCTTGCCCGATCTCTCTTCATAGCCACTCAAATTTGTTGATTTGCTAGGGATTGAAGGAGGAGACCTAGATCTACACTTCCACCAAAGGAAATTTGATTCCCTATACTTTCTTGTGTGGATTTTGTTACTCTTGGGTATTTGGGCACCCTAGACGAAAGAGGTCACCTCGGAGCCACAATCCATTGTGGTGAAGCTTCATGGTGGTGTTGGGATCCTCCAATTCAGTTGTGGAGATTGCCCCAACCTTTTTTAAAGGTTCGGTTGCCGCCTTCAAGGGCACCACTAGTGGAATCACGACATCTTGCATTGTGCGAGGGCGTGAGGAGAATACGGTGGCCCTAGTGGCTTCTTGAGGAGCATTGTGCTTCCACACCGCTCTACGGAGACATACTTCCCCTCAAAGGGAAGGTACTTCGGTAACACATCCTCATCTCCACCGGCTCTACTCGCTGTTACTTCTTACCTTTACTTTGTGCAAGCTATATTTGTGTTCTATCTTTGCTTTCTCTTGTTATTGTTGTTGTTGCTAGTTTCATATAGGTTGCTCACCTAGTTGCACATCTGGACAACATATTTGTTGCTATACCTAATTTGTTAAGAGAAGTTAAAAATTGGTAGTTGCTTATTCACCCCCCTCTAGTTAACCACACCGATCCTTTCAGCAAGCTCATGCTACCTTAAGATGGTAACTCCGAGCCGACCGGAGTGCTTGGGCCTACATACATGTTGCCATGCCACCAAACACTTGCCTCCATGAATCTCATGCGCCGCAACCCAAAAAAATGCACAACAATCTTCGTTCACACATTCCAAGGCCCATTTGGGAGCATCCTCCACCAAGAGATGATGGATCGGTGTAGCTCTTATAACGTTGTTAAGCAGAATAAGATAACCAGACCTGGCAACGAGGCCCTTATGCCAACCTGGCAAGAAGCAGAACCTCGTCGACAATGGGTTGCCATTGAGATCAAGTTAGTTGTTTGCTCAAAAGTTGTAGACCCAGGTACCTGCAAGTAATATTCGGCATCTGCCATGGCATGACAACCTGCACCAACTCCTTGTAAGCCAACTCTCCTTGGATCATGATCGTGGTTGACTTGGCAAAGCTCACGTGGAGGCTAGAAGCATAGCAGAAAATCCTAAGCGCCTCTTTGGCAAACATCATATCAGCAATCGTATGCCTGACGATCGGAACGACATCGCTGACATATATGAACAATCTCTGGAGTAATGAACATCCCAGTATCACAGTAATGACGCCAAACTCATGTGCTTTATTAACCTTCACGCACTAACAACACAAAGTTAAGGGAGCAAACTTCCCCCCTTAGTTTCCTTTTTTTTTCAATAACTATGTTGATTACAAAAAAGTCATGATACAAAATTCTCCGCATGCATATAACTTTTTGCAAAACATATTAACCTTTGTGCTTTCATTTTCTTTGAATACATTTTTCCTTTTCTTTTTTCATTCTAAACTAAATCGAATTTCAGTCTCACGCTTTAGGGCATCTACAACGCGGGCGCTTAGCCAGGTGCCAGGGTCTCATTCCCGACCGTTTTGCTCGATTCATGGTTGATCCCAGGATTTTCTTTGACATAAATGCCTCGCCGGGCACTTGCGCCTTTTTTCCCGCATGCATCTTTTTTGACGAGAGTAGGGGGCTAGATCGACGCTAAAAAAATCAGCTAAGCCCTCAACCTGACGGTCCTGCGTTGGAAAAGCAGTCTCCTTCACCAACGCTTCTTAATTAATCCGTTTTCTAATGATGCAAGCGCCCAAGCAAGCGCCTCTGCATTGAAAATGCCCTTAGATGTCTCTACAATTCTCATACTGTATAGAAAATTATATGTGAACCATATAAAGCTCATGAAAAAAATGATGCATACAAAGCCATACCTAAGGAAAATAAATGAAGCATACAAATGATTTAGTGGCAAGTGGCCATGTTCCACTTTATTGAAGTAACAAGCAAGCACTTGTTCTTTCCGTGACAAGAGAGGGAACTACCCCCGAGTCAAATTACTCGTGTTGTCCCATTTTGCAACTTGTGGTTGAGGGCCAGTTAATCTAATTACGCTACTACTACACGAACACATGGTAGAATAAAGCCCTTTCCAGTGCTTCACCGTGGAAAGGTGCTAAACATGCCACATAAGCAAAAAAAATGACATGTCACAACAATTAAGGAGGAGAGTCCGAGAGACAGCACTTTGATGACCCCAGAAAAAACCAATGCCAAACGTGTGAACCTATGCAAACTACTGAAACGAAACAACTTGACCGATACATGAAAGATTTTAGGTGCTAACTCATTAAATAAAGTGAGCTTAGCAACAACAAGTTAAGCACCTATGCATTGGAGAGTTAAGTTACTAAGCTATTTAATGCTCTTAGCATCTCATCTAAGCATCTTTGCATTGGAAGAGGCCCAGAGGTTCCACTTCCGGTGTGATTCGATCGAGAACATTATACTCCATAAATATTAGAGCTTTCAAGTATACTCGTGCTTTTATCGTTAGCTTGTCATGAAACTCCAGAGTGGTCAAATGCCAAGTTCGTGAAATAGAGTCGTGAGATTTTTTCCCCGGTCCTGCGTTTCACATGAAATGAAATACTACTCCCAAATGTGCAATACTAGTACTCCCTCCGTTTCAGTTTATAAGGCGTGCGCGTATCCCTAGGTTGCCAATTCGATTATCGTAATATAAACTATATGACACAAAAATTATACCGTTTGAAAATAAAACATCTAAAGTTTATAATGGTATAATTTTTTTAATATATGGTTTTTATTAGGTTGGTTAAATTAACGACGAGGGGTGCGCACGTTTTATAAATTGAGAGAGATGGAGTATGAAAAGGAGAGGGGAAACCAACCGCTTATTTTCCTGTCCGCACCTGACATTATCATTGCCCCAGCCTACCAATCTCAGGTCAACCGACTCTATCCAGCAAGATCCAGCCCCCTTCGCAAGGCCAAAGCTGACCACCAGCCCCCCGCCACCACCAACCCCTCCTCCCTCCCTCCCTCCCTCAATTATTATACGTTGTTAGCATTGTTAATCACTTCAGACCGATCCATCCGACCATCAGCTGTATTGTATTTGTTCGGTGGATGACAGCGGGGAGAGGTGCGATTCTGACTTCCTGAGGGGCAGCTGGATTCCAAGAAACCGTATTCTTGTGCTGCTAGCTAGGGGCGACGGAGTTTCAGCCAGGGACTTGTCGAGGAGGAACTCAATCCCATGGCCGGCAAGGAAATCTACCACAAGATGAAGGACAAGGTAATCACTGGAAATGGAAGAGGACGGGATCCTTTCTTTCTTGTTTTAATCAGTTTGCGCCGATTTGCAAGTTTAGCTGGGTAGAGCATCGTATGCTTGGTTTTCTCGTCCTTCGCCTTCCATTAAAGAAGTGATTCACGTGTTGTGCTTAAGTCCGAGCATGTCTTGGGAAATTGTAGAATGATGATAGTCAATCGGTTAGTTTTGCTGGTCAACTGTTTTACCTTCTCCAGTGATGCAGATGGTTGTGAGTTGTCTAGTCTGGTTGCCCGTAATGAGGCCTGGCTACCATGGATCTTTGTATTAGCTTTTCTTTGGTGGCGTGGGGCGGTGGGTTGACCTATATAGTTGGTTTCTTTCCGAGAATCTCAATAACTGGATGGATTAACTAAAAGACTTTACTGTTCGAGGGGTAACCTATTGTTCTAATGCTAAAATATCACCGTGGTAATAGAAGTTCTAATCTGAATGAAGGTTGTTAGTTTTGCAAAAGAGATTGCAAATGTCTATTCAAGTGTTGAGTGTTTTTTAAGTCAAATGCAATCAAGAACTACAAAGGCTAGAAGCAAAAGCTATATGTCCATTGTGTATATGCACTAGTGTCTCGTGTGTTGTCGTTGGCGAACAGTATAAATTCCCTGTTTCTTTCTGATAGCCCTGGAATGAAGTATGTTTGAGGAAGCAAACCCTGTAGGAACAAGAGAAAACAATTCGATATGCTGGTTATACAAGTATGGTAGGCAGGGCCGTCGATGAGGGTGGGTGGCCGAGGTGGGCGACCCGCGACCGCACAGTGCCCCATAAAAATCTGGGGCCCCAAAATCATTAATATCACGCTAATTATATTGCATGTCAGGCACGATCTCATCAGTCAATGATTTATTTCCTTCTACGCACCCCCAGCATGCACGGGGGCCTTGATTATCTCCACTGCATGCGCGGGATTTGTTTCCATCTCACGTGATAAGTGTTCTCCCAAGCAAGGTACTTATACGTACGGCATTTATTAACGGATTTTTTGGCGCTGTAATTGCATGCGAGAGGATTAGGGAGGAAAGGAATTAAGGAAATCACCATGGAGATCATTCCATTCGTAGGGCCATTTTCTTTACCGTATCTTCTTAGTGGAAACAATCTATCAAAGGGAATCAAATAAGTGAAAATAAGAAAATGCCTAATATTTTAGAATTCTCTAAAAATTAGTACACACCTAATAATATGAAGAAAAAAAAGATTATGAATTTTTAAAATTTTAAGGTCCTGTTTTATATTCGATGATCATACGACGTAACTGTGCAACCTGGAGTACTCCGCACCACACGATTCGTGCCATGCGATGCTCAGCAGAGTGATGATATCTTGACAGCGACGATGACAGGCACACATTACACGAATTGATAGCCGAACCATAATATAAAGTTTTTTTTACCGTCCCGGGGCCCCAAGTTCCTGAAGACGGCCCTGATGGTAGGATAGCATAGTACAGTGGACAATATGACAGGCTTACATTTTAATTGACACTCAGAGGCACACCCACCATGTTTGCTGGTGAGTTTTATTTTGTATTGATGAAGCCTCAGTGATTAGGGCGTGTATTGGAAATCAGGATTAAATGCACTGGAGTGGATCATATTGTAAATTTCTGCCATGTCTATAAAAAATTGATGCATGCTAGATGCCAAATCCCGAATGTCATTCCTACAGAAAAACATGGAACTGCATGTGAAAATCACATGAAATGCAGTCCTGCAGGCCAAATCTTTGAAGTTTTATTTTGGTGCTTACTGGTTCCTAAATTGTGTTTGGTAATGAAGGCCGAATAACATGTTTTTCCCTACCAAACTAAATTTATGGAATTTATGAATAGCGGGCAGAGGAACATAACTTTGGAAATATTATATTATTAAAAAAACTAGCAGTTGCGAACCAAACAAGAACTGTACCTGGAAAATGCTTGATATTTTTTTTTAAAAGGAGGAGGACCCCTGGCCTCTGCATCTGGACGATGCATGCAGCCACTTTATTAATTATTCACACAAGACCTTACAAAGTCATACAATAGTAAGACTAAAGCCACCGTCTAGGCAACATCTGTCGCTACTCCTATCCAGTTGATGTAGGGATGTTGATAGTCTGGGCCTAATACCAAACAGACCTTGCAACCAAACCTAACATCTAAGACCTGAGGTCCCAACCAGGATGCCTGCCGGGTATGGGGCACCCACCAGTCCGGCGCACTCCTCAACCAGGACGCTTGCCGGGTATGAGGCCGCCGCAGCCACCTGCCACCAATCTATATTCAGTGATGTACTGCTGCATCTACCTTGCCCGGTCTAGCTGCCGTCGATGCCACCACGATGCCAGACAATGCCACCATCCTGCGCTCGTCCATCATCACACGCCCAACAGCGAGACCCCGCTGCTCCATGCCGCTGAGACCCGCCGTTGTCGACGTGTCAGATGCCACGCCGCTCCTCCGACGAGAAACACCACCTGTTGCCACTGGTCCCATCCCCTCCGCCTGCAGTTCCTCAAATCGAGCACACAAACGCCCCAGTCGGTGCCTCCAAGAAGGGTACGACACACGTAGTGCCGCCGCCGCCCAATCTAATGGGATTTAGGGTTTTCACCCGGGCATGGGGTCGGGGTGGACGGCAGGGACCTCGACGGCGCCTGCAAGGAGGAGAACGGCGACCCTCGTCGTCGCCATCGTCGGGATGAACGAGTCATCCAGAGTTTCCTCCGGTCCGATGTCACCTCTACCAGCCCCCGCGAACGCACCGAGGCCGACGACCGCGATCGTAAGCCACAAAGTGCAGCGGGAGAGAGTCTGCAACGCGGAGGAGATCCACCGGCGACTCACCGCCAACGCGATCAAGACGCTTTCCATCCACCCCCCGCGGACGTCGCCAGCCGAGGGCCCATGCCTAACGGGGCCGCTGCCCCCGGTCCAGGTCCCTCCACGAAGGCCGGAGTGGCGAGATCCGCCACGAGCGACGAGATCCGGCACCGCGCGGCCGACGCCATCGCCCAAGCCCACCGTCGACCGATCCCGCCGCCGCCGGGAGCCCGCACGCTGCCGGGAGTCCCACACCCATGGATCTGGGCACCCGTGCACCGCCGCGAGTCCGCCGCCTCCGGGATCCGCCACACCGTCGGGAGGGCCGTACCCCGCGGATCAGGACGCCCACGCCGCCGCGGATCCGGGAACGGGAGGAGAGACCCTCCGCCGCCGCCGTCGCACGCACGGGCTTTGCCCGGCGCCGACCATCGGCAGCGGCGGAGGGGGAGAAGGGCGCTGGAGGGACTAGGCGGCGGCGGCGGCTGAGCCCTCCCGAGTCGCCCGTGGGGGAGGCGACGCGAGAGGGACCTACTTGAGATGCTTATGAGTTTTAAGGCTTTGCGATATAAGGTTAAAAAAATAGTTACCTTGAAATGTTATGCACTACCGGATGTCCAGACAGTTCTAGACAAGTTCATTTTGGGGAACTATCTAGACAGGCTCATTTTGGGAAACTGTCTTTTGTCTTCTTGTCCTAAAAGCTTCCTGTGAAGTTTACTCTTTTTAGTGCAAAATATGGAAGGGGAGGGTAATAACATTTGCTTTTAGCTTTGTTGTGCTGGATGTTCCAACAAACTTGTAGTCATATATTTGCCTTGCTGAGTGTTGAGGTCATTATCAGCATAGCTTGGTTGACAAATGGTCTGGATGTTCTTACAGGTGAAAGATGCTTTTAGTTCATCGGGGCCAGAAACAGGGAAAGGCAAGACAAAATTGTCAGGCAGGCGTGTCAAGCATGGTTACCACCTTGTGAAGGGGAAATCAAATCATCCAATGGAGGACTACTTGGTGGCGGAGTACAGGCAAGTTGCGGAGCATGACTTGGGTTTGTTTGCAATATTTGATGGCCACCTGGGCCACACTGTTCCAGACTTTCTGCGTGCACATCTCTTTGATAACATCTTGAGCGAGGTAATGCTTCAATTCCACTTGCTTTACATTTTTTTTGAGATCAAAGTTCAGTAATTTCTGCCATACCTATATGCTAAACTGTTGTTGGTGAGAGTGTTCTGCTATTATATCTCAAATGTTTGGTTACCGTAGCTTCATCGTCATAAGGTGAAAAGATGAAAAAGAAACACATTCCAATCTTAATGTTGGCAATACGTTTTAATAAGTTTTTTTCCTTTGTCGGTTAAGAAGTGCATATATTTTGACTGTATGATGTTTTTTCTGCAATCTACTTGCAACTACCATACTAGAAACAGAAAGAGCAATATAGGTAGCGACTTAATTCATAGCTTATGCCTATTTGGACATAGTCAACTGAATTTACAGCCGTACTGATTATGTATTAATATCTGCATACTCAGCCAGAATTCTTGAGTGACACGAAAAATGCTATCAGAAAAGCTTATCTACTTACCGATGAGAAAATATTGGAAAAAGCAGCTGAGTTGGGAAGAGGAGGCTCCACGGCTGTTACCGCCATCTTAATAAGCAGTAACGATAGTGTGAAGCTAGTGGTCGCGAATATTGGAGATTCACGAGCAGTTATTTGCAAGAATGGTAAAGCAGAGCAGCTTTCAGTTGATCACGAGCCTAGCATGGAGCGAGAAATTATTGAGGAAAAAGGTGGATTTGTTTCAAACCTGCCAGGTAACAACCATCTTTTGTCAGTCCCTACCAACACGTTGCTGTATGCCTGAAAAAGTATCTTCATTCGAATTTAATGGTTCTGAATTTATTTATTTCCTCCTGAACCTTGTCTAGTGACATGTCCAGGATTTTTTTGTTATCCAGTAGCAACTGACAGTGGCACTCACGTGATTCAGCTAATAGCGGTTTTCTTTTTGCTAGTAATCGTCGCAAGCTTATGATCTTTACTTTATTGAGGTTCAATTCCCAACATGTCTCATTTGCAGGAGATGTGCCACGAGTTGATGGGCAGCTGGCTGTTGCAAGAGCATTCGGAGACCGGAGCTTGAAAAAGCACCTCAGCTCTGAGCCACACGTGGCTGAGGAAGTTATCGATGAGAGTTCAGATTTTCTGATTCTAGCAAGTGATGGCTTATGGAAGGTGATGCCTATAGATCTCACAACTATTATTCCTGATGGATTGGATCTAACTCATTGCATTATTCATCTATAAGCTCGATAAACCAGTCTGTGTTCTCTCACCTCTGTGCAGTCATCTATGGGGATGTGCATGCCGCACTATATGTTCAATTTTTTAACATAGTGCGATAGTTTTTTTTTTTTTTGTGAATATGCAATAGTGTTTTTGAAGCATGTATAGCGCTTAGCCGAGCTTTCATGTTTAGCTTCCTTCATTTTGCGGTGGACCAAACTTATTTTCTGATTAGATTAATTATCAGTTCATGTATGGGTTGCTAAGTTGCATCTGGTGAGTTTACGATTTGCGAATGACACTAATGCAAATATGACACAAATTCAGGTGATGACCAACCAAGAGGCTGTTGATGAGATCAAGGACATCAGGGACGCACAGGCAGCTGCGAAGCATCTGACGGAGCAGGCGGTGAACAGGAAGAGCAAAGATGACATCTCCTGCGTCGTCGTAAGCTTCCACTGCTAGCACACAACCATCTGGGTTTGCTGTTGTTGGTCGGATTGTGTTTAAAACTTTTGTCCGACTTGGGATTCGAACACTAGTCCTCTTGGGCAATTTGTACGCACACAACCATCTGGGATAGCTAATCAGATGTGATTATTAATCTTGTTTTCTTCTACTACTTGTGTGAAATAAATAACGCTAAGAAAAAGACACAGCAGATTCACTCTTTGGTTTTTCTTTCGTTTTGTATGCATGGTTTTCGCTTGGGTTTTAATTTTTCCTTTTTTTTCATAAAATACAAATATTAATATTTTTAAAAATTGTGTATAATTTTTCTAAATAAATGTTCATGTCATTCAAACTTGCTCAGAATGTCAAAACAGGAACGTTTGTTAAAAAGGGTGAAGAAAATTATGAACACGAACATTTTTGAAAAAAACAGTAACAAATCTTGAATTACACAAAAAGTCAGACAAATACGAATAAAATTTGAATTCTGAATTTTTGCAAAATAGAAACAATAAACAGAAAAAAAAATCAAAGAAAACGAATAAGTACAAAAAGTAAACAGAAAAAATAAAATAGGAGCGAAGATAAAAGGAAAACAGGAAAAAAAAGGAGGTCACGACCTTCGAGAAGGTTCCCAAAACCCGAAAAAATGGCAAGGATGTCGACGAAAACACCATGTTCAACGGAGAGTGTTTCGGTACGGCCAGAAGGGTCCGTTTGAGAGTATGTTTTTCAACATCTTGAAATGACCCCAATTTTACTCATGGCCTATTATGACCAATTCATGGCACCATGGCATGTTGATTTGGTTTTTGATAAATTTTGCGTTTTCTGAAATTTTCCGAGTAAAAGAAGGTCGGTAAATGGCCAGACGTGTCAAAACTTGCATACAGTGTCACAAATTATTCAAACCTTGCATGGTTGCCTACCATGGGCATGCCCATCAGAGTGCACCCTCCGTTGAACATGCTCTAGTTTTGAACATTTTTTAAATGACCCAACTTTTACTGGCAGGTGGGCATGCTCATGATAAGCATTCATGCCAGGTTTGAACGGTTTTTGACACTGTATGCAAATTGCGACACTTCCCACCATTTATCGGCCTTTTTGTTTGAGAAAACTTCAGAAAATGCAAAAATTGTCAAAAACCAAAAAACTTGGCATGATGCCTTTAATTGGTCATATAAGATCATGGAAAAAATGGGGTCTTTGATGGGTGCCAAAGAAAAGACTCTTCTCACCTACCCGAACATCCTCTATTGAACATGATCTATTTTTGGCAAGCATTAAACGGACCCAACCTTTTCAAGTAGGGCATGGTAGGCATACATGTCAGGTTTGAGCGAATTTTCGACATCATACGCAAGTTGTGTCACGTCCGGACATTTATCGGGCAGTTTTCATCATGAAAACTCCAGAAAATGCAAGAAGTATCAAAAACTCAAACAACTTGGCATGGTGCCTTCATTTGATCATAGAAGCCGGTGGAAAAAATCGAGGCCATTTTAAGGATGTCGAGAGACAGCGTACCCTTAGGCGGAGCCTTGTAGCCAATTTGAACACTCTCCATTAAACATGGTCTAGTTTTGGACATTCTCGAAATGATCCAAACTTTTTCAAGCAGGTGGGCATGACCATAGTAATTATCCATACCAGGTTGAACGACTTCTAACACCATATGCAAGTTGCGACACGCTCGCCCATTTGTCGCTCTTTTTTGACCGAGAAAACTATGAAAAATGCAAAATTTATGAAAAATCAAAACAACTTGACATGTTGCCTTGAATTGGTCATACAAGGCCATGACAAAAATTAGGGTCATTTCAAGGATGTCGAGAAACAACGTACTCTCACCTGAACACCTCCATTGATCATGGTCTATGTCTGGACATCCTTCCAAATCATCCCATCTTTTGCAAGCAGGTGGGCATGTCCATTGTAGGCATCCATGTCAGGTTTGAATTATTTCCGACACCGTATGCAAGTTACGACACATTCGCCCATTTATCGGTCTTTTTGGACCGAGAAAATTGCAGAAAATGCAAAAAGATTTGAAAACCAAAACAGCTTGGCATTGTGCCTTGAATTGATCGTACAAGGCCCCGGAAAAAAATTGTGCAATTTCAAGGATTTCAATAAACAACGTGCTCTCAACGGAGCCTTCTGGACTTCAGGCCTACCTAAACACCCTTGTTGAATATGATCTATTTTTGGACATTCATCAAATGACACCAAATTTTGTAAAAAGGTGGGTATATCCATGGCAGGCATCCATGTCAGGTTTGAATGATTTTTGACACTATATGCAAGTTGTGTCACGTCCGGCCATTTATGGGTCTTTTTTGATCGAGAAATCTCTAGAAAATGCAAAAATTGTCAAAAAGCAAAACAAATTGCCATGGTGCCTTGAATTGGTCATACAAGGCCATGGAAAAAAGGGGCCATTTCAAGGATGTCAGAAAACAACATGCTCTCAGATGGAGCCTTCTGGCCGAACACCTTCCGTTGAAGATGGTGTCCTTTTGGATATTCATGAAATGACCTCAACTTATGCCAGGTGGGCATGCTCATCGTAGGTATCCGTGTGAGGTTTGAAGAAAAATATTTAAAATCATAATTTAAACAGGTACTTAAAACTGTTATTACTTTTTCCTATTTCCACGTGCGATAGTGAACCGGCCTAGTCGGGCAGCTTCCTGTGAATAAAGTAGTATTTAATTTGTGAATTGTTTTCATATTCGTAAACTTGTTTTCAAATTGATGAACTTGTTTTCAAAATATGCTTCTTGACGGAAAATAAAAGAAAATTGATACAATGTTTTGTTTCTAAATAAATAACAAATTATTACATTGGACATAAAACTTCATTCGATCAAAGCTAATTTAACATGTACGGGAAGCTAAATGTAGTAGGAAAAAAACAAAATTTCATCTAGTATAAAATATGAGAACGTGTGGTGATGATGCTACAGACCTAGGGTAGGGTCATAGGCCTGACCCAGGTACCCCACCCAAGGTCACTACCCCAGAAGCTCAAGAGACAATTCGAAGACAATGGAAACAGTCGACTGATACGGCCCAAAAGGACATTCCACTCGACCGCATACCCTCGCTCAGACGACTCAACTCCACTCGAAAGGATGAAGACACTCGATCATGCAAAGACACTCGACCCCCGAATGTCAAAGTCCCGGTAGGACAACAACGGTCATGCATTCATTCTGTGGTAATGAATGCCTTTATCCCCTTTATTGCAGGCGTTATCAGTAACGCCCTGCCTTTATGTACATTGAACCCTTTGTAACGTGGGGATGGCTGGGGTCCTGGCGCACTCTATATAAGCCACCCCTCCTCCAGTACAAGGGTTCGCATCCCCTGTAACTCAAACACACATATACATTCCAGTCGACCGCCTCCGGGCCCCGAGACGTATGGCTTTTACTTCCTCCGAGAAGGGCCTGAACTCGTAAACATCTTGTGTACAATCTCACCGTAGCTGGGACCTTGCCTCCTCTTACGTACCCCCTACTCGTACTGTCAGACTTAGAACCACGACAGTTGGCGCCCACCGTGGGGCAGGTGTCTTAGCGACTTCCGATGAGGTTGTAAGCTTTTTTCTCCGACCTCCGTCATCATGGTTGCCGGCGGTGGTTTGTCGCTGAGCCGCGAGATCCGACTCGACGCGCTCGTCTTCGTCGCCGATGACTCTGCTTCGCTCCATGAGGCCCCTCTCGACGTCGAGGCGTTACCCATCCGCGGAGCCGCATACTTCCGTGCCAGTGCCTGCGGCGTCCTTCTTCGGCAGCCGTGGACTCAGTATCGGCCGGCTCCTTCATCGTCTGTCATCCCCACTGGACACCGCCGCAAGCGATCTGGTCGGTCGCGGCTCCAGCGGTGGGTGACGCATGCGGTGGCTCGCCAAACGGCCACCCCTCAAGTTGCGGCCATCGAACCCGACAAATACCTCTACGGGCCGATCGATCCGTCGATTGAGTCCGTAGACTCGCTTCCCGAGTGCGGGAGAAGCGACCCCGCGGCTGAAGTCCTCATGGTCGGCTCACGTCGCAGTCCGCCGGGGTACCCTCGCGGTGGAAACGGCGGCATCGGCGATGGTCAGTCGTACGACCATGGCAGGTACATTCCCCAACCCCTCACTGCCGAGCAGAGGGATGAGCTCTGCCGCCACAATGAAGATGCACTTTACACCCCTATCGTGGGAGATTCTCCAGAGGCTCGGGCCCTGGAAGCCACGCGCCTAGCCACTGTGGCTGAGCGCGTGCGACTGGAAAATATCCAGCGTTCACTCAACGAACAGGCCCGCCGACTGATCCCCGAAACTAGTCGACGGCCGCGGCAATCGTTCCCCCGTGAAACTCAGGTATTTCGAACGCCTATCCAGAACCTCGAAGCTGCGGCCCACATCGCGGATTCTATTCAGCCGCCTCAGTCGGAGGTTGGGAGAGGCTTGCAGCAAATCCGAGCACTGCCCCGGACGACAGGCGAACAGAACGCGGCTGTCTCTCAGTCGCGTAACAGGATTCACAGCAGGTCAGTGGCGGCAGACACTGTCTGGTCGGCTCACAGCCCAAGGTCGCCCCCGAGGCGCGAGGACCGTGGACCCCGTCAAGACCGGCATATGGGTCGGAATGACGAACAGTACAATCGTCGACCCGGTCACAACGATCGCCGCCGAGTGCCCACGCCTCCTCTGGGAAGCGGATCGTACTCGCCCAGGCGACACGACGGCAGGCGTCTGCATGACGACGAGCGGAGGATTCCCCCAGATCCCAGAAGGCCCGGCTTTGACGCAAGATCGATTCTTGTGCAAGGCCTGGTCGACAGGAACCGTGCATACAGAGAAGAGCAAGGCAGAGATCGTCCGAGTGGAAGCCGAGCGTCTGTCTCTGGGCCCGAATGCTTTAGCAGTGCTATCAAGGCTGCTGAGATCCCCCCAACTTCAGATTGGCGGTGGGAGTGAGTAAGTTCACCGACGAATCAAAGCCGGACACTTGGCTCGAGGATTACTGATAACCCACAAGTGTAGGGGATCAATTGTAGCCTCTTTCGATAAGTAAGAGTGTCGAACCCAACGTGGAGCTAAAGGCAGAACAAATATTCCCTCAAGTTCTATCGACTACCGATACAACTCTACGCATGCTTGACGTTTACTTTACCTAGAACAAGAATGAAACTAGAAGTACTTTGTAGTTTTTGTTGGATAGGTTTGCAAGAATATAAAGAGCACGTAAATATAAACTAGGGGCTGTTAAGATAAAGAAGCAATAAAGTTAATAATAGCGAGTGTGGAAAAGTGGTGGTAGGAGTTGCGAAATTGCCCCTAAGTAATTGACTACGTTGCTAGACTGATAGCAAGTTTTATGTGGGAGAAGCCACTGCTAGCATGTCATCCCTTACTTGGGATTCTATGCACTTATGATCGGAACTATTAGCAAGCATCTGCAACTACTAATTTTCATTAAGTTAAAACTCAATCATAGCATTATGATATATTGGTCCCCCTTCAATCCCGTATGCATCAATTTCTATGCTAGGTTGAAGCTTCTGTCACTCTTGCCCTCCAATACGTAGTCCTATCAACATACAACTAACCCTATGGTGTGATCCACGCGCACGCTCATATGATGGGCACCAAAGGACAACAACATAACCACAAGCAAATTAAATCAATCATAGCAATTCACCAATCACCGATAGGACAACGATAATCTACTCAGACATCATAGGATGGCAACACATCGTTGGATAATAATATGAAGCATAAAGCACCATGTTCAAGTAGAGGGTACAACGGGTTGCGGGAGAGTGGACCGCTATAGATAGATGGGGAAAGGTGATGGAGATGTTGGTGAAGATGACAGAGGTGTTGGTGTAGATCGCCGTCACACGATGATGGCCTCGGTGGCACTCCAGTGCCATCAGAAGCGAAGGGGAGAGAGCCCCCCTCCTTCTTATTCTTCCTTGAACTTCTCCCTATGTGGGAGAAGGGTTTCCCCTCTAGTCCATGGCCTCCATGGCGGCAGAGGGGCGAGAGCCCCTCCGAGATTGGATTTGAATCTCTGTCTCTCTCTGTTTCCGCGTTCCCAGATTTTGGCCCTTCACCTTTTCTTATATTCCCGGTGATCCGTAACTCCGATTGGGATGATTTTTTGACACGATTTTTATCTGGATATTACCTTTCTTGCGGCAAAAGAAGGACATCAACCGCCTACGGTGTGGCCACGAGGGCCCAGGGCGCGCCTGCCCCTGGTGGGCGCACCCCTGCCTCGTGGCCCACTCGGGCATCGTCTCATGTTGGTTCCGCTTCCCAAAATTCACATATATTAAAAAAAAATCTCCATCCATTTTTATTCCGTTTGGACTCCGTTTGATATGGATATTCTGCGAAACAAAAAACATGCAACAAACATGAACTGGCACTAGGCACTGGATCAATATGTTAGTCCCAAAAAATAGTATGAAAAGTTGCCAAAAGTATATGGAAGTTGTAGAATATTGGCATGGAACAATCAAAAATTTTAGATACGACGGAGACGTATCAACATCCCCAAGCTTAATTCATGCTCGTCCTCGAGTAGGTAAATGATAAAAAAGATAATTTTTGGTGTGTAATGCTACCTAGCATAATCTTGATCATGTAATCTAATCATGGCATGAATATTAAGACACGAGTGATTCAAAGCAATAGTCTATCATTTGACATAAAAGAATTTAATACTCGGACATCCCAACAAACAATCAAGTCTTTCAAAATATCAATGCTAAAGAACGTTATCCCTACAAAATCATATAGTCTTTTATGCTCCCTTTTCTTAACACAAGGTACCCCTCATGCCTATCCCGGTGTCAGCCAAGCAATTGTTTTCATACTTTACTTTTTCAAACTTTTTCAACTCTTCACGCAATACATGAGAGTGAGCCATGGACATAGCACTATGGGTGGAATAGAAGGTGATAGTAGACAAAAGTAGGGAGAAAGTCTCACATCGACTAGGCGTATCAATGGGCTATGGAGATGCCCATCAATATATATCAATGTGAGTGAGTAGTGATTGCCATGTAACGGATGCACTAGAGCTATAAGTGTATGAAAGCTCAAAAGAAAACTAGTGGGTGTGCATCAACTTGCTTGCTCATGAAGACCTAGGGCATTTGAGGAAGCCCATCGTTGGAATATACAAGCCAAGTTCTATAATAAAAATTCCCACTAGTATATGGAAGTGACAACATAGGAGACTCTCTATCATGAAGATCATGGTGCTACTTTAAAGCACAAGTGTGGAAACAAAGATAGTAGCATTGTCCCTTTTTTTCTTTTTTTCTTTTTTTTGGGCCTTCCTTTTTTGGCCTTTTTTTTGCCTTTTTTTTGCTTTTGGACTTTTTTTTTCTCAAGGGACAATGCTCTAATAATGATGACCATCACACTTCTATTTACTTACAACTCGATACTAGAAAAAAATATGACTCTATATGAATGCCTCCGGCGGTGTACCGGGATGTGCAATGATCTAGCGCAGCAATGACATAAAAAAACGGACAAGTCATGGAAACATCATGCTAGCTATCTTACGATCATGCAAGGCAATATGACAACGATGGCGCGTGCCATAATAAACGGAACGGTGGAGTTACATAGCAATATATCTCGGAATGGCTATGGAAATGCCATAATGGGTAGGTATGGTGGTTGTTTTGAGGAAGGTATATGGTGGGTGTATGGTACCGGCGAAAGTTGCACGGTACAAGAGAGGCTAGCAATGGTGGAAGGGTGAGAGTGCGCATAATCCATGGACTCAACATTAGTCATAAAGAACTCACATACTTACTGCAAAAAATCTATTAGCCCTCGAAGCAAAAATACCATGACACATGCTCCTAGAGGGGAGGTTGGTAGGAGTTAACCATCGCGCGCCCCCGACCTTCACGCAAAGATAAACAATCAAAATACAATGCGCGCCAATTTGGTTACATAGTTAGGAGACCATACGTGCATGCTTCGGGAATCACAAACCTTAACACCAATATTTTTACTAATCCATAATCATTCACTAGTTCCTCCCACATATTAGCATCTCTATATCGCAGAACTATTGCAAGGAATCAAACATGTCATATTCAGCGATCTAAAAGTTTATGTAGGATTTTATGACTAACCATGTGAATGACCAATTCCTGTCAACTCTCTAAATAGACATAAGTGAAGCAAGAGAGTTTAAATTCTTTCTACAAAAGTTATTCCCACACTCTAACAATTATAAGTGAAGCAAAAGAGCATTCTACAAATGGTAGTTTTCTACGTGAAGAGAAACAGGCAATCCAAACTTCAAATGATATAAGTGAAGCACATGAAGCATTCTATAAAGCCATACTCAAAAGATATAAGTGAAGTGCAAAGAGCATTCTATAAATCAACCAAGGACTATCTCATACCAGCATGGTGCATTATTAAAATAAAAATAAAAAGCACATGATGCTCCAAGAGTTTACGCATATCATGTGAATGAAACGAATCCGAAAACATACCGATACTTGTTGAAGAAAGATGGGATGCCTTCCGGGGCATCCCCAAGCTTAGACGCTTGAGTCTCCTTGAATATTTACTTGGTGTGCCTTGGGCATCCCCAAGCTTGAGCTCTTGCCTCTCCTCCTTCTTCTCACATCGAGACCTCCTCGATCTTCGAACACTTCATCCACACAAAACTTAACCGAACTTTTAGTGGCGGGGTTAGTGCATATGATCAATAAAATCCCATCATGTACTGATCTAACATTATTGTATAACTATAAACAAACATTACCCACTGTATTCTATCATAATTATATGGCCCCAAGTCAAGGAGGCATCAACAAGAATTCAAACATATGCAAATGTTGAAGCTATAACAGCAATCTGTGAAAATAGGACAATCTTTTGTAATCTGAACATTAACCATACTTATGTAACCCTAAAAATTCTGGAAAAATTAGAAACAAATCAAAAATTTGTATAGCAAGACTTTGCAAAAAGTTTCAGATCCTTTCGACGTTCTAGTAAAAAATGTAAAATCGTGTGACGCCCGAAGACCGACGTCCCAGAAGATTCCAGAAGATTCCAGAGATTCCAGATGTTCCGGGTTGCCCGTGTGTTTCATTTGTGCTTGTGTTATTTATTTTTGCATTGCATCATGTCATCACGGCATCATGTCATATTTATTTTTGCATCTCAACTTAAATAAATCGTGTGGACCTTCGGTCCATTTAAATCGAGGGAAGAATGTCTTCTCTTTAAAACATATAAAAGCCTCTCAATATTATTAGCGAGCTATATAATAATATTCCATTTGTTTGGAATTAACCAACACACGTGCATAATTTTCCCCATGCCTTTTCTTCTCAATTCCTTGCTTTAAACCTCCCTATAATTCTTTTTCCTTTTATCGAGGCTCCTCCAAAAATCCGAACATTTTTGGGCTCTTCTAAATCATAGTCCTTGTTCACACCATTTGAAATAAATTCAAAGAAATTTGAATTTATTTTCCATTCATGCCCCTTTTCTATTTTTCTGGGAACCAACGCAATTTTGCGAGTCCAGAAATAATAGCCTCTTGTCCAAATTCTTTTGCATCCCTTCCTTTTTTTTCTTTTCCTGGCTATTTTTATTTTCTGTTTTGGAGATGGCCAAAACCAGCCTTTCCAGGCCCAGTCGCCTGCCTCTTAGGCCATTCTAGGCCATCTCTCCCTCTAGGCCGGCCTCCCCCTTCTACCCAGTCCAGCCGGCCCATCCAGGCCGCCTCGGCCCAGCGGCGACCTAACCCTAAGCCAGTCCGCACCCCGAGCGCTCCTCCCTCTGCCTTCCCCTCGCGCCGCCACCCCATCGTCCCGAGCCCCGCATCTCGATTCCCTCTCGATCCCCTCGCTCGCCTGACCCCCATCCCCTCGCTCGCTGGCCCTCTTCTCCTCGCCCCTTTCTTTCGCTCAACCACCGCCACCCCTCGCTCCCAGCGCCCGACTCAATCCCCATCGCTCTGCTCCCCTGCGCCAGGCGCCGCAGTGCCCGCGCCCCCTCCTCTTCTGCGTCATGGCCGCTGCGCCCTCGTCTTCGCCATGGCCCGGCGCTCCCCGGGCCATCTCCTGCCTCGCCCTCCTGCGCGCCGTGGCCCCGAGCGCCCCGTCCTCGAGCCTCCGTCGTCGTCCGCCGCGCAGGCCCTTCGCCAGTCGCCGCCAGCCGCCGTGGGGGATCCCCTCCGGCCTCCTTCCTCCTCGACGCCTGCAGCACCGACGCGCCTCCATCTCCGTGCCCCGTTCGCCCGCGACCCCCGCTGGACCTCCAGTCAGCGCCTCCTCGGCCAGGGGCTGCCGCCCGAGAACCTGCTGCGGTGCATCTCCCGCCTCGCCGGTTCTTCTTCGCCGTGCTGCTGCCGTGGCCTCGACAGCGCCTCCCCGTGCTGCAGCTTTGTTTGTGTGCCTTGTCTTGCTGCTGTCCAAGTAGCGAGACCGCCAAGTTTGTTGCTGCCTATGTTTCTTTTGCCAAGTGTTCCTTCCGGCGTGTCCAAGTTCGGCTACTCGGCGACCCGTCAAGTTCGACTACTTCATGGACCGACAAGTACCACGACCGCGACAAGTACCACGACGAACCGAACATCTACGGAAAAACGAGCTCGTGAACAACTACCGTCGCCGAGACCGCAAGTACCTCTACGAACGGAACGACTACTCGTTGGCGACCTTCAGAACGAGTACTTCCTCTCCGAACGTGAACGCCTACTTCCTTTATGACTCGCGAGAACGACTTCTTCCTCTACGCTCTCGAACCGCCCCGAAACGAGTGTTTCGAAGGTATAACCCCGAGACGATGACCCGTGGATGAATGTTGTGTTGTATGAAATGCATCCCTTGTTTGCACCGTGTCCGTTGTGCCCTCTTTTGTCGTACTCCTCGGTTGCCTCATCGCCGACCCGTGGGAACCCGGTGACGGGATCGCCCCACCTTTCATCTCGTTTGACTCGCTCACGCCATCTTTCCTTTTGCACCAGACTCTCAACGAGTTACCGGAACCGATATGATGCCGTTGCATCATCTCGGATCATTGCCGTGGCACCCTTTTCCTTCCACCACGGCGATAATACTCCTTATCACCTTCATGTTAACCTTTTAATAAAAAGTGCATAAAACTTGATCATGTCATCCGCATCATGTTAACAACATTAAATGTGTGAATTGTTGTTTGCTTATAATTACTAAACTTGCTCATGGGGATTTTCCGGACTTGTTGTTGTTATTGTCCGGCCTCTTTTAAAATGTCTAAATAGTTAGTTTACTTATACTTCACCTTTTGCCATGTTAAAAACATTTAATCTTGTCTTGTAAATAACGAGAGTCAATTAAATAATTATAATGTGGTGTTTCGTCAATATGCAACTCGTTGCATATTGAGCTCCACTTAACTTGTAGTTTTGTTTGTGCACTTGCCATGCCATGCATAATTAAACCGGACATGCATCATATTTGGATGTGCATCATGCCATGTTTAAGCTTGTGTGTTTACCGTGTTGCTTGCTTCTTTTCGGTTGCTTCTCTTGTTAGCTTCGGTTTCGTTCCGGAGTTGTGAGGATTCGCTCGACTGTTGCTCCGTCTACTTCATGGATCCGTTCTTCTCCCTTGCGGAATCCCAGGCAAGATGATCATACCCTTGGATACCTTTACTACCATTGCCATGCTTAGTTGTCTCGATGCTATCGTTACATGTCGCGCTACCCATCTTTTACGTCAGCCTCTCCTTGTTGCCATGAAACCTCTAACCTTGAAACCTTCCTAGCAAAACCATTGTTTGGCTATGTTACCCGCTTGCTCAGCCCCTCTTATAGCGTTGTTAGTTGCAGGTGAAGATGAAGATCGTTCCAGGAGGGAACTTGTTGTTGGTATATCACAATATCTACTATTATTATTAACACACCTATATACTGGGCATGGGTGGAAGGCTTGGCCTTTTGCTCGGTGTTTTGTTCCACTCATGCCACCTTAGGCGCCGATAAACCGGCATTATGTTCCTTGATTTTGCGTTCCTTACACGATGGGTGGATGGGGACCCCTTGACAGTTTGACTTTGAATAAAACTCCTCCAGCAAGGCCCAACATTGGTTTTAATTTGCCTCATAATAACAACTTAATTAAATAATTAATTTTGCATAGGGGGTCGCGTCCCCGAGGATTCTTAATTCTACATAGCAGGGGGGCCAATGCTCATGGTGTTGGTGCCAAACTAGAGCCACTTGCGGTGCCACCCATTTATCTGGGGTCTTTGGTTGCTGTACGTACTGCTCATGCGGACGTGGCCTGAGACGAGATACGCGCGGCTACTATCAGGGTGTCGGCACGCCGGGAGGTCTTGCTGGACTACTTTTACCATTGTCGAAATGTCTTGTGCTACCGAGATGCCGAGCCTGATCGGATTTTCCCTAAGATAAGGGGTGATGATATTATATTTATCACTTCAGCTAATCGTGAGAGCTTGTGATGGGCTAAGTTGGAACACCCCTGCAGGGTTATGATCTTTCGAAAGCCGTGCCCGCGGTTATGTGGCAGATTGGAATTTGTTAATGTCCGGTTGTAGAAAACTTGACAGAGGATCCGAAGTAAAAGACACAACTGTGTGAGTAACCGTGACTGTCTCTTTTCACTTTGAGAAGAGAACACGGTGGGGTTATGTTTGACTCGTATGTAGTTAGGATCTTTAGCGATCACTACTTTTGCGACCGTTTGCGTAGATGCTCATCTTATTCTGGTACTCGTAAGTTAGCCACCATATATTGCTTAGTCGCTGCTGCAACCTCACCACTTTACCTCTTCCTACCCACCAAGCTTTGCTAGTCTTGATACCCATGGTTATGGGATTGCTGAGTCCTTGTGGCTCACAGATACTACAACACCAGATGCAGGTTCAGCCGAGATGATGCAGGAGCTGGTTCAAGTACTTCACTGGGAGCTCGATGAAGAGTTTGGCTGTATGCTTGTTTCGTTCCGACGATCAGTAGTGGTTTCTACTAGGATTCGATCCTGACCTGTGGCTTTATGTTGTTTTGGTATCTTTCTTTTGGATCTTCGCCCGTAGTCGGGTTGTGATGTTTTGAATGATGTTTTGCTCATGTAATGTATTGTGTGAAGTGGCGAGTGTAAGCCAACTATCTTCTTTTGCAATTTAATCCCTCTTTTACATGAGTCGTGCAAAGATACCAAACTTGAGATCATTCTATGATGGGCTTATACCTTTAAGTCGTGCCTCGACACGTAGGAGGTATAGTCCCATCCTGGGCATTACAAGTTGGTATTCAGAGCCTTCTCCGACCTAGAAGCCCCCACTGATTGATCGAATCGTTGATGGTTGAGTCTAGGCACACACTGAAAATGTTTCGAGTCCTATATATATATCGGAGAGTAGGATTTCTTTTGCTCCTCATCTCTTTTCATTCTGGTGAGGACTCCTGACGACTACTCTTGCCTCTTCTACTTTCAAAAATGCACCAGATTTTTTTTAGGATCTCGCGAGTATTGTTTGGATTGTTCCGATGTCTTTGTGACGAGAACATTGTTCTCGATGCCTCCTGTCATTAGGGGTTGTGGCAGTGTCCCGGGGAGTTGAGCTCCGAGGTGTTGTCGTCACAAATCCATCGCGGCAGTACTAGAATACTTAAGACGGCCGACATCGAAAACTCTCCTATGCGGTTAGTGGCAAGATAACCCCGACATCACCCAGTACTGGGGAGGTAGTTCGGGAGTATTGCCATAGCTTGTATAGTGGATGCGTTTCGAAGGTCCGAGGTAAACGGTTTCCGAGAACAACTGGTTATGTGTTGAAGGATGGATACAGCTGGATGTAGGTTTAGAGTTGAGTGCGCGGTGCTTCCCCTGTATCCCCAACACCTGATTGCATATCTGGGAACTTTCGGAAATAAATAGGTGGGTTCATCTAGTAGTTCTAGGCATTCTTCCAACGAATGCATGATATGAAGTTCGGGGTTCTACATTGAGTGAAGTGGTTTATGGGCTTGTTCTGATCGGGAGTTGCATCTTAAAGGGTCCTTGGCTATGCAGATCCGGGGATTGCAAAACCCTTTTGTAACACGTTCCATGAGCTTTCAGCACGAAGATGTCGAACGAAGCTTCTATCTTGTATTTGTTCTATCTGTTCCTTGTTCCTTTTTTATTTACCTTTTGTTCTCCAAGTGGCTTCTCGTCAAGTTGATGTACCTGCGGATTTCATTCGTTCCTCTTGTTCGAATGATGCTTGTGAAGACTATGTTGCATATCTATCCTTTGTTCTTGTTTTGATTCTGGTATTCGAGTTGCTTCGTTGTCAAATGTTGATTCCATACCTTTCTTAATCGGTGTTCTCATATTTCTATGGGAGTGCTAGTCCTTCTTCTTGATCATCAATATGGTCATGTTAAATTCTTTTCAACCGGTGTCCATTTTATTCATCCCAAGTTGTCTTTGTTTTCCCCACCCTCCCACCCTTCTTCTTCTTGGAGCCAGAATTCTCAAATGAAATATCCATTTTATTCATGTGATGGTTCTTCATTCTTTTCCTTCATTGTTCTTATCCGGTGATTTATCGTGAAGATGCTCAAGAGCTTCAAGTTCATCATTCTTTTGTTCTCAAATTCTGCCGGTGGATGTAATTCAAGATTTCGGTGTTGATCTTATCCTTTTCCTCTTTTCACAATGCTTTCTTATTCCGATGCACCAATTAATCATTCTCCTCTTGCTATTCATATCCGGAGTGTTCAAGATATCTTAGAAGATTCACATTTTCATTCTCAATTTGTTCAAGCTATTTTGAGATTGTTATCTTATCCAAGCCATTTAATTCAACCGGTGCAATATCTCTTAAGCAATCTTTTTCAACGGTGATTTCTTTGAGTGGGCCCTAACCCACAGGTCTTTTTCCAGGATCTTACCTGACTCTTCTCATTTTTTCTGGAGTTATACTCAATTTTTTTCAAAGTGTGACGTAAGAATGATCTCCATCAGTCACATGCCTTCTCCAAGATCGCTTTCAAATTCTTTTTCATCATTGGTTCAACCTTTTAATTCTTCATTCTGGAGTGCTCAACAATTATTCATGGTGGTGTATCTCATCGTCTTCTCAGATCGTGAAGACCGGAGAAGTGTTTCTCTTCAATCTTGGTCATTCTTTTGAAGATTCGTGGTTCTAGCTTCATGCCATCTTTATTATTGTTCAGATTGTGAGGAATTCTTTGATGCCATCCAAAGCATTTCATGAATTCTTTCTTTGTGATCCTCCGAAGGCCATCATTTCAGAAGATTTCTTCGTTCTCAATTTTCAACTTCGTCCTCCAAATATTCTTCATTGATGCCTCTTCGTTCGTCTCCACATTCTTACGGTGGTTCGTTCAAGATTACCCTTCCGTTGTTATCGTTTCAATTCACTCGTTCTTTTCATAATCCTACCGGTGGTTCGTTGAAGATTGCCCAAGCTTGTGCGAAATCTCTCTTAATCATTTTCCAACGAGAATAAGTAGTATGCCAAATCCTTTGGTTGTCATCAATTTAAATTGGTGAAGGATATGCATAACATAAATCTTATTCTAGTTTCTTCCAAGAGGTTAATCCCTTCCTTCGGAGCTTGTTCATCATATCATATCCTTGGTTCTAAATTCTTCATCTTGTTTTCCGGAGCTCCAAGTTATTTCAATTATCATTTCAAACCTCCATCTAATTCATCGCAGGCCTTGAATCTTATTCTTTTCGTCTTTCACTTTTCATGCTTTCATTACCGGAGTTCTCAGGGTGGTTCATCATGTTTTAATTCATCCTCGAAGTTTTCATCAAGATTCTTGTTGGAGCTCAAGCATTCTTCATCATGCTTTCCAATTGCAATCCTTTCTACCTTATCTTTTCAGATGGTGTTATGTCATTCTTGATAATTCCTTCATGTTTCATGATTCATGAGTTTTCAAGAATGAGATATTTAAACCCATCATTTTTCTTCGTTCAGGAGATCTTTCCAACCATTCAATTTATTTGTTGGAGTAATCTTGGGTTGTATTTCACCTAAAAGCTTTCCATAAGGATTGTTGATATTATGGTGCTTATAATGACCCAAGTTCTTCATTTATCATTCCGGTGAAATAAGTTTTTCATCTCCGTGTTGATCTCAATCAAATCAATTGTTTAAGTTAGTGGCTGGTTGTCACCTCATAGTTTTGAGATGGTTTCCATAAGCCCACACCGAGCTTATTCTTTTCGTTGTTGATTCTTCCAACAAATCCGTTCAACCATTCTTCGTAAGGATGTTTTTCATATTCATTTGTCGAAGAAGTTGTCTTTTTCTTCTCCGTTAAATTCTTTCATTGAGTTATACTCTATTCTTTCATTTCGGAGCATTGTGATGTTGCTCTCTTTGACCAGCATCTCGTTTTATCGGGACCATGTTCTTTCTCTTTTATCATTTAACCGGAGTGTTATGTCCTCTTTTCAAGTTCTCTAATCTTTTCAAGTTTTGCCTATCTTTTCAACCGGAGTGATATCTGAATCTTTCTTACCCCTTGTGCCATTCTTTTATTTGTTTCGGAGGCAATATGCTGTTGATTACATCAAGTATCATCTCATCTCCTCAAGTTCTTGTTAATTCCTTCCATTTTCAGACGGAGTGCTGTCCAAATTATTTCGTTCTTATTCCTTCCCAATCTTCGTTAACCGGAGTGGTTTTGGAATTCTTCATCATCCGTGAGCTCTTGTTTCATGTCTTTCAACCTACAAGGTTCTAATTGTGTTCCTTGTTCCTCTTTTCTAACGGTGTTTTCATCTTCGTTCATCTCCATTGTATTCTTTCTTTCAACTTGTTTAACCTCTCAAGGTTCGTGGTTTCACTCGTCTGTCAAAGAAGCAACTTTGTTTTACCTCTTCCTCTTCCGTTTTTACCCGGTGATATCTCTAGGATCTCGGGTCGAGATCCTCTGTTAGTGTGGGAGAGTTGTGACGCCCGAAGACCGACGTCCCAGAAGATTCCAAAAGATTCCAGAGATTCCAGATGTTCCGGGTTGCCCGTGTGTTTCATTTGTGCTTGTGTTATTTATTTTTGCATTGCATCATGTCATTATGGCATCATGTCATATTTATTTTTGCATCTCAACTTAAATAAATCGTGTGGACCTTCGGTCCATTTAAATCGAGGGAAGAATGTCTTCTCTTTAAAACATATAAAAGCCTCTCAATATTATTAGCGAGCTATATAATAATATTCCATTTGTTTGGAATTAACCAACACACGTGCATAATTTTCCCCATGCCTTTTCTTCTCAATTCCTTGCTTTAAACCTCCCTATAATTCTTTTTCCTTTTATCGAGGCTCCTCCAAAAATCCGAACATTTTTGGGCTCTTCTAAATCATAGTCCTTGTTCACACCATTTGAAATAAATTCAAAGGAATTTGAATTTATTTTCCATTCATGCCCCTTTTCTATTTTTCTGGGAACCAACGCAATTTTGCGAGTCCAGGAATAATAGCCTCTTGTCCAAATTCTTTTGCATCCCTTCCTTTCTTTTTTTTCTTTTCCTGGCTATTTTTATTTTCTGTTTTGGAGATGGCCAAAACCAGCCTTTCCAAGCCCAGTCGCCGGCCTCTTAGGCCATTCTAGGACATCTCTCCCTCTAGGCCGGCCTCCCCCTTCTACCCAGTCCAGCCGGCCCATCCAGGCCGCCTCGACCCAGCGGCGACCTAACCCTAAGCCAGTCCGCACCCCAAGCGCTCCTCCCTCTGCCTTCCCCTCGCGCCGCCACCCCATCGTCCCGAGCCCCGCATCTCGATTCCCTCTCGATCCCCTCGCTCGCCTGACCCCCATCCCCTCGCTCGCTGGCCCTCTTCTCCTCGCCCCTTTCTTTCGCTCGACCGCCGCCACCCCTCGCTCCCAGCGCCCGACTCAATCCCCATCGCTCTGCTCCCCCGCGCCAGGCGCCGCAGTGCCCGCGCCCCTCCTCTTCTGCGTCATGGCCGCTGCGCCCTCGTCTTCGCCATGGCCCGGCGCTCCCCGAGCCATCTCCTGCCTCGCCCTCCTGCGCGCCGCGGCCCCGAGCGCCCCGTCCTCGAGCCTCCGTCGTCGTCCGCCGCGGAGGCCCTTCGCCAGTCGCCGCCAGCCGCCGTGGGGGATCCCCTCCGGCCTCCTTCCTCCTCGACGCCTGCAGCACCGACGCGCCTCCATCTCCGTGCCCCGTTCGCCCGCGACCCCTGCTGGACCTCCAGTCAGCGCCTCCTCGGCCAGGGGCTGCCGCCCGAGAACCTGCTGCGGTGCATCTCCCGCCTCACAGGTTCTTCTTCGCCGTGCTGCTGCCGTGGCCTCGACAGCGCCTCCCCGTGCTGCAGCTTTGTTTGTGTGCCTTGTCTTGCTGCTGTCCAAGTACCGAGACCGCCAAGTTTGTTGCTGCCTATGTTTCTTTTGCCAAGTGTTCCTTCCGGTGTGTCCAAGTTCGGCTACTCGGCGACCCGTCAAGTTCGACTACTTCATGGACCGACAAGTACCACGACCGCGACAAGTACCACGACGAACCGAACATCTACGGAAAAACGAGCTCGTGAACAACTACCGTCGCCGAGACCGCAAGTACCTCTACGAACGGAACGACTACTCGTTGGCGACCTTGAGAACGACTACTTCCTCTCCAAACGTGAACGCCTACTTCCTTTACGACTCGCGAGAACGACTTCTTCCTCTACGCTCTCGAACCGCCCCGAAACGAGTGTTTCGAAGGTATAACCCCGAGACGATGACCCGTGGATGAACGTTGTGTTGTATGAAATGCATCTCTTGTTTGCACCGTGTCCGTTGTGCCCTCTTTTGTCGTACTCCTCGGTTGCCTCGTCGCCGACCCGTGGGAACCCGGTGACGGGATCGCCCCACCTTTCATCTCGTTTGACTCGCTCACGCCATCTTTCCTTTTGCACCGGACTCTCAACGAGTTACCGGAACCGATATGATGCCGTTGCATCATCTTTGGATCGTTGCTGTGGCACCCTTTTCCTTCCACCACGGCGATAATACTCCTTATCACCTTCATGTTAACCTTTTAATAAAAAGTGCATAAAACTTGATCATGTCATCCGCATCATGTTAACAACATTAAATGTGTGAATTGTTGTTTGCTTATAATTACTAAACTTGCTCATGGGGATTTTCCGGACTTGTTGTTGTTATTGTCCGGCCTCTTTTAAAATGTCTAAATAGTTAGTTTACTTATGCTTCACCTCTTGCCATGTTAAAAACATTTAATCTTGTCTTGTAAATAACGAGAGTCAATTAAATAATTATAATGTGGTGTTTCGTCAATATGCAACTCGTTGCATATTGAGCTCCACTTAACTTGTAGTTTTGTTTGTGCACTTGCCATGCCATGCATAATTAAACCGGACATGCATCATATTTGGATGTGCATCATGCCATGTTTAAGCTTGTGTGTTTACCGTGTTGCTTGCTTCTTTCCGGTTGCTTCTCTTGTTAGCTTCGGTTTCGTTCCGGAGTTGTGAGGATTCGCTCGACTGTTGCTCCGTCTACTTCATGGATCCGTTCTTCTCCCTTGCGGAATCCCAGGCAAGATGATCATACCCTTGGATACCTTTACTACCATTGCCATGCTTAGTTGTCTTGATGCTATCGTTACATGTCGCGCTACCCATCTTTTACGTCAGCCTCTCCTTGTTGCCATGAAACCTCTAACCTTGAAACCTTCCTAGCAAAACCACTGTTTGGCTATGTTACCCGCTTGCTCAGCCCCTCTTATAGCGTTGTTAGTTGCAGGTGAAGATGAAGATCGTTCCAGGAGGGAACTTGTTGTTGGTATATCACAATATCTACTATTATTATTAACACACCTATATACTGGGCATGGGTGGAAGGCTTGGCCTTTTTCTCGGTGTTTTGTTCCACTCATGCCACCTTAGGCGCCGATAAACCGGCATTATGTTCCTTGATTTTGCGTTCCTTACACGATGGGTGGATGGGGATCCCTTGACAGTTCGACTTTGAATAAAACTCCTCCAGCAAGGCCCAACATTGGTTTTAATTTGCCTCATAATAACAACTTAATTAAATAATTAATTTTGCATAGGGGGTCGCGTCCCTGAGGATTCTTAATTCTACATAGCAGGGGGGGCCAGTGCTGATGGTGTTGGTCCCAAACTAGAGCCACTTGCGGTGCCACCCAGTTATCTGGGGTCTTTGGTTGCTGTACGTACTGCTCATCCGGACGTGGCCTGAGACGAGATACGCGCGGCTACTATCAGGGTGTCGGCACGCCAGGAGGTCTTGCTGGACTAGTTTTACCATTGTCGAAATGTCTTGTGCTACCGGGATGCCGAGCCTGATCGGATTTTCCCTAAGATAAGGGGTGATGATATTATATTTATCACTTCAGCTAATCGTGAGAGCTTGTGATGGGCTAAGTTGGAACACCCCTGCAGGGTTATGATCTTTCGAAAGCCGTGCCCGCGGTTATGTGGCAGATTGGAATTTGTTAATGTCCGGTTGTAGAAAACTTGACAGAGGATCCGAAGTAAAAGACACAACTATGTGAGTAACCGTGACTGTCTCTTTTCACTTTGAGAAGAGAACACGGTGGGGTTATGTTTGACTCGTATGTAGTTAGGATCTTTAGCGATCACTACTTTTGCGACCGTTTGCGTAGATGCTCATCTTATTCTGGTACTCGTAAGTTAGCCACCATATATTGCTTAGTCGCTGCTGCAACCTCACCACTTTACCTCTTCCTACCCACCAAGCTTTGCTAGTCTTGATACCCATGGTTATGGGATTGCTGAGTCCTTGTGGCTCACAGATACTACAACATCAGATGCAGGTTCAGCCGAGATGATGCAGGAGCTGGTTCAAGTACTTCACTGGGAGCTCGATGAAGAGTTTGGCTGTATGCTTGTTTCGTTCCGACGATCAGTAGTGGTTTCTACTAGGATTCGATCCTGACCTGTGGCTTTATGTTGTTTTGGTATCTTTCTTTTGGATCTTCGCCCGTAGTCGGGTTGTGATGTTTTGAATGATGTTTTGCTCATGTAATGTATTGTGTGAAGTGGCGAGTGTAAGCCAACTATCTTCTTTTGCAATTTAATCCCTCTTTTACATGAGTCGTGCAAAGATACTAAACTTGAGATCATTCTAGGATGGGCTTATACCTTTAAGTCGTGCCTCGACACGTAGGAGGTATAGTCCCATCCTGGGCATTACAAATCGCGCACTACAGCCAAAGTTTCTGTTTTTTGCACCGCACAAACCAACAAGCAGTTTAGTCATCCTAAAGGAAAATCTTGGCACATTATTTTTATAATACAATGGAATTGTACAAGGGGATAATTATTTTTATTGAAAAGTTTCTGCAATTCAAGATTTGCAAAGTTTCCATGGGCATGAACAAAGTTCAAGGAGCTCCCCCATTTCAACGGCACTCGTCCTTCTTACTTTCACTTTTCTTTTCGAAAAAGTTTTAGGTTCCCCTTTTTTTTGTTTTTAAACTTTATAAAAGCACACAACAAAAATAAATGACTCTCTAAAACTTCCGGGTTGTCTCCCTGGCAGTGCTTTCTTTAAAGCCATTAAGTTAGACGTATAGTGCTCAAGTAATGGATCCACCCGGATCGCAAGGTATATCAAAACCAATTTTAATTAGCAATGATTTGGCATTTAGTAGTGATCACAAAGTGATATGTGTCATGAAACAACGAAGTCTAACTCTCTTCCTATGCATAGGCATGTCATACAAGAACAATTCATGCACATCAAGTAAAGGCCAATGCATAGTATAAGCAGTTTCTTACAATTTTATCATGTTGGAAACATAGAGAGGCGGAGATGTAGTTCCTCTCTCATAATAATTGCAAGTAGGAGCATAAAGCACATGCATATTATATTCATCAAAATCATCATGTGTAACGGAAAAAGGCAACCCATCAATATAATCCTTAATAAGTGCAAACTTCTCCGATATAGTGTAGTTTGGAGAACTCAAAAAGATAATAGGACTATCATGCGTGGGTGCAATAGCAACAATCTCATGTTTAACATAAGAAACTATAACAAGTTCATATCCATAAGCATAATTCATATTGGCATCTTGGCCACAAGCATAGCAAGCATCATCAAAAAGGGATATTTCAAAAGAATCAACGGGATCATAGCAATCATCATAGCATTCATCCTTCGTAAGCACGAAGGGAAATTAAACAATGTATGAGTTGAAGAGTTACTCTCATTAGAAGGTGGGCACGGGTAGCTAATCCGCTCTTCCTCCTTTTGTTCTTCGCTCTCCTCGTCATATTTTTCATCCAATGAGTTCACAATGTCATTAATTTCTTCTTCCATAGACTCCTGCAAAATATTAGTCTCTTCTTGGACAGTGGAGGAGTCCTCAATATATAGTTTAACATAGGCATTAGAAGCATAATTATCATAACAATATTTAAATATGGAAAAAATTTCAGATTTGTAAAGAGTAGCATCATACTTTTTAATCAAAGAAGCAATTTCATAAGCATCCTTAAAAGCAACAAATTCTTCAATTTGTTGAACATCATAGTAACTATAATCACCCTTAGCATACGAAGATACGATTCCATTATCACTAAACTCACATTGGTAGGGAAGGTGTTTCGTAGGGTCTTCAGAACAACAAGTAAAATCATAAATTTCACATAAATTCCAAGCATAGCATTGCAAACGATGAATTTGATCCAATAAAAGTTTCCCTTTTTAAGATATGTGGTGTCACACATAACAAGCATGCTCATCTAAATATTTTCCCTCAACTAAGCTAGTTGGGGTTTCAGCCCGAGCACATAGGGATCAAAGATGATCCAAGTAATAAGCTTCAGTACTGTGATATATTTTCAGTGGTTCTTCAACCATTGGTTCAGTAGGTACCACTATTTTTTTTTGGTATTTTGCGTTTCCTACCCATAACTAAAGATAGAAAAAACTTAGAACGGCAAACCAAATCTACTTAGTGATAAAGCAAACAAGCACACACGAGAATATTCACCCCACGCTATTGCTCCCCGACAACGGCGCCAGAAAAAGGTCTTGATAACCCACTAGTGTAGGGGATCAGTTGTAGCCTCTTTCGATAAGTAAGAGTGTCGAACCCAACGAGGAGCTAAAGGCAAAACAAATATTCCCTCAAGTTCTATCGACCACTGATACAACTCTATGCACGCTTGATGTTTACTTTACCTAGAACAAGAATGAAACTAGAAGTACTTTGTTGTTTCCGTTGGATATGTTTGCAAGAATATAAAGAATACATAAATATAAGCTAGGGGCTTTTAAGATAAAGAAGCAATAAAGTTAATAATAGCGAGTGTGGAAAAGTGGTGGTATGAGTTGCGAAATTGCCCCTAAGCAATTGATTACGTTACTAGACCGATAGCAAGTTTTATGTGGGAGAGGCCACTGCTAGCATGTCATCCCTTACTTGGAATTATATGCACTTATGATTGGAACTATTAGCAAACATCCGCAACTAGTAACGTTCATTAAGGTAAGACCCAACCATAGCATTACGATATATTGGTCCCCCTTCAATCCCGTATGCATCAATTTCTACGCTAGGTTGAAGCTTCTGTCACTCTTGCCCTCCAATACGTAGTCCTATCAACATACAACTAACCCTATGGTGTGATCCACGTGTGCACACATATGATGGGCACCAAAGGACAGCAACATAACCACACGCAAATTAAATCAATCATAGCAATTCACCAATCACCGATAGGACAACGATAATCTACTCAGACATCATAGGATGGCAACACATCGTTGGATAATAATATGAAGCATAAAGCACCATGTTCAAGTAGAGGGTACAATGGGTTGCGGGAGAGTGGACCGCTGTAGATAGATGGGGAAAGGTGATGGAGATGTTGGTGAAGATGACACAGGTGTTGGTGTAGATCGTCGTCACACGATGATGGCCCCGGTGGCACTCCGGTGCCACCAGAAGCGAGGGGGAGAGAGCCCCCCTCCTTCTTCTTATTCCTTGACCTTCTCCCTAGGTGGAAGAAGGGTTCCCCTCTGGTCCATGGACTCCATGGTGGCGGAGGGGCGAGAGCCCCTCCGAGATTGGATATGTCTCTTTGTCTCTCTCTGTTTCTGTGTTCCCTGATTTTGGCCCTTCACCGTCTCTTATATTCTCGGAGATCCGTAACTCCGATTGGGATGATTTTTTGACACGATTTTTATCCGGATATTAGCTTTCTTGCGGCGAAAGAAGGGCATCAACCGCCTTACGGTGTGGCCACGAGGGCCCAGGGCGCGCCCCCCTACCTCGTGGCCCACTCGGGCATCGTCTCATGTTGGTTCCGCTTCCCAAAATTCACATATATTCCAAAAATATCTCCGTCCGTTTGGACTCCGTTTGATATGGATATTCTGCGAAACAAAAAACATGCAACAAACAGGAACTGGCAATGGGCACTGGATCAATATGTTAGTCCCAAAAAATAGTATGAAAAGTTGCCAAAAGTATACGAAAGTTGTAGAATATTGGCATGGAACAATCAAAAATTATAGATACGATGGAGACGTATCAATTACCGTGTGGCCGTGCAGATCGGTGGCTGCAATGATGATGTGGCCATGAAGCATCTCCCCCTGATGCTAGGTGGCTCGGCCCGGGCGTGGCTAAATCAATTGGCCCCCCTGGAGCATTTACAGTTGGTAAGAGCTAGCCCGAGTGTTTGTCAGGACCTTCGAAGGCACCTGCAAACGACCTGTAGGGCTGGCGGAGTTGCAGCATTGCGTACAGAAGCCGAATGAAACCCTGAGAGATTACATCCAAAGGTGGACCACCTTGGATCACACGGTGGAAAACGTATCCGAGCATAAAGCAGTCTGCGCCTTCAAGGAGGGCGTGCGGTACAGAGAGCTAAATCTAAGGTTCGGCCGAACTTGAGATATGTCCCTGACTCAGATGATGGAAATAGCCAGTCGGTATGCTAACGGAAAAGAAGCCGATCGACTCCGTAGCGGCAAGAAACCAGTTGGCCAAGATGACCAGAATTTCAATCGGAAGCCGAAGCGCAAGGCAGAACCAGCAGTTCAAGGTGAAGCTGCAGTCGTTAACCAAGGGAAAGGCAAAGGAAAGCCTAAAGGCCCTTGGATCCCCAAAAAAGTGAAAGATCAAGCAGGAAATGACGTGCTCGACCTGCCGTGTCCTATCCACACGAAGAAAGATGAAGAGGGGAACTTGGTTTATCCCAAGCATACCACTCGACAGTGCCGGCTCCTGGTCCAAAATTTCTAGAAAGATCAGCCGACTGAGAAAGAGAAGGAATCAGAAGAGACCGAAGACAAAGAAGAGGATGGAGGTTACCCCCAGATCAACTCCACCTTGATGATTTTTGCTGACGTGAAAGCAAAAGTCGATTGAAAGTTATCAACAGAGAAGTCAACATGGTTGCTCCGGCAACAACGACGTACCTAAAATGGTCCAAGACTCCCATTACATTCGACCAGTCCGACCACCCCGCACACATTGCAACCACTGGGCGGCAGGCGTTGGTGGTCGACCCAGTTGTCGATGGTACTCGTTTGATCAAGGTTCCGATGGATGGCGGCAGTGGCTTGAACATTCTGTACGCTGAAACCCTCTGTGGGATGGGCATTCCGATGTCCAAGCTAAGTGAGAGTAACATGATATTTCACGGGGTCATCCCCAGAAAGAAAGCCGACTCACTTGGTCAAATCTAACTCGACGTGGTTTTCGGGGATTCGAAGAATTCCCGCAAAGAAAAGCTGACGTTTGAGGTGATGGACTTCCACAGCGCCTATCATGCCATACTGGGTAGGCCTGCCTACGCCCGTTTCATGGCTCGACCGTGTTATGTGTACCTCAAACTGAAGATGCCGGGGCCCAACGGCGTGATAACCGTCACCGGGAACCGGGAGAAGGCAGAAGAGTGCTTCCAGAAAGGCTCGAAAATTGCTGACGAGCAGATGGCAGAAGTGGAGATGGAGGAGTACCAAAAGAATGTGGATCCGAGTGATTTGCTGCGGGCTAAGAAGCCAGCTTTCGAGTCAGCCTTCCAGTCGGCGCGGGAGACGAAGCATGTGCACATTCACCCCACCGACCCCAATGCAGCTCCGACCCACATCTCAACTACACTCGACAGCAAATAGGAAGAAGCGCTCATCCAGTTCCTCCATGAGAACTGGGACATCTTCGCATGGAAACCATTCGACATGGTAGGTGTACCCAGGGGACTGGCTGAGCACCGTTTGCGAGTCGACCATAAGGTGAAACCTGTAAAGGAACATCTTCGTCGGTCTGCCGCGGAGAAGAGAAAATCAATTGGTGAAGAGGTGGCTCGGCTTCTGGCAGCTGAGTTCATCCGCGAGAGCTACCACCCCGAGTGGCTCGCCAATGTGGTCATGGTCCCCAAGAAGGACAAATCCCTCCGCATGTGCATCGATTTCAAGCATATCAATCGGGCCTGGACGAAAGATCATTTTCCTCTCCCCCGCATCGATCAGATAGTCGACTCGAGTACGGGGTGCGAGCGTTTGTATTTTCTGGACGCGTATTCTGGGTACCATCAGATCCGACTGTTTGGGGCCGATGAAATCAAGACAGCCTTCATCACCCCATTCGTTTTTTTTGTTATGTCACCAGGCCATTCGGCCTCAAGAATGCTGGCGCTACCTTCATGCGCATGATTCAGCAGTGTCTGATGAAGCAAATAAGTTGGAACGTGGAAGCATACATGGATGACATCGTGGTCAAGTCACGTAAAGGTTCCGACCTACTGGATGACCTCGCCGAGACATTCGCAAACTTAAGAAGCTATGATATCAAGCTTAATCCGTCGAAGTGTACATTCGGAGTTCCAGGCGGTAAGTTGCTCGGTTTCCTTGTTTCAGAACGAGGAATCGACGCCAATCCAGAGAAAGTCTGTGCCATCCTCCGAATGAAGCGTCCCGTGCGTATACACGACGTCCAGAAGCTAACTGGTTGCTTGGCCGCATTGAGTCGATTCATTTCTGGTCTCGGTGAGAAGGCATTACCTCTCTACCGACTGATGAAGAAGTCTGAAAAGTTCGAGTGGAATTCTGAAGCTGAAGCAGCATTTCAAGAGCTGAAAGCCCTGCTTTCCACCTAGCCGGTGCTTGCTGCCCGAGTCAGCAAGGAGCCTCTTTTACTGTACATCGCAGCGACCGGATAAGTTGTCAGCACTGTACTCACAGTCGAGCGGGAAGAAGAAGGCAAAGCCTACAAAGTACAATGCCCAATCTACTATATTTCTGAAGTATTGACCCCCTCCAAGCCAAGATACCCGCATTACAAGAAGCTTGTGATGGGATTTACTTGACCGCGAAGAAAGTTGCTCATTACTTCTCGGATCATTCGATCTCAATCGTCAACGACGCCCCACTATTAGAAATTCTGAACAACCGAGATGCAACCGGTCGAGTGGCCAAATGGGAGATTGAACTCCTTCCACTGGATATCAAGTTTGAAGCGAAGAAAGCTATCAAGTCTCAGGCAATAGCAGATTTTGTGGCCGAATGGATCGAGCAGGAGCAACCGACTCAGATCCAGTCGGATCACTGGACCATGTTCTTTGATGGATCCAAGATGTTGAACGGATATGGTGCAGGTGTGGTTTTGGTGTCCACCAGAGGCAACAAACTCAGTTATGTCCTTCAAATCCACTTCGATTCTTCAAACAATGAAGTTGAATACGAGGCGCTTTTGTACGGGTTTACGGCGACCCGGAATTAGTGGTCAATCAGGTGATGAAGGAGTGGGACGTCAGAAGCCCAGCAATGACCAGTTACTCCAGTGTGGTGCGGAAGCTGGAAAAGAAATTTGAAGGTTTAGAGCTCCACCACGTGCCCAGAATCAAGAACCAGCTTGCTGATGATTTCGCAAAGATAGGGTCCACTCGGAAGCCTATACCCAAGAATGTGTTCTTAGAGCATCTGCACACCCCCTCAGTCAAAGAAGACCCCTTCAAGGAGGAGCCCCCGCATCCAATAAGCGCATCCGATCCGACTGAAGTCGAGTTCCTGTGGTGGTCGACTTAATCACGGAGATCTTGGTGATCACGCCCGACTGGACTGTGCCATACATAGCATACTTGCTCAGGCAAGAGCTCCCAGAGGATGAAGAGGAGGCGCGTCAGATCATCCGTCGATTCAAAGCCTTCACTGTCATTCATGGTGAACTCTACAGGGAGAATGTCACGGGAGTCGCCCAGCGCTGCATCACCTCGGAAGAAGGTTGAATGATTCTAAACGAGATTCACTCGGGAACTTGCGGCCACCATGCTTCCTCTCGAACTATCGTGGCCAAGGAATACCGAGCTGGATTTTATTGGCCCCGAGCAAACGAGATGACAAAGGATATCGTAGACAAGTGCGAAGGTTGCCAGTTCTACTCCAACATGTCTCATAAGCATGCGTCTGCCTTGAAGGCCATCCCATTGGTTTGGCCATTTGCCGTTTGGGGATTGGACATGGTTGGTCCCTTCAAAACCGGCAGAAGCGGGTTCACTCACTTGCTCGTAGTAGTCGACAAGTTTACCAAATGGATCGAAGCCAAGCCCATCAAGAACCTCGGCTCGAGCACCGCCATCAGCTTCATCAAAGAATTGATATCCAGATACGGAGTCCCCCACAGCATTATCACGGATAACGGCTCTAACTTTGACTAGGATGAATTCAGAGCTTTCTGTTCCTCCCAAGGTACTCGGGTCGACTACGCATCTATAGCGCATTCGCAGTCGAATGGACAAGCAGAAAGAGCAAAAGGTTTGATCCTCCAGGGCCCGAAACCACGGCTTATGCATGACCTCAAGCACGCAGCTGGATCTTGGGTGACTGAACTGATGTCTGTCTTATGGGGGCTAAGGACAACTCCGAACCGGTCGACTGATCGTACCCCCTTGTTCATGGTCTATGGAGCTGAGGTCATGCTGCCGAGTGATTTGTTGCATAACGCCCCTCGAGTGGAACTCTTCTCTGAGGCAGAAGCAGAACAAGCCCGTCAAGATGCAGTCGACCTCCTGGAGGAAGAACGCAAGATGGCCTTGATCTGCTCGACCATTTACCAACAGGACCTGCTTCGATTCCATGCCCGCAATGTCCGAAGCCGAGCATTCCAGGAAGGAGACCTGGTTCTCCGAGTACGTCAAAAGCGACCTCATAAGCTTGCACCAGCTTGGGAAGACCCCTTCATCGTCACCAAGGTACTGTACAATGGGGCATATCACATCTACAATGTGGCCAAGAAGAAAGATGAGCCTCGTTCGTGGAACGCGGATATGCTCCGCCGCTTCTATACTTGAAGCACTCGACCAGTCGAGTTGTAATAAGAATCTTCCAGTTTGTATTTTCAAAGACAAGTTCGCAACAATTCCCTAATTATTGCTGGTTACAAAGATGCCCGTTCTCAAATCCCCCAGTGGGTGCTTGGCCGTGAATCCGATTCGCCTAAGTTACAAAAACCACTCCGAGTGAAGAGCGACCCTCTCACTCGGGGGCTTAGCTACGACTCCGTAATCGCCTAAGTTTCAAAAAACCACTCCGAGTGAAGAGCGGCCCTCTCACTCGGGGGCTTAGCTGCCACCCTGTAATCGCCTAAGTTACAAAAACCACTCCGAGTGAAGAGCGACCCTCTCACTCGGGGGCTTAGCTGCAACCCCGTAATCGCCTAAGTTACAAAAACCACTCCGAGTGGAGAGCAAACCTCTCACTCGGGGCCTTAGCTGCGACCCCGTAATCGCCTAAGTTACAAAAACCACTACGGGTGAAGAGCGACCCTCT
>LR738710.1:308287150-308377940 GCA_902687465.1 Secale cereale
GGGGGCTTAGCTGCGACCCCGTAATCACCTAAGTTACAAAAACTACTCCGAGTGAGGAGCGACCCTCTCACTCGGGGGCTTAGCTACGACCCCGTAATCACCTAAGTTTCCAAAAATCACTCTGAGTGAAGAGCGACCCTCTCACTCGGGGGCTTAGCTGCGACCCCGTAATCGCCTAAGTTACAAAAACCACTCCGAGTAAAGAGCAACCCTCTCACTCGGGGACTTAGCTATGAATCTGATTCTCCTAAGTTTCTGAAACCACTCCAAACAAAGGGCGACCTTCTCATTCAGCGGCTTAGTTGCGATCCCGTAATCACCTAAGTTGCAAAGTGACTCGACCCTCCGAGCTACGACATAAGCACAATGTGGCTCAGTCCTCCGAGCTATGCCACAAGTACAACGTGGCTCTGTCCTCCGAGCTCCGCCACAAGCATGAAGTGACTCGATCCACCGAGCTACGCCATAAGTACAACGTGACTCGACCCTCCGAGCTACGCCATAAGTACAACGTGGCTCTATCCTCCGAGCTGCGCCATAAGTACAACGTGGCTCTGTCCTCCGAGCTACGCTAGAAGTACAACGTGGCCCAGCCCTCCGAGCTACGCCACAGGTATCAAGTGGCTCGACCCTCTGAGCTATGCCGCAAACACGACACCGACTCGAAACTCAAAAAAGATCGAAGGGGGTCAGAAGCAAAGCGAACACGTCTAAAAAAGGAATCAAGTGCAGATAAAGCCCCGCAAGATTCGGGCAGAAGTACTCGGCCATCAAGCCCGCGAGAGTTTAAATGGTTACATAATCACTCGGTATATTGAGGCAAATTGAATCGGGATATCAAAGTTTGTTCACTCCTCAGGGGGAGGGGGCTTGCAGGCGCGACGTACTCGTCCAAGTCAATCTCGTCGGCAATACGGGTAGCGGCTTCCAGGGAAGTCTCCATGAACGACTAGAACTGGAGCTTCTTCGTGTTGGCAACCTTGAGCGCGGCCAGCCTCTCCTCCTTCACCTCCTTGTAGTGCACCCGAACCAGAGACAGCGCAACGTCAGCTCCACAACGGGCAGATGATTTCTCCCACTCCTGCACTCGACTGGGGATCTCATTGAGTAGAGTCATCAGAGACTCGAGGTCATTCTCTTGCACCGTTCCTCTCCAGAGCGCGGCATCGACCCGAGACATCATTGCCTTCAGCCGACCGAGGTAGCCTGTGGCGTTGGTGAGGCGAGACTCCAGTCTCAAGATATTCATAACCGCTTCATCCTTGACAAGAGAGTTGGCGGGGTCCAGACCCGGCTCGACCCGCCCAGTCTCCTCCTCGAAGTTGTGACCGAATTCTACATAGGCGAAAACACGATGAATTAGTGAGCAAAGTATGAGTCGACCGCCTTGATTCAATCGGACAAAAGGAACATACCTTCAAGCACGAGGTGCCACTTCTTGGCGAGGTCACCCAGATAAGCTTCCAACTCGTTCTTCTTATGGAAAAGGCCCCCAAACTTCTCGTCCAGAGCGATATTGGCCCTCTTCAGTCGAGTCAGCTCCTTGTTGGCTGCACCAAGGGAATCCTTCAGCCTGGCGATCTCTTCCTCAAGCTTGCCGACCGAAGCCAGCTTTTGTTCTACGAGTTCAGTTTTCTCTTGCGCCCTCTGTTGCGCCGCCGCCAGGTCAAGGTCCTTCTCCTCCAGAGCTGCCTTCATTTGATCTATAAGGGACATTACTAGACAGATGGACATAAGGATGCACACGGCACACTAACTGGAATTCAGTCGACCGGCTATGCACTTTTATTACCAGACGCTTCGTCCTGGGATTTCTTCAAATGCTCCTTGGCCAGCTCCAAGTCAAGATTGAGTTGGACCTGCTTCTTCTCAAGATCCTCGAATTTGGCTCCAAACTCGCAAGATTTCTGCACCAACAAAACAAGACAAAATTCTAAGACTACAGCCGAGCCAAATACTCAATAGTAGTCTCGGGGACTACACCCAGCGGGTGCACTAAGCGTGCCCCCACTGGTTCTCACTTGGCCGAATCAGTCCTGCCCGAGCTAAAAAAAAGTGACATATGCATTTCGTTCTTAGACCATGGCCGGCTACCAGCAGTCGACCACGGTCTCGGGGACTACACCCAGTGGGTGCACTAAGCGTGCCCCCACTGGTCCTCACTCGGCTGGACCAGTCCTGCGCGAGTGAGAAGAGTTCGAAACAAACAAACAAGACAAATTCTAAGACCACAGCCGACTGACTTCAGTCGACCGTGGCCTCGGGGACTACACCCAGTGGGTGCACTCAGCGTGCCCCCATCGGACCAATCAACACAAGACCGATTGGATTACAAGAGCTAAAGCTACAAGAAAATCAGGAACACCCAGTGGGTGTAACATCATCTTACGAACAAAGCGGCAGTTTTCAGAACGGAGATCCCAACAACACAGCAAGTCAGCCGGAAAAGACAAACCTGGACATTGGTTCGAAGAGCCGAGCTGGCATTGTAGGCAGCCATGCTAGCCTCATATGCCGCCTTCGTCCGCTCCATCATGAATCCCGCCTGACGAACGGCCTCCTTGGCCGCACTCATGGGGTCCTCCGGGACGTGATGGGTGGCAAAAAGCATGAACGGTGGGGCAGTCGGAGCAGTCACAGGGTCAGCAGTTGGAATAGTCGATGCGGAGGGACGGTCAGTCGACACGGGAACGGCAAAGGAGACCGTGGTCCGAGCCACGTCCCTCTGTTGCTGGGCCTCAGAACCAGAGGGTGTCTTCCGACCCCTCCTTCCCGCGCCTCGTCGAGACACCTCCGCGTGATCCTCCTCATCATCATCGTCATCAGGAAGTTAAATGATATTGTGTGGCCCTTCAGATAACAATCAAAAATAAATTCAGTCGACTGACAATCCAAAATAGCAAAATACAAAGCATAATCAAGAATCCACACATGGGTGGGACATGGCGGCGTCTACGGTCTCCTCATCGTCACGACCCTTATCAACATCAATCGAAGTCCCAGAAGCAGCAGTGCTGAAGATTTCATGGAAAGTGAGTCGACAAAGATAAATCTGGTCTCCAAAATGGAAGAAGAATGAAGCAGAGCAACACTTACGTGGAGGCAATCGGGATGTCCACTTTGATCTTCGGCAAGGCCTTCCGGGGTTTGGAGGCAGCGACCTTGGGCTGTTTTGGCGCTTTCTCAGTCGGATCTGGAGTTGACATTCGAGTGCGCTTCTGCACCTGGGAGCTGGAAGGACCCGTCCTGGCACGCACGGCTTCTGGGTCATGCTTCTCCTTGGAGCGCTTCTCAACGCGGGGGGAGACTCGACTTCCTCGCCATTGCTGGAGTCCTCGCTCTCCTCCGCCGTTGATACGTCTCCAACGTATATTGATTGTTCCATGCTATTATATATGATGTTTTGGATGTTTAATGGGCTTTATTATACACTTTTATATTATTTTTGGGACTAACCTCTTAACCTAAAGGCCCAGTCCAGATTGATGTTTTTGCCTATTTCAGGGTTTTACAGAAAAGGAATATCAAACGGATTCCAAACGGAATGAAACCTTCGGGAGAGATATTTTTGGAACGACATCTTCACGGGAGACTTGAGAACCACGGAATAGGGCACACGTGGCGTCCACGAGGGTGGGGGGCGCGCCCCCTCCCCCTGGGCGCGTCCCCCTGCCTCGTGGGCCCCATGTTGCTCCCCCGATGCCCTCCTTCCTCCTATATATACCCATGTACGCTGAAAACATCAAAGCAACAGAGAAAACCCAGCAACAGTAGGGGCAGCAAGGCACGTATTGTATTGTTGCCATCGAGGATAGAAAGATGGGGTTTATATCATATTGCTTGAGTTTATCCCTCTACATCATGTCATCTTGCTTAAAGCATTACTCTGTTCTTATGAACTTAATACTCTAGATGCATGCTGGATAGCAGTCGATGTGTGGAGTAATAGTAGTAGATGCAGAATCGTTTTGGTCTACTTATCACGGACGTGATGCCTATATATAATGATCATGCCTAGATATTCTCATTATTATTCGCTTTTCTATCAATTGCTCGACAGTAATTCGTTCACCCACCGTAGAATTCCGCTATCATGAGAGAAGCCACTAGTGAAACCTATGGCCCCCCGGGTCTATTCTCAACATATCAATCTACAATCTACTTTACTTTGTTGTTTTTACTTTCCGTTCTTATATCCAAAAATACCAAAAATATCCAACTATCATATCTATCAGATCTCACTTTCGTAAGTGATTGTAAAGGGATTGACAACCCCTTATCGCGTTGGCTGCGAAGTTCTTATTTGTTTGTGCAGGTGCGAGGGACTCGTGCGTGGCATCCTACTATATTGATACCTTTGTTCTCAAAACCTAAGGGAAATACTTACGTTACTGTACTGCATCATCCTTTCCTCTTCGAGGGAATACAACGCAAGCTCGAGAAGTAGCAGCCGTCTCCTCGCCACACTTCCAGTCGGAAGCTTCGCCTACGCCCTCTTCCCCCTCCTGGACCTTCTCACCATTGGGCACCGAGTACATTTCGGTAAAGATCTGCAAAAAGGAAGAACAATCATACACCAGTCAGATTCATCAAACGTCTGCAAACAAGAAACAGAAAATCCACTCGGGAACTGAGGCCAAACGTTGTCTAGTTGGTGGTCTGCATCGAACGGGCGAACCCTTCCGATCCCCCGAGGATTGTCCTTGTTCCCCGTCATGCACTTCAGGCAAAGTTCCACCGTCTTCGCGGCGGATTCCTCTGGGTGGAAACGAGAAGTGTCGTCAACGCCCGAGTACATCCACATCGGATGGTCTCGAGCTTGGAGAGGCTGGATCCTCCTCTTGAGGAACACCTCAAGCAAATCCATCCCAGTAACCCCGTCGCGGACCAGCTGAACCACCCATTCCACCAACGTATCTACCTCTACCTTCTCAGCCCGACTCACAAGCAGCGTTGGTGGCTGGCCGACTCGATCTAAAGAAAATGCAGGAAGCCCGGTCGAGTGACCGGGAGTCGGGACATCTTTGCAATAGAACCAAGTCGACTGCCATCCCCGGACCGACTCAAGAAGGACCATGGCGGGGAAAGTGCTCCTACCCCTAGTCTGGATACCCAATCCACCGCACATCTGGATGACGTGCATCTTCATACGTCCATTTTGCATCATGCTTTTAAGTTGATATTTATTGCATTATGGGCTGTTCATACATGTTTTGTCACAATACTTATGCCTTTTCTCTCTTATTTTACAAGGTTTACTTGAAGAGGGAGAATGCCGGCTGCTGGAACTCTGGGCTGGAAAAGGAGCAAACTCTGGAAACCTATTCTGTACACCAAAATCCTTGAAACTCCACAGAACATCGTTTCAGAAAATATAAAAAATATCTGGCGAAAGAAACCCATGAGAGGGGCCACCGGCTGGCCTCGAGGGTGGGGGGCGCGCCCCCCTTCCCAGGGCACGCCCCCCTGCCTCGAGGGCCAGCCGGTAGGCCCCTGGTGCCCATCTTCTCCTATATGAAGCGTTTTGACCTGGAAAAAATTAGAAGGAGGCTTTCGGGACCAGACGCCGCCGTCTCGAGGCGGAATCGAGGCGAAAACCAATCTAGGGCTTCGGCAGAGCTGTTCTGCCGGGAATACTTACCTCCGGGAGGGGGAAATCATCACCGCCGTCATCACCAACAACTCTCCTATCTTGGGGAGGGCTATCTTCATCAACATCTTCACCAGCACCATCTCCTCTCAAACCCTAGTTCATCTATTGTATCCAATCTTTGTACCCAAACCTCAGATTGGTACCTGTGGGTTGCTAGTAGTGTTGATTACTCCTTGTAGTTGATGCTAGTTGGTTTATTTGGAGGAAGATCATATGTTCAGATCCATTATGCATATTAATACCCCTCTGTCCATGAACAATATTATGTCTTGTGAGTAGTTACTTTTTTTCATGAGGACATGGGAGAAGTCTTGCTATTAGTAGTCATGTGAGTTTGGTCTTCGTTCAATATTTTGATGAGATGTATGTTGTCTCTCCTCTAGTGGTGTCATGTGAACGTCGACTACATGACACTTCACTATTATTTGGGCCTAGAGGAAGGCATTTGGAAGTTATAAGTAGATGATGGGTTGCTAGAGTGACAGAAGCTTAAACCCTAGTTTATGCGTTGCTTCGTAAGGGGCTGATTTGGATCCATATGTTTCAGGCTATGGTTAGGTTTACCTTAATACTTCTTTTGTAGTTGCGGATGCTTGCATTAGAGGTTAATCATAAGTGGGAGGCTTGTCCAAGTAAGGGTAGCACCCAAGCACCGGTCCACCCACATACCAAATTATCAAAGTACCGAACGCGAATCAGATAATCGTGATGAAAACTAGCTTGACGACAATTCCCATGTGTCCTCGGGAGCGCTTTCCTTTATATAAGAGTGTGTCCAGGCTTGTACTTTCCTACAAAAAGGATTGGGCCACCTTACTGCACCTTATTTACTTTTACCTTTTGTCACTTGCTACCAATTATCTTATCAAAAAATTATCTGTTACCTATAATTTCAGTGCTTGCAGAAAATACCTTACCGAAAACTGCCTATCATTTCCTTCTGCTCCTCGTTGGGTTCGACACTCTTACTTATCGAAAGGACTACGATAGATCCCCTACACTTGTGGGTTATCAAGACTCTTTTCTGGCACCGTTGCCGGGGAGTGAAGCGCCTTTGGTAAGGAAAAAATTATATAGTGTGCTGAAATTTATTGTCACTTGTTACTATGGCTCAAAATCCTTTGAGGGGCTTGTTCGGGGTATCTTCACCCCGAGAAAAAGAGCAAAGAGTTGCTCCTCAACCTACTACACCTATTGAAAATGTTTGCTTTGAGATTCCTTCGGGTATGATAGAGAAACTGCTTGAAAATCCCTATACAGGAGACGGAACACTTCACCCCGATTTACATCTAATCTATGTGGATGAAGTCTGTGGATTGTTTAAGCTTGCAGGTATGCCTGAGGATGTTATCAATAAGAAGGTCTTCCCTTTATATTTGAAGGGAGATGCATTGCCATGGTTTAGGCTATGCGATGATATGGGATCATGGAACTATAATCGTCCGAAGTTGGAATTTCATCAGAAGTTCTACCCTATGCACCAGGTTCATCGTGATCGCAATTATATTTATAATTTCTAGCCTCGCGATGGATAAAGCATTGCTCAAGCTTGGGGGAGGCTTAAGTCAATGTTATATTCATTCCCCAATCATGAGCTTTCAAGAAAGATGATCATCCAAAAAAATTATGCTCGGCTTTCTCTCAATAATCGCACCATGCTCGATAATTCTTGTTCTGGCTCTTTTATGATGAAGACTGTTGAATTCAAATGGGATTTATTGGAAAGAATTAAACGCAACTCCGAAGATTGGGATCTCAACGAAGGTAAGGAGTAGATTGGGATCTCAACGAAGGTAAGGAGTCAGGTATGACCCCTAAGTTTGATTGTGTTAAAGCTTTTATGGATACCGATGTTTTCCGTGAGTTTAGCACTAAGTATGGACTTGACTCTGAGATAGTAGCTTCTTTCTGTGAATCCTTTGCTACTCATGTTGATCTCCCCAAGGAGAAGTGGTTTAAATACCACCCCCCTATTGAAGTAAAAGTAGTTGAACCTATTAAAGTTGAAGAAAAGACTATCACTTATAATGTTGATCCTGTTATACCTACTGCTTATATTGAGAAACCACCTTTCCCTGTTAGGATAAAGGATCATGCTCAAGCTTCAACTGTAGTTCGTAAGATTAATACTAGAACACCTACACCCTCTGAGCAAATTAAAGTTGAACCTAGTGTTGCTATGGTTAAAGATCTCTTGGTAGAAGATTTAGATGGACATGTTATTTACCTCCAAGAAGAGTCTGCTAGGATAGCCAAACCCAATGCTAGAAATAAACATAAACCTGTTGTGGGCTTACCTGTTATCTCTGTCAAGATAGGAGATCATTGCTATCATGGTTTATGCGACGTAGGTGCTAGTGCGAGTATTATCCCTCTTGATATGTATAACGAAATTATGCATGATATTGCACCTGTTGAGTTAGAAGGGATTGATGTTACTATTAAGCTTGCTAATAGAGATACTATTTCACTAGTTGGGATTGTTAGAGATATTGAAGTCTTGTGTGGGAAGGTTAAATACCCTACTGATTTTCTTGTTCTTAGTTCCCCACAAGATGCATTATGTCCCATTATATTTGGTAGACCCTTCTTGAATACCGTTAATGCCAAGATAGACTGCGTGAAAGACATTGTCACTGTTTGAATAGGGGATATGTCTCATGATTTTAACTTTGCTAAATTCCGTAGACAACCCCTTGAAAAAGCACCGCCTAGTAAGGATGAAATTATTGGTCTTGCTTCTATTGCCGTGCCACCTAATGATCCCTTGGAAATATACTTGCTAGACCATGAAAATGATATGCATATGAATGAGAGAAGGGAAATAGATGAAATATTCTTTAAACAGGGACCCGTATTGAAAAACAACTTGCCTGTTGAAATCCTAGGGGATCCTCCTCCACCCAAGGGTGATCCCATGTTTGAACTTAAACCTTTGCCTGATAATCTTAAGTATGTTTATCTTGATAAAAATAAGATATATCATGTTATTATTAGTGCTAACCTTTCAGGGCAGGAAGAAGAAAGATTATTGAAAAATCTGAAGAAGCACCGAGCTGCTATTGGATATACTCTGGATGATCTTAAGGGCATTAGTCCCACTATATGTCAACACAAGATAAAATTGGAAGAAAATGCTAAACCAGTTATTGATCATCAGCGATGGTTAAATCCTAAGATAAAAGAAGTGGTGAGGAAGGAAATACTAAAGCTCCTAGAAGCCGGTATTATCTATCCAGTTGTTGATAGTCAGTGGGTAAGTCCTGTCCATTGCGTCCCTAAGAAAGGAGGTATGACTGTTGTTTTTAATGATAAAGATGAATTGATCCCACAAAGAATAGTTACAGGTTATAGGATGGTAATTGATTTCCGTAAGTTAAATAAAGCTACTAAGAAAGATCATACCCCTTGCCATTTATTGATCAAATGCTAGAAAGGTTATCTAAACATACTCATTTCTGCTTTCTAGACGGTTATTCTGGTTTCTCTCAAATACCTATGTCAAAAGGGGATCAAGAAAAGACCACATTTACTTGTCCTTTCGGTACCTTTGCTTATAGACGTATGCCTTTTGGTTTATGTAATGCACCTGCTACCTTTCAAAGATGCATGATGGCTATATTCTCTGATTTTTGTGAAAAGATTGTTGAGGTTTTCATGGATGACTTCTCCGTTTACGGAACTTTTTTTGATGATTGCTTAAGCAACCTTGATCGAGCTTTGCAGAGATGTGAAGATACTAACCTTGTCTTGAATTGGGAGAAGTGCCACTTTATGGTTAATGAAGGCATTGTCTTGGGACATAAAATTTCTGAAAGAGGTATTGAAGTTGACAAAGCTAAAGTTGATGCTATTGAAAAGATGCCATGCCCTAAGGATATCAAAGGTATATGAAGTTTCCTTGGTCATGCCGGGTTTTATAGGAGGTTCATTAAGGACTTCTCCAAAATCTCCAGACCTCTGACTAATCTCTTACAAAAAGATATTCCTTTTATCTTTGATGATGATTGTCTAGAAGCATTTGAAATACTTAAGAAAGCATTGATCTCTGCACCTATTGTCCAGCCTCCTAACTGGAATTTACCCTTTGAGATTATGTGCGATGCTAGTGATTATGATGTAGGAGCTGTTTTAGGGCAAAGAGTTGATAAGAAATTGAATGTTATCCAGTATGCTAGTAAAACTCTAGATAGTGCCCAAAGAGATTATGCTACCATTGAGAAAGAATTTTTAGCAGTTGTGTTTGTTTGTGATAAGTTTAGACCCTACATTGTTGATTCTAAAGTAACTATTCACACTGATCATGCTGCTATCAAATACCTTATGGAAAAGAAAGATGCTAAACCTAGACTTATTAGATGGGTTCTCTTGCTACAAGAATTTGACCTGCATATTATTGATAGAAAGGGAGCTGAGAACCCCGTAGCGGATAACTTGTCTAGGTTAGAAAATGTGCTTGATGACCCACAACCTATCGATGATAGCTTTCCCGATGAAAAACTATCTATCATAAGTACTTCTCATACTGCTCCTTGGTATGCTGATTATGCTAATTACATTGTTGCTAAGTTTATACCTCCTAGCTTTACATACCAGCAAAAGAAAAAGTTCTTCTATGATTTGAGACATTACTTTTGGGATGACCCACATCTTTATAAAGAAGGAGTAGATGGTATTATTAGACGTCGTGTACCTGAGCATGAACAAGAACATATCCTACGCAAGTGCCACTCCGAAGCTTATGGAGGACACCATGCGGGAGATAGAACTGCACACAAGGTATTGCAATCCGGTTTTTATTGGCCTACTCTCTTCAAGGATGCCCGTAAGTTTGTCTTATCTTGTGATGAATGTCAAAGAATTGGTAATATTAGTAGACGTCAAGAAATTCCTATGAATTATTCACTCGTTATTGAACCATTTGATGTTTGGGGCTTTGATTATATGGGACCTTTTCCTGCCTCTAATGGGTACACACATATTTTAGTCGATGTTGATTATGTTACTAAGTGGGGTAGAAGCTATTCCAACTAGTAGTGCTGATCATAACACCTCTATTAAGATGCTTAAAGAAGTTATATTTCCGAGGTTTGGAATCCCTAGATATCTAATGACTGATGGTGGTTCACACTTTATTCATGGTGCTTTTCGTAAGATGCTTGCTAAGTACGATGTCAACCATAGAATTGCATCACCTTATCACCCACAGACTAGTGGTCAGGTAGAACTTAGTAATAGGGAGTTGAAATTAATCTTGCAAAAGACAGTTAATAGATCTAGAAAGAATTGGTCCAAGAAACTAGATGATGCATTATGGGCCTATAGAACTGCATACAAAAATCCTATGGGTATGTCTCCATATATGATGGTATATGGAAAAGCATGTCACTTACCTCTTGAGCTAGAACACAAGGCATATTGGGCTATTAAAGAGCTCAACTACGATTTCAAACTTGCCGGTGAAAAGAGGTTATTTGACATTAGCTGTCTCGATGAGTGGAGAACCCAGGCCTATGAGAATGCCAAGCTGTTTAAAGAAAAAGTTAAAAGATGGCATGACAAAAGGATACAAAAGCCTGAGTTTCACGTAGGTGATTATGTCTTGATATTCAACTCTCGTTTACGATTTTTTGCAGGAAAGCTTCTCTCCAAGTGGGAAGGACCTTACATTATCGAGGAGGTCTATCGTTCCGGTGCCATAAACATCAACAACTTCGAAGGCACAAATCCGAAGGTGGTGAATGGTGAAAGGATCAAACATTATATCTCACGTAATCCTATAAATGTTGAAACTAATGTTATTGAAACCATAACCCCGGAGGAATACATAAGGGACACTGTCCAGAACAATTCAGTCTCTGAAAAGGAAGAGGTATGTGATACGGTAAGTAAACCGACTCCAAAAGACTTCTAAAGGTAATTTTTCTCCGTTTTGGATTATTTAGAAAAATAGAAAAATAAACCGCAGTCCGGAGGAGACACGGGGCCTCCTCGAGGGTGGGGGCGTGCCCCCCTGCCTCGAGGACACCCCGTGTGTCCCCCGGACTCCGTTTTCTTGTGGGTTACTGCTTCCGTTTGGGAAAAGTTCATTATATATACTCCCGAAGGTTTTGACCTCTGTATCACGCAGAAATCCTCTGTTATCGTTTCGAGCTACTGTTTTTGACAGATCTAGATCATCATGGCGTCCTCCAACACCCCCAAGGACAACTTCTTCGAGAAGGTCATCAACCCCTACCTTGCGGAGGTGCTGCACCACCCCAAAACCATGGAGTTGCATGAGGGGGTGGCTGCACATCCATGATGTTGAGGGACCGAGAAGGACCGGAAGCATGGAGACAAGACTCGAAGCAATGGAGCAACAAGTTTTCAAGTGCCAAGGTATGGTGGAACGAGGACTTGACGCCAACCACATGATGATCTCGGAGCTTGCAAACAACCTCAAGATGGACTCAAAGATCTTCGGGGAAGCTATCTCCAATCTTCAAGAGAAGATTGATCACCTCCAAGCCCAGATCTATGACATGCAGAACTAAAACTATGAGTATGAATATAGATTCAAGAACATGAGTTTGGCTGCAGATTTGAGTATCCCGGAGACTCGATCATCCTTCTACGATGGTGATCCCATGCTTTGGAAGATGAGCAACAAGCCTACATCAACAACAACTCCATCATCACCAACCCCGAAGAAGGATACATAATCATATGGGTATGGGCACTCCCCTTGGAAACTGCCAAGCTTGGGGGAGTGACCCCGGTATCGTATCACCATCACTCCTATCTTTACCGTTTTACTTAGTTCGATCCTTTTGGTAGTATCTTGATCTATTAGAATAAAGTTAGCATGATCTAGTTGTGAGCTTTTGCTTTGTGAGCTTTATCCTTTGTAATCGAGTCCGTGAGCTATATAATAAAGATTAGTGTTTGAGTCAAGGGCTTGATCTCCTCACTTGGGTCATGATAAAAATAAAGAAAACATAAAGAGTATCAAAGAGATCATATTGATCTTATGGGAAGTAATGACTTCACATACAAGAGTATGATGAATAAAAGTTGTTGGGAGGTGACAAACATAGTTTTGGTCATCGTTGTAATTAATAGGAAGTGATAAAAGAAGAGAGGCTTCACATACAAATATACTATCTTGGACATCTTTTATGATTGTGATCACTCATTAAAGTATGACATGCTAAAGAGTTGATGTTGGACAAGGAAGACAACATAATGGGTTATGTCTTCTTATATCCGAAATAAAGTATATTATCATGGATCATCCAACATGTTGAGCTTGCTTTTCTCCCTCATGCTAGCCAAAACTCCTCGCACTAAGTAGAGATACTACTTGTGCTTCCATATATCCTTAAACCCAGTTTTGCCATGAGATTTCACCATACCTACCTATGGAATGAGACAGATCCTTCCAAGTAAGTTGTCATGTTGCAAACCCGCTAAAATATGTATGATTTATTAGTGTGGGAGAAATTAGCTTTATAGGATCTTGTGATATGGAAGTAATAAAAGCGACGGACTGCATAATAAAGGTCCTTATCACAAGTGGCAATATAAAGCAAAGTTCTTCTATGCTAAGACTTTGTGCATCCAACCATAAAAACACATGACAACCTCTGCTTCCCTCTACGAAGGGCCTATCTTTTATTCTTATCTTATAAGTGTCAAGGTGAAACCCACCTTTCCCTTTTACATTTTATCCTTTGGCAAGCACATTGCGTTGGAAAGATCCTGACATATATACCCACTTGGATGTAAGTTTTCATGATCTATTACTGTTGGCATTACCCTTGAGGTAAAAGGTTGGGAGGCAACACCATAAGCACCTATCTTTCTCTATGTCCAATTAAAACTCCATAAACATAAGTATTGTGTGAGTGTGAGCAATTGTGAAATACTATATGATAGTTGAGTATGTAGGCTTGCTGAAAAGCTCTTATATTGACTCTTTCTGATGTTACGATAAATTGCAATTGTTTCAATGACCGAGACAAAAGTTTGTTAGTTTCCAATGAAGTTTATGATGCATACTTGATATTATGGATGAATTGTTACTTTAGCATAAGAATCATATGAATTTATTCATATAAGTTGCTGTTATGAGAATGATCATGATGCCCTCATGTCCGTATTTTGTTTTTATCGACACCTCTTTCCCTAAACATGTGGACATATTTTTCGATATTGGCTTTCGCTTGAGGACAAGCGAGGTCTAAGCTTGGGGGAGTTGATACGTCCATTTTGCATCATGCTTATAAGTTGATATTTATTGCATTATGGGCTGTTCATACATGTTTTGTCACAATACTTATGCCTTTTCTCTCTTATTTCACAAGGTTTACTTGAAGAGGGAGAATGCCGGCAGCTGGAACTCTAGGCTGGAAAAGGAGCAAACTCTGGAAACCTATTCTGCACAACTCCAAAAGCCCTGAAACTCCTGGCCTCGAGGGTGGGGGGCGCGCCCCCCTTCCCAGGGCGCCCCCTAACAAGGGAGTTATGAGAAATTAGAAGAAACTAGTAGAATGCTCGTGCGTTGCTACGGGCTACAATGCATAGAAATAAATCAAGAAAAATTGAAGGTTGTCTCCAAGGTCAAAGATCATTTCTTCCCATACGTCTGGTTGTGCAAGGACATCAAATGGTTGAACCCTATGATCCGCAAAATTCAACCGTCTAGACATTCCGAGCTCCACCAAAACCAAATCATATGCAAGGAAAAAATGTGGTTGTCCATACTATTTGTCATGGTATCTCCAACACACGGGCCCAACACAAAAAATCCTAGCCCGCGTCACACCCTTCCCTTTTCTTGTCGGAGCCTCCCTTCCCGCTCGGTTTCCGCCATAGCAGGACAATTCAGAAGCCATCTTCTTTAAACCTGGATGACGTCCACCTCACCTTCATAATGGTGCCCTCTCTCCTTCACAATGTACTTCCTCACAGACCGTCAAGGAGAAGTGCCCCACCAACCGCCCCGCTCTCCCCTGGTCCCCTCCCCCTTGTTCATGCTGATCTGCCACCGCCATCAAGAGGGAGGAGACTTGTTTCTTGGGGGCTATCTCCCTTGCTGGCGTAGGGAGAGAGGGTGAGGGGAGAACCGAAGGCCGCGTAAGTGGAGTCGGGGTGCAGCGAAAACTGCTACTATTTCACTCAGGAATTAAACTCGCTTGTATGTCATCTCACTTATGCCAAATCATAATCTTGATACTGAATCTCCCCCTCAATACAAAATCAAATGAAGTTAGATAAGAAAACTTATGCTATTTTCACATGAATAACAGCCGGCGAAGTAATCAGTAAGCAGTTTAGTTCCCGAGAGTGTACCCAATATTCCAGTCTCATATACTCACCAGATTGGCAAAACTTTACAAACCGCATTAAAAAGTACCATGGGAATTTATTTACCTAACAGGAAAAAGGTCAAGAAAATGTAGGGTCTAACTGAACCATTAGCTCCCACCGGCTTGTTATATGCAACCTTTACAAAATCCAAAAACATATTTTCAAATATGATGCCCATGAACAATCATGGATTAGATGGTTATATCTGATACCAAACAGACTCAGGCCCTGTCCAAACAAAAAAAAACAATTCCTGGGTCATTAATTTTATGCACCAAGTATAATCCAAATAGGAATACGTAGCACTAAAATTGATGAATAGTGAACCTAAACTGGTGGTCTGATGAGCCAGAGTTTAGTTGGAGCTAGAGTACCACCATCGACCCACATCATAATTGTATTATGTCATCCAACGATCTAGCACACTGGTTGAATCCATCCTGATTGATGTTCTTGCTGTGGATCTATGCCATCTTGCCTAAAGAGCTGCATCCCGACCAAAAAAATTGTCGTTGACCTAGAGGGCCGCATCCTAATAGAAGTTTTTGCCACTGAATCCATGCCTTCCTACGTTGAAAATCATATTTTCCTTGCAAGAAAATTAACCTAGTAACACTACATTTTAATGCAGAGAAAGTGTCCTCCGATTTGCCAAATATATGCGAACCCTGCATATTCTAATTAGGTATTTATTTAATGAATCCTTCTACATTACAAATATATTTCAGTAAAAAGAATCTCAAACCTATATTTTCTCAGTTCAATACTTAAATCATCTTAGCATTTCATCCCCTTCCAAAAGCATGAATGGACAGTATTCGAATTAGAATCTGAAGTAGGCCTCCAAAAGGAGATGGGACACAAAAATTGGAACCATCACTGGTAGATGCAATTGAAATGAATAAACAACCCATTGTATCTTAGGAACAGAGCAATGACCCTAGTTCATGTCTGCAGACCATGCCATCACTTAATTTCCATTAGATATATAAAAAGAGTCATATATTGAAAATAGTATATGTATACTTCACACTTAAAAAAATAAATCCAAAATATAAGTGGCAAATAATTTTACGTAGCAAGCTCAGGACTTGAGTGCCCTCACCGTGATATAGGAAATCTAACTTTCATTTTTTTGCTTTCGATAGGCTTAAATCCAGAGCACGGTCAGTTGTTTGGAACTGTTACAAAGTAGTACTTGCAATCCTCCTCTCACTTCCGCATTTCACAAACTGAACAATATCATATGACATCTCCATGTTACTTGTAGTAAGCAAAACAACTGAAATTGTAAAAAAAAGATATCTAGAAAATAAATATATATGCAGTGCAGAAGCAGAGGAACCAACATTGGAGAACTGTGGATCTTTGTTGTTGGCTTTCATGAGGTCGCCTACATTTCTTCTTCCTTCTTCCTTGCTGCAATTGTCCTAAAGAAAGGGATAGGTACATCAATATTAAGAAGGGCATCAAGCTGCTCCGGTGCATCAATTTTAGACTTCCTTCCTGCAATTGCCCTAAAGAAATGGAATGCTGAAATTATTTCATTCGGTTAGTTGATTGGTTCCCTCACAAAGAAGCAAGGTAGCTTGAAGATGTACTGCTATAGCATCTCACCCTACAATTCTGAAGATTGTGAAAATATATAAGGATAACCGTCCGTTGCAATGGGAGTCAAAAATTTGTCACAACGGTATAGTATAAGCTAAAGAAATATTGTACTCGTGTAGCATAATAATAATAACTTTTTAAGGTTCTTGTTCTTGGTTCAATTATTCCAGAGGCCAAGATGAATAACTTGGTCGTACTTATATAAATAACAACATCAGCCCAAATGTTTACTTACAGTCAGGACACAGCAAGGCGCAGTAGTGATCACTCGACCTTGGGTACTACAGGAGTCAAGACCATCGGCTTGAATCTCATTGGTGTGCAGGGAAGCATCTAGAGATGAAGTTCATTCGTGCTGCCGCCTGGTGGATTTCTCAGTTGGAGGAGGGGGGCTCGCCGCCATCTCCTCCGGGCTGTTGTGCCCCCATTGTCACCTTATGATTGGACACAGTGGATCGAGATACATCTAGAAGAAATAAAATAAATGTCATAATTAGTAAAGAATTTTCAGCGACAAAAGGATAAACAACGATTGGAACGTTAAAACAAAACATGCGCCTACACAAGTACTGTATATTTTATATTAGCACAAGTGCAGATCATGTCCCACTCTTCACTTTTACAAAAAAAAATCAGAATAGCAATCTTGGTGAGCCTTGTAAGGAAGCATCATGTGACCCCGGTCGGGTACCATCGGTGTGGCATGCTTCTGATTCTTCCATGAGTGGGTGCTGAGAGGAAGGATCCTGAACCTCCATTATCACATATAAAAATCAATGGCTCTATCAATGTCTTCTTGGTTAGGATGATCAAGCAAGAAGCCAAAGTGCAGCACATTATCATAAACATTTTCCTTTATTCATGATTGTAGTCAACATAAAAAACGCCATTTCTATAATCAGTTGAACATTACATCAATAACAAAGATAAACTATTCTTTGAGTCATGATGGAATCGTTAAGAAATAAATAAATGACGGAATTCTTTTCCAAGAATATAATACTGTAGAACACAACATTGGTTCAGAACTGTAGCAGTTGTGAAAGCACTTACCAACTCTTTGTCGCAATTTCTGGTTATCCTGAACAATATACATTTTCTGCCTTGTTAGCTTAAAAATTAAGGAGGTTACTTAGAAAGAATAATTATCGACGACAATGCATTTATCAAGACATAAAAATCAAAAAGCATTTGAGATATAGACTGGCAACTAAGAAACCATGTGTTCTAGTTTTTTGTGGCAGATAACTTTTACAATGGCAAAACATACATATTGTAGCCTACACATTTAAACTTGGACCAAACTACCAAATGTCATTAGTAGAGAAGTAATCCTCGCACTTGAGAATCAAAGCCAAAAATATGAGAATAATAACAGTTTATCTTAAGTATACTACACTTCCAATGCATAGCTGAACAATAGTTTATCCATCAATGTGCAGCCATAATAGACAGATGGTCGATTCAGATTGCCGAAAATAACAGGAAGGTGCTTCTTGATTGAGCAGATGAATGATTCAACAGATAGAAAATGTAAAGTGGTGGGATATTAGGCATTAAGTTGAAAAATATAGGGGAATAGAGAACGCACCTTGCTAATTTTTGGGCAAATATAAGAATGCAATGTCTCTGCCAATAGCACAATATCACATGATTCGATCTCCATGAGAAGTAACGGAAAAAAAGTTCTCCCTGAAAATTATAAATAGAATTACAAATGTAATGTAGCTGCAGATGCATGCATATTGTTGATCTGTAGGCGCCTAGCAGAAAGAAAAATAAAATCACAAGGGTCCAAAACTCAACTGGGAAACATAGCAACGAAAAATCATTAGAGTACATAGTTCAAGAAGTCCATCTCAATTTGCATCGGTTGGTTATATGAACATAGAAAAATGAAGTGTTAAATTTAGCATTCGACAGGTGATTATTTGGGCGCCGCCGCTCTCTCCAGCTGCGGCCCTGAAACTTTATCTTCACGCCCTCTCAATGCGGCAACAATGCGGTATAGCAGGGGGCTCCAATGTTTCTCCCCTACAGACCCTCGACGGACCGCACAACCCTTTGATCTCCACTCCTACTTACTCAATTGAATGAAGCTGGCACTTGTTGGGCACAGAAAAATAACTCCTTGAACTGAAGTCCGTTCACTTGTAGAATGGATGCTGGTCACTGCGAAGTCAAGAGGCGGAAGAACAACAGCCTATAATTGAGTGAAGATTTGCTTCAGAGGTCGTAACGATTCTTCTTAGTTGCCCACACCATAGAACTATTTTTAGGTCCATGCAGGACTAATGAGAATTGAATGAGGAAAATAGTCTGGCCTTCCTTCGAGTATTTTGTATCATATAATTGTCAACACCCTCGGGTGCGCATATATGCGGAAGTAACTCCTACTACTCGAGCTTGCGTTGTATTCGCTCGAAGAGGAAAGGGTGATGCAGCACAGTAGCGTAAGTATTTCCCTCAGATTTTGAGAACCAAGGTATCAATCAAGTAGGAGACCATGCGCGAGTCCCTCGCACCTGCACAAACAAATAAGAACTTCGCAGCCAACGCGATAAGGGGTTGTCAATCCCTTTACGGTCACTTACAAAAGTGAGATCTGATAGAGATGATAGTTTGATATTTTTGGTATTTTTGGTTATAAGAACGGAAAGTAAAAAGCGGAAAAGTAAAGTAGATTGTAGATTGATATGTTGAGAATAGACCCGGGGGCCATAGTTTTCTCTAGTGGCTTCTCTCATGATAGCGATATTCTATGGCGGGTAAACAAATTACTGTCGAGCAACTGATAGAAAAGTGAATAATTATGAGACTATCTAGGCATGATCATTATATATAGGCATCACGTCCGAGACAAGTAGACCGAAACGATTCTGCATCTACTACTATTACTCCACACATCGACCGCTATCCAGCATGCATCTATAGTATAAAGTTCATAAGTACGGAGTAACGCCTTAAGCAAAATGACATGATGTAGAGGGATAAACTGAAACATAGTGATATAAACCCCCATCTTTTTATCCTGGATGGCAACAAAACAATACGTGCCTTGCTGCCCCTACTGTCACTGGGAAAGGACACCGCAAGATTGAACCCAAAGCCAAGCACTTCTCCCATTGCAAGAACTATAGATATAGTAGGCCAAACCAAACCAATAATTCGAAGAGACTTGCAAGGATATTATAATCACACATAAAGAATTTAGAAAAGAACCAAATATTTCTCATAGATAATCTTGATCATAAACCCACAATTCATCGGATCTCGACAAACACACCGCAAAAAGAGATTACATCAAATAGATCTCCTCGAAGACCGAGGATAACTTGGTATTGAGATCCAAAGAGAGAGAAGAAGCCATCTAGATACTAGCTATGGACCCGAAGGTCAATGGTAAACTACTCACAACTCATGGTGAGGTGATGATGATGATGTAGAAGCACTCCGTGGTAGATCCCCCCTCCGGCGGAGCTCCAGAACAGGCCCCAAGATGGGATCTCACGGGTTACGGTGGTGGAACTAGGGTTTTCTCTGTTGTTCTGATAGTTTTGGGGTATGTAGGTATATATACGAGGAAGGAGGGCACCGGGGGCCAGACGGGGTGCCCACGAGGCAGGGGGGCGCGCCCCCACCCTCATGGACGCCACGTCAGCCCTACTCCATGGTTCTCAAGTCTCCCGTGCGTATTTTGCTCCAAAAATATCTCTCCAAAAGTTTCATTCCGTTTGGACTCCGTTTGATATTCCTTTTCTATAAAACCCTGAAATAGGCAAAAACACAGCAATCTGGACTGGGCCTTTGGGTTAGTAGGTTAGTCCCAAAAATAATATAAAAGTGTATAACAAAGCCCATTAAACATCCAAAACATCACAAATAATAGCATGGAACAATAAAAAATTATAGATATGTTGGAGACGTATCAAGCATCCCCAAGCTTAATTCCTGCTCGTCCTCGAGTAGGTAAATGATAAAAACAGAAATTTTTATGTGGAATGCTAACCAACATAGTTTGTCAATGTAATTCTCTTAATTGTGGCATGAATGTTCAGATCTGAAAGATTCAAGACAAAAGTCTATATTGACATAAGAAATAATAATACTTCAAGCATACTAACAAAGCAATCATGTCTTCTCAAAATACTATGGCTAAAGAAAGTTATCCCTACAAAATCATATAGTCTGGCTATGCTCCCTCTTCATCACACAAAATATTCATATCATGCACAACCCCGGTTTCAGCCAAGCACTTGATTTCATACTCTATTCTTTCAAACCTTTTAACTTTCACGCAATACATGAGCATGAGCCATGGACATAGCACTATGTGGAATAGAGAGGTGGTTGTGGAGAAGACAAAAAGGAGGGAGATAGTCTCACATCGACTAGGCGTATCAACGGGCTATGGAGATGCCCATCAATGGATATCAATGTGAGTGAGTAGGGATTGCCATGCAACGTATGCACTAGAGCTAAAAATGTATGAAAGATCAATAAAAGAAACTAAGTGGGTGTGCATCCAACTTGCTTGCTCACGAAGACCTAGGGCATTTGAGGAAGCCCATCGTTGGAATATACAAGCCAAGTTCTATAATGAAAATTCCCACCAGTATATTAAAGTGACTAAACATGAGACTCTCTATCATGAAGAACATGGTGCTACTTTGAAGCACAAGTGTGGAAAAAGATAGTAGCAATTGTCCCCTTTTCTTTTCTTTTTTCTTTTTTTTCTTTTTTTGGGCCTTTCTTTTTTTTCTTTGGCCTTTATTTTCTTTTTTCTTTTTTTTGGAGGGGCTTTCTTGATTTAGCCTTTCCTCACATGGGACAATGCTTTAATAATGATGATCATCACACTTTCATTGAATTACAACTCGATACTAGAACAAAGTATGACCTATATGAATACCTCCGGCGGTGTATCGGGATATGCAATGAATCAAGAGTGAAATGTAAGAAAAAATATGCATGGTGGCCTAGCCACAAATATGATGTCAACTACATGATCATGCATGGCAATATGACAATATGAAGCGTGTCATATGAACGGAATAGTGGAAAGTTGCATGGCAATATATCTCGGAATGGCTATGGAAATGCCATGATAGGTAGGTATGGTGGTTGTTTTGAGGAAGATATATGGTGGCTGTTTTGAGGAAGGATATATGGTGGGTGTATGGTACCGGCGAGAGTTGCACGGTACAAGAGAGGCTAGCAATGGTGGAAGGGTGAGAGTGTGTAATATCCATGGACTCGACATTAGTCATAAGAACTCATATACTTATTGCAAAAATCTACGAGTCATCAAAACAAAGCAATCAACGCATGCTCCTGGGGGGGTGGTAGGAATTAACAATCGCGCGCCCCCGACCTCTACACAAAGGTTGACACTTTACAAATACCTCATACTCTAACTTTGTCACATAGCGGTTCACCATACGTGCATGCTACGGGAATCACTAACCATAACACAAGCATTTCTCAATTTCATAATAACTCCACTAGCATGACTCTAATATCACTATCCTCATATCTCAAAACAATTATCAAGCATCCAACTTCTCATCATATTCAATGCACTTAGTGTGAAAGTTTTACTACATTAACCTTGGATGTCTATCATGTGAAGGCTAGTTTTACGGCCAAAGCACATTACCATGCTGTTTTAATAGACTCTCAAAAGGATATAAGTGAAGCATGAGAGATCAAAAATTTCTACAAAATATAATCACCACCGTGCTCTAAAAGTTATAAGTGAAGCACTAGAGCAAAAAATATTCAACTCAAAAGGTATAAGTGAAGCACATAGAGTGTTCTATTAATTCCTAGGCCATATTTAACTCTATCAAATAGGTGTGTCCAGCAAGGATAATTGTCGCAAACTAACAAGCAAAGACTCAAATGATACATGACGCTCCAAGTAAAACACATATCATGTGGTGAATAAAAATATAGCTCCGAGTATAGCTACCGATAGATGAAGACGAAAGAGACGAAAGAGGCTTTTGGTTGTCCTTGAATTTTACCTTAGGGTGCCTTGGGCATCCCCAAGCTTAGGCTCTTGCCACTCTTTGTTCCACAGTCCATCAAAGCAGTACTCAAAACTTGAAAACTTCACAACACAAAACTTAGACAAAAATCTCATGAGCTCCGTTAGTATAAGAAAACAAACCACTACTCAAAGGTACTGCAATGAATTCAGTCTTTTTTATATTGGTGTTAAACCTACTGTATTCCAACTTCTATATGGTTCATACTTCCCAATACTACTCATAGATGCATTGAAATAAGCAAACAACACACGAAAAACAGAATCTGTCAAAAACAGAACAGTCTGTAGTAATCTGCAGTTTCGCATACTTTTGTAACTCCAAAAAAATTAAAATAAATTGGTAGACGTGAGGAATTTGTCTATTAATCATCTGCAAAAAGAATCAACTAAATAGCACACTCCAGTAAAATCTGGTGACCGTTCTAGCGAGCACTAACGATTCTGTTTTTCACACCACGATCATATAAATTTCACACAAGTCTTCCCAAAGGTTCTACTTGGCACAAACACTAATTAAAACACAAAACCACATCTAAAAAGAATCTAGATGCAATATTTATTCCTAAACAGAAGAAAAAACAAGAAATATAAAATTGGGTTGCCTCCCAACAAGCGCTATCGTTTTACGCCCCTAGCTAGGCACGATAATTTCGATGATGCTCACATGAAGGATAAGAATTGAAGCACAAAGAGAGCATCATAAAACATGTGACAAACACATCTAAGTCTAACATACTTCCTATGCATATGCATTTTATAAGCAAACAAATTATCAACGCAATCAATTTCTAGCATATGCAAGGAAGAATAAAGAAACAATAGCAATCTCAACATAACGAGAGGTAATTTAGTAACATGAAAATTTCTACAACCAAATTTTCCTCTCTCATAATAATTGCATGTAGGATCATAAGAAAATTCAACAATATAGCTATCACAAAACATATTCTCAACACGATCCAAATGCATACGAAGTTGACACTCTTCCAAAATAGTGGGAGCAATATTAACTAAAGTCATGACCTCTCCAAACCCACTTTTATCAAAAAATCATAAGATTGATCATAATCCAAATATGTGGGATCTAAAGTTGACACTCTTCCAAACCCACTTTCAATATTATTGCAAACATTATTATCAATCTTACATTCATCTTGGGGATTAAATAAATTTTCAAAATCATAAGAAGAGTCACCCCAATCATGATCATTGCAACAAATAGTAATCATAGCAAAACTAGCATCCTCAAGCTTGAGGTTTTGCATATCATTAACACAATTGTCATTAATAGAGCTTCATCTCTGGTTTTGACAACTATGTCATCCATGTGACGGCGAGGATGGCGACTTCCACCCCCACCGCTTCCACCCACCATTGACGGCGATCTCCCCACACCACCTCTAATCTGAGGTTTCTCTCCGATCAATCTCTTTGGCGTCTTCTTATCTACTTGGTGATATCATTTTCTTATGGAGACCTCCTCTGGATCAACCCTTGGCTTGGATTTCTCCAAGGGTTTTGAGTTTGCGGATAAGGTTTTCAGATCTACTGGTCTTACCATTCATCCTACGAATGACACTGGTCATTTCACAATGGTTGTATCTTTTGGGAGACATGACTTTCGTCTCACGGAAGATTCTGTTGCGGCTGATTTGGAAGCGGCCATTGGAGGTTCTGCTATTGAATTGGGAGTCTCATACATACATGATAAGGTTTATTTTTTCAATGTCTCCTCTAAGCAAGTTGGATTTCTTGTTCTTAGTCTTTGTTCTTTTACTTGCTTGAATTTGAAATGTTATTTCAACCTTTGGGGTCGTGGAGGCCCTAATTGGGAACGTGAGTTCCATCGTAGGAATCTTGAATGTGATGCGGAATGGATCCTCATTAGTCCATCCAAGAGGCGAGCTGCCCTTGGTATGCTAGCTATGCATCACCCACCTCGTAAGTCCTCTCTTAGATCGGGCAAGCACGTTTGGAAAAGGATTTCTTTTGCCACCATGCAAAATTATGAGGCTTGCAAGGGCTACAGATACCCCGCAACGCAGGATGAGATTGATTCCATTACTGAAGCGGGTTATGAGATTTCTGCTCATGAGAGGGTAATCATTCACCCCTCGCCGCCGGTGAGCTTATGTTGGACGGCGGTGTCGCTGCCTATTATTTTTGGCACAATTCAATCCACGGATTTCTCTCACCCAGATATTTCAGCGGGCTTATCGCAACCACATGATCTGCATGATCGAGATACGTTGCTGGCTTCAAACACGTCGAACCCGGAATCATCGGCTCCCCATGTTGGGCCTGCATCTATTGGGCCGACTAAGCTCCCAGACATGTTACATGCTGATATTCCTTCGTCGCAGGAGGCGCGTGATCAGTTTGACGACATGGTGGATGACATGGTGGCCCGTGTGTTAACATGCACTAAATGTTTTCAAAAGGGCCACATGTCAGTCTCCTGTCCGGTTTGTTCAGCTTGCAATCGCTCTAGTCACCGAGGCTTTCAATGCAAGCAATGCGCAAGGGATAACGGGTTAGTTTGGAAAGTTAAAAATATGTCACAAAATCTTGGTAAATCGAAGGAGGTGGAATCCGCACCTGCCATGAGTCCTCCCTCTATTCAACCTCCTCAGGACTCCTCGGTTTTAGAGACGACCACCCACGTGCACCCGCAGCGTATTGTCACATCGCTGCCGTCCTCTCCTGTTGGCCAAGCTCCTCCCTCGCCGCCTCCATCATCAATGGCTAACTTTGCCATTGACCTCTGGAGTTCATCCAGCCGGGGTTTGATGTCATCGATGGAGGACCAACCCGGCTGCCTCGGACGTTTCTTTCTCCGGCGATCGCTCCGGATCAACGCCATGAGCAGTATGCTATCGGTATTATCGAGCCTCCACCGCCGCCTGGCCGGATTCAATAGTTTCGTCAGCTGGTTAGTGATTTTGTTATGACTCAACTTAATCGCGATGTTCTTAGCGATCAGCATTGGATTGAGGGTGTTGGCTTGTTTCAGTTTCAAAGTGCTGCATCTAGGCATGCTATCATGGATCATCCACCTTACAACCTTGGCAATGGTCACTTTGTACGCTTCATACCGCACAACCATGGCATCAATCATATAGCTATCCAAGGTTTTCGTAGAGGTTGGATTATGATGTTGGGAATTCCACTAGATTATCGCACCACCAAGTATATATCTGATGCAGTTAGTACTTTTGGCCGTTTTCATCAGTGGCACCAAGAGGATCCGCGTATGGTACGTACTTTGGTCTATGCCTCATTCCCATGTCCTGAGAAAGTTCCGCGTGATGTTGTTTATCGCGAGTATGGTGACTTTGGTGCTACTAGAATTTCCTGGACTGCATCGGTGTACGTTCTATCGACGGAGTTTGCAGATATTCTCCCCGTGGATGAAGACCAAATGCCACTCAATGGAAATCCGCACCCTCTCCCTGGACACCTGTAGTTTGACAACATCAACTTTGTTATGCCGGAATACCTGCAGCTAGGGTGGAACGACCCACCAGAGCCGCCACATATCAACCATCCACTTCAGCATGATCTTCATAATGACGAGGTTGTCATTGAGGATTGGGTCCAAGACAATAACCCACAGGCGGTTTCTCAGGAATCAGTGGTTATGCAAAACTCTGGGCCAGCTTCCAGTTCTGATGGAGACAGCCAGCAAGCTTTAGCAGTTTATCAGCCTCCCACTATTCAGGCACCGATCTTCGTTGGCCGTGTGCTGACAGTTTCTGGTCCACAGATTGCACCTGAGATGCTTTGGACTCGGTGCTTTGCTAATATGATGCCGTTTGTTGAGACTATGCAGATTCCCAAAGGTATGCCACAACTCAGCCCTTTTAAGCCGATCATCCTATCAAAAAGATCCTGGGAAGTTTCGTTTTCAAACACTCACCTCTGCAATGAGCTAGTCTTCAAGCCGTCTCCACAGTGCGTAGTTCAGACAGTTCGCTCAAAGCCAAGAGTTGTTCGTTCTCTTTGTTTCGATGAAGCTCCAGATTCAGACGAGGCAATTGCTCCTTCAGGTATGCCACTTCTGATAGATGTGGAGATGGCCTCTTTCAGTTTCACTGCAACGGCTAAAAAGCCAAGACGCCGCAAGTAGCGTTGTTCTGGTTGAATCAGAAGTACGGCGCAGCGCTAGGCTTTCTGCGCTTCGGGGTGGTTTCCGCCAGAGTGCGCCAAAATCTGTCCCTCTCAAGAAACCTTAAGCCAAGCCCCTCAAGAAGCGTCGAGTGTAGCATGACCAAGCGCCTGATGAAGCAAAAGATGCAGTTCCTCCGCCTACATCGATCAAAGTTCTTCAGCAGATTGGAGGTCGCCTAGGCATCGCTCCTGAGAAGATCACTGCCGAGCAGCTTAATGCCAAGCCGGCCTCCTCGTCCTCATCTTGTTCGGCTAATTATGTTTAACATGCTATCTATTCCAGGTATATGGTTAACCCCTATTAAAACCATTTATCTAGTTAGTTTCTTATTTTCAGTCGTTGAAGTTCAGTGCAACTTGCGTCCGTTGATGGGTCATCATTATGTGGTAACTGATTTTGCTACTCTTATTTTGGGTTTGTAATGGTTATACTACCTTTAGAGACTGGAAAGTGCTATGCTGGAATGTGAGGGGTTTAAATTCAGAAAATTGCCAACGTGCTGTTCGCCAGAAAATTGAGGAAAGTGGCTGCTCTGTTATTTGCCTACAAGAAACAAAATGTGAGACTATGGATCAACGTTTCATTCGCAAATTTTTCCCGAGACGTTTTGATCATTTTGTCTTTGTTCCTTCGGTTGGGGCCTCTGCTGGTATGATTGTACTTTGGAATTCTGCTCTATTTTCAGGCAAGCTGATTGAATCATTAAGCTTTGGCATAACTGTGGAATTCCAATCCAAACACAGCTCTGATATCTGGACTTTGGTTTCTGTTTATGGGCCGTGTCAAAACCCAGCTAGAGATGATTTCATCACATGGCTCCATAATTTAGTTATACCCATGGATGATAACTGGCTTTTGCTTGGGGACTTCAACTTTCTTAGATCCATGGAAAATAGAAATAGGCCAGGTGGAAATGTTAATGATATGCTCTTGTTTAATGAGGTTATTGGACATCTAGGTCTTATTAAATTACCTTTGAAGGGCAGAAGATTTACTTGGTCCAATATGCAAGTTGTTCCTTTGTTGGAACAAATAGACTGGTTTTTTTACTACTGTCAACTGGACTTCTCATTATCCCAATACTTTGGTGGTTCCTCTAGCCAGATCAACTTCTGATCATACACCTTGTGTGGTAACTATTAAAACTATGATCCCTAAGGCCAAGATCTTTCGATTTGAGAATTACTGGGTAGACTTGCTTAGTTTTATGGAGTGTGTCAGCCAATCCTGGTCTCAACATGTCCATAGAAAATCATCTACTGCCATCATATCTACAAAGTTTAAGAATCTTAGACATGCTCTTAAAGTCTGGCACACCAATCTTTCTAGGATCAAAAGGCTTATTCAAGACTGCAACAAGGTTATCATGCACTTGGATTCTCTTGAAGAGCATAGGTCTTTATATTTACCTGAAGCTAACTTCAGAAGAATTGTGAAACTTCATTTGGAAGAAGTGCTCAGATTGCAGTTTATCTACTGGAAGCAGAGATGGACAATCAGGAACATTAAAGTTGGGGAAGATAACACCAAGTTTTTTCATGCTATGGCAACTGAAAGATTCAGGTCAAACACCATATCTAGTATTACTGTGGATAATGATATAATATCTGACCATGCTACTATGTCAGCTTTATTCCTGCAAGAATTCAAGGATAGAATGGGTTGTTCCAATGATACCCAAATGGGGTTTGACCTTGGCACCATTATTAAAAGAGTTGAGGGACTTGATGATTTGACTAAGCCTTTTTCCCTGGAGGAAATTGATCTGGTTATCAAGCAAATGCCACCTGATAGAGCTCCTCGGCCTGATGGTTTTACTGGTCTTTTCTTAAAAAAAATGTTGGGAACTGATTAAAGAGGATTTCATGTTACTAGTGCAAGAGTTTTATGATGGTTCCTTGGACTTGGAATGTATAAACACATCTTTGATCACTCTGATACCTAAGAAAATCAGCTCTGAGATTTTGAATGATTATAGGCCTATTTCCCTCACCAAGACCTGCTTAAAGTTTCTAACAAAACTGCTAGCTAACAGGCTGCAAAAAGTTATCCTCTCATGTCTGCACAAAAATCAGTATGGGTTTTTGAAGTCTAGATCTATCCAAGATTGCTTGGCTTGGTGTTTTCAGTATATACATCAATGTCAGGCATCTAAAAGGCCTATTGTGCTGCTTAAACTAGATTTCACTAAAGCCTTTGATACTATTGAACATGAGGCTATTCTCAGAATACTCAGATACAAAGGTTTTAATGAGAAATGGATTTCATGGATCAGGAATATCTTATCTTCTGGATCTTCATTCATCTTACTCAATGGGGTACCAGGCAATCATTTTCATTGTAAGAGAGGGGTCAGACAGGGGGACCCCATGTCCCCATTGCTGTTTGTGTTAGCTGCTGACTTGTTACAGTCTGTGATTAATGATATGTGTAGTAGAGGAATTTTAACTCTGCCAATTCCCACAAACTGTCAGGACTACCCCATAGTTCAATATCCAGATGACACTCTCATTGTTCTACCAGCTGTGGATCATCAACTCATTGCCTTAAAGGACATGCTAGATATTTTTGCAGCATCCACTGGCTTATCTGTTAACTTTGCTAAATCAATGATGGTACCTATCAACCTATCTATTGAGGAGGCCAACAGATTATCCAATGTTTTAGGTTGCAAGCTTGGAACAATGCCTTTTACATATTTAGGACTACCTATGGGTACCACTAAACCTACAGTGCAGGACTTGCTACCTTTGGTGCACAGAATTGAAAGGAGACTCTCTGCATCTTCCTGTTTTCTCAATCAAGGCTGCAGACTGCAGCTATTACAGTCTGTATTATCCTCCATGCCCATTTACTTCCTTTGCACTTTGGACATTCCACTTGGTATTTTGAAGCAGATTGAAAGAATACAGAGACAAGTCTTTGGAGAGGCAATTCTGACACCCCAAGACAATCCCTTGCTGGATGGAATCTGGTTTGTTTGCCAAAAAATAAAGGTGGCATTGGTGTGCTTAATCTCAGGGTTCAAAATGAAGCTTTGTTGATGAAATTCCTTCACAAGTTCTATAATCATCATGACATACCTTGGGTTAGTTTGGTCTAGGACTCTTATTATCATGACTCTGTGCCCCACTCAACTATCCTTTGTGGGTCTTTCTGGTGGCGTGATGTCTTCAAGTTATCCTTCAAATACTTGAATCTTGCCAAGCCTTGCCTTGGTAATGGAACCTCTATTCTTTTTTGGAATGATCCTTGGATATCTGATCTTAATGGAGGCACACTTAGTCATAATTTTCCCAGACTATTTTCATTTGTGATAGATGTGCAACTTTCAGTTGCTCAATTGCTGGACCAGGATATCATGGACAGTTTTCATCTGCCTGTTTCCACACAAGCTTTTGACGAGCTTCAGTCACTCCAGATTGTTCTGGACACTCAGCATACCTCCCAAGAAAATGATAGTTGGATTTGGCCTTTTAATAAAGGAAATTTTAGGCCTAAATCTTACTATACTCAGGTGCATCAGCATATAGTTGTTGATCCTATTTTCCCATGGATATGGAAGAGCTCTTGCACAATGAAGATTAAAATGTTTGGTTGGATGTTGCTTAGGGACAGGCTGAATACCAGAGACATGCTTCAACGGAGGCATTGGCATGTGGATGATCTTACCTGTGTTCTCTGTCCTCACCTTATTCATGAAGATGTGAGCCACCTATTCTGTTCCTGCATTTTCAGCCAAAGAGTTTGGAATTATTTGCAAATTTCTTGGGATCCTAGGCTTGGTATGACCACTTACCAAATGGCTTCAAAAGCCAGGTCTGATTTTGGCAAGCCCTTCTTTACTGAAGTGGTCTTCACTGCTGCATGGAACATATGGATCATCAGGAATGGGAAAGTCTTCAGAAATGAACTGCCTCTTTTCAGGAAATGGAGACACAATTTCATCCATGATATGACCCTTTTATCCCACAGGATTAAATGTAAATACAGGGATAGCTACAGGGTTTGGCTAGCTAACCTTCCTTAGATTCTCTGTATAGATTATTTGTGATGTAAGTATTTCTAACACTAGTTGTACCCAGACTTTGTATTTGCTTTCCTTTTCTGGTTTTAAATAAAGAGGGCTGTGAGGCTTTTGCATTGCAGTATATAGTCAAAAATAATAACATCATTGCAATCATGCTTTTCATCGAAGGAACTATCAAGTATGGGTGCAATAGCAACGATCTCATGTTTAACATAGGGAACTATAGCAAATTTGTGACACCCCGAGACCGGTGCGCCAGGTGTCAGTCAGTTATTCGTCGTTGTTGCCATGTCATCTGCTTGCGTGTTGCATCTTGCCATGTCATCGTGTGTGTTGCATCAGCATGTTTTCAAAACTTGCATTCGTCCGAGTCCGCCCGTTCTCTCCGTTGTCCGTTCTGAGCCCAGACACACTCACACGCGCCCGCGGCGCCTCCGAATATTTGTTTTATGAGTGGCCGGAAAATGTTCTCGGAATGGGATGAAACTTGGCGTCTGGTCGAATTATAGTGTAGACAGACCACCTGCCAAATTTCATCGCATTCGGAGCTCGTTCGATAGCCCAACCGTTAATTATAGCGGCACTAGTCGCCGGTTAAAACGTCGGACATTTTCGGTCTTCGAAAACCACCATGGGCCTCTCTCCTCTCCTCTCATCTCAGCCCACACCCCTCTTCACAGCCCACCTAATCCACCTACAAACCCCCTCCACTCCGGACCGTTTGATGGCGATCGAACGGCTTTGAAACGGAGCAATTCCACTAACCCTAGCCCCCTTTCCCTATAAAACACTTCCTCCCATCCATTTTTGGCAGCCTAACCCCTTCTCCTACCTCCCTCCCAGATTTCAGCGCCAGGCCTCCCCGCCGCCGCCACTTGTCGCCGCCAGATTCGCCTCCGCCGTCACCTGAAGCCCAGCCACCTCGGCTCCGCCATGTGGCGCGTCGCCACTGGCCAGCCGCCAGCCAGGCGCGCCCCCGAGCCAACCAGGGAGCTCCACGCGTCCCTGGCCAGCTCCCCCGCCGCCGCGGCCCGCCGGGCCCAGGCGCGGCCCGCCCAGGCCCGCGCGGCCGCCCATCCACTTCGCCTCCCGCGTCCCTCGCCCGAGCTCCAGATCGGGAGCTCCGCCGCCCTGCCACTGTGGTGCAACCGCCGCCGGACGCCGTCCCGTCGCAAGCTCCTCCCGCCGGAGCCTCGCCGTCCTTCCGCCGTGCGCCACCCCGCCCTCTGCCTCGACTCGCAGGGCGGCGCGCCCCGCCTCCCCTTTGGATCAGCGGGCTCGAGCCTGCGAGCTCACCAGCCGCCGTGCGCCGCCGCGGCCACCTCACCGCCGGCCCATTCCGCGCCGGATCGGGCCGCCATGGCCTTGGATCCGCCCCGGCCCGCTCCTCTTCGGCCAATCTGGGCGCGTTGACCCAGCTCCTGAGCAGATGCCAAGTGGGCCCCGCGTCCGCCGCCTCCGACGGACATGTCCGTCCGGGCATGGACATGTCCGCCTGCCTCACCTATGCCTCTGACCCATGGGACCCAGCCGTCCGGACGTGTCCGCTCTAGCCGGACAATGTCCATTTCCCCGAGGTCTATTTTCTTCTAAGTCCCTGTAATTGCATAATTTGTTGCATACTTTGCACGGCTGTAAGTTTTTGTGTGCTTATCCAATTTGAGTGAATGATATGTCAAAATGATCGTGGTGATATGCTCTTCATTTTGTTCCATTGTGCCATGCTTGTTTGAGTTCATCTAGATGCTCTAACCTCTGTTGCAAGGGTGCTATAAATTTAAACTGCTGTTGACTATAATTTTGTTGCATACTTGTGATCCTTGTAACTTTGTGCATGTTTATTCAAATGAAGCATATGATATGTCAAAATGTTCATTGTGAAGTGCTCTACATGTTGGTTGTTGTAGCATTCATGTTAGGTACCATCTTGCCATGTTAAACTCTGTTGCAGAAGTGCATTTGGCTGTTAAGTGTTGAAACTTGTTATGAGATGCTGATTTCACTTGCTCATTGCTATTGGTGTGTTTGTCTTCATGCCACATGTATATATGTTTTAGAAGCACAATCATATGGTCTTTGCTGTGGTGCAATCCTCTTTTCATGATATGCCTTGAGGTGACTTAAACAAGCTTGTGAACATGCCATGTCGTTATTGCTGTTTTATACTTAGTGAAAAAACTGCTAAGTCTGGAATCTGTTTAACCTGATGCTATGTTTGCTTGATTCCCCACTCAAATCCATGCTTGTTTTGGAGTGGCCAATGATCATGTTTTGTTGTCCATGTTTTTGTATATCCATTCATGCACTTACTTGCTCATATGGCCTGCTGTAGCTTATTTATTTCTTGCTCTCAAGTTGCTATAAATTATACCTGTCAGGATTTTATCAGCATGTTCAATTTGGTGAAGCTTGTTGTTATTGATCCATGCCTCCTATGGAGTTGCTCCAATGGAGTTGTTTGCTGTATGATATGTCTACTACATGTCCATGCTCTTTATGTTCTTATTAGAGTTGATATGCTTGTTGTTTTGTGCCTCCGAAGGCAGCATCATGATGATGTTTTTGCCTTCCCAGATTTTGACCAAGTCTGGATAATTTTATTGCAACTTGCCATGTTTGTTTAAATGTGTTCCCGCAAGCTTTTGGGTGTGTTCTAAGTTCATGCTTGTAGAGTATCATGTCTATTTCACATCCATGCTTGTTGTTATCATGTTTGGGTGTTGTAGCTTATATTTACCTTGCTCTAAAGTTCCTATGTGGCTGTTAACTTCAGCTTGTTGTTATATCTTGTTTCGTGTGTATGTGTTGAACCGTCGCTCCGTTTTGGGTGTGCCCTATATGAAACTTGTGTGATTTTGCATGTAGAAGCATAATATGTTATTGTTTTCATGTTTGGAGTGAGTTTGCTTGATGTTTGGGTGCATATTTCACCGTTGCCATGCTTGTCTTGTTTTGCTCATATCTTCTAGGCCGTAGCTCCGAACTAAACACACTTTATATGAAACTTGACTAGAACTTCATGTAGATCATCATGGTGCATGTTAACTTGATGTTTAACAACTTTAACTTAATTTGTGTTCAGATCTGGACTAATTTCAAATTATGCATATGAGGACTTACCAGATTTGTTATATGTAGTTTCCGGCCTCATTTAAACTTGTTGTTTGATGTTGGTCTTGTGTGCTTCATCCCTTGCCATGAATTGCATCATATAGATTGGTCTTGCTTCATACTTGGTTGAGCATCTTGTCATGTCCTTGCGTTGTGTGTTTACCTTGTTGTGTGCTTTCTTCTCGCTAGTTCTTTTCCGTTGCGATTGTGAGGATTCGTTCGTCTACGCATGGTTCGTATTCAAGGCTTCTTCTTCGCCTTCTTCATGGAACCGTTCTTCTTCCTTGCGGGGTCTCAGGCAAGATGACCATCACCTTGGATACTTTTACTATCATTGCCATGCTTAGTTGTCTCGATGCTTTCGTTATATGTCGCGCTACCCATCATTTATGTCAGCCTCTCCTTGTTGCCATGAAACCTCTAACCTTTGACACCTTCCTAGCAAACCATTGTTTGGCTATGTTACCCGCTTGCTCAGCCCCTCTTATAGCGTTGTTAGTTGCAGGTGAAGATGAAGATCGTTCCATGTTGGAACTTGACACTTTGGGAATATCACAATATCTATTATTATTATTAACACACCTATATACTGGGCATGGGTGGAAGGCTTGGCCTTTTGCTCGGTGTTTTGTTCCACTCATGCCACCTTAGGAGCCAATAAACCGACATTATGTTCCTTGATATTGTGTTCCTCACACGGTTGGGTATATGGCGACCCCTTGACAGTTCATCTTTGAATAAAACTCCTCCAGCAAGGCCCAACATTGGTTTTAATTTGCTCATAATAACAACTTAATTAATTAATTAATTGCATAGGGAGTTAGCGCTACCCGAGGATTCTTTCTACATACAGGGGGGCCAGTGCCGATGGTGTTGGTTCCAAACAAGAGCCACTTGCGGTGCCACCCAGTTATCTGGGGTCTTCAGTTGCTGTACGTAGTGCTCATCCGGATGAGGCCTGAGACGAGATACGCGCGGCTACTATCAGGGTGTCGGCACGCCGGGAGGTCTTGCTGGACTTGTTTTACCATTGTCGAAATGTCTTGTGCATCGGGATACCGAGCCTGATCGGATTGTCCCTAAGATAAGGGGTGATAATAGTATTATTACTTCTGCTGGTCGTGAGAGCTTGTGATGGGCTAAGTTGGGACACCCCTGCAGGGTTATGATCTTTCGAAAGCCATGCCTGCGGTTATGTGGCGGATTGGAATTTGTTAATGTCCGGTTGTAGAAAACTTGACAGAGGATCCGAGTTAAAACACACAACCGTGTGAGTAACCGTGACTGTCTCTTTTCACTTTGAGAAGAGAACATGGTGGGGTTATGTTTGACTCGTAGGTAGTTCAGGATCTTTAGCGATCACTACTAGTTTGCGACCGTTTGCGTAGATGATCATCTTATTCTTGTACTCGTAAGCTAGCCACCATACTTATGCTTAGCCGCTGCTGCAACCTCACCACTTTACCTCTCCTTACCCATTAAGCTTTGTTAGTCTTGTTACCCATGGTTATGGGATTGCTGAGTCCTCGTGGCTCACAGATACTACAACATCAGTTGCACGTGCAGGTTTTCGATGTCTTGACGTGAGAGCGATGTTCGTTGTGTTGGAGTTCTTTCTTCTTCTTCTTCTTCTTCTTCAGTCTTGGGTTAGGTTCCTGGTCGGCAGCCTGGGATAGCAGATGGATGTCGTTGTGCTTTTCATGTTTGCATCCGTAGTCGGATGCCTTGTATTGATGATGTTGTATTCATGTGAATTGTATGTATTGTTGTATCCCCCATGTATGAATGTAATGGTACGATGTGATGATATCCATCTTGCTAAGCGCCTGTGATGCGGTTGTGCTCCAATCACGTAAGTGTCACGTGATCGGGATAGAATCTCATCTTGGGCTTGACAAAATTCATCTTCATAAATATTGGCATAATGGCCACAAGAATAGAAAGCATCATGTTCATCAAGGGATATTTCAATCAAATCATCGGAATCATAATATCTATAGATTCATGCATATCATTATTTTCCTTCAAAGCAGCGGTCATTCTTTCAATAAATTCTTTGACATTGACATTATGAGCATAGTTTTCATAGCAATATTTAAGTATGTCAAAATTTTCAGATTCATAGAGAGTAATATCATACTTTTCAATCAAAGAAGCAACTTCATAAGCACCCTTAAAATCAACAAATTCTTCAATTTGTTCGATATCATAGTAACTATAAACACCCTTTGCATAAGAAGATAAGATTTCATTATCATTAAACTCACATAGATAGGGGAGGTGTTTTTTAGGGTTCTTAGAGCAACAAGTAAAATCACAGATTTCACAAAGATTCCAAGCATAACACATTAATCTGCTTATTTGATCCCATAAGAGTCTCCCTTTTTCAGACAAACGGTGACGCACAAAATGAGCATGCTCATCTAAAGATTTCCCATCAACTAGGCTAGTTGGGGTTTCAGCACGAGAGCATAAGGATCAAAGATGATCCAAGTAGAACACTTTAAGGTGATCCATAACAATAGATTTTTAGCAAGCAAAGATGCAAGCACATAGAAGGCACATGGAGACACAAGCAAACAAGAAGCAAGCGAACGATAAACACACAGCAAAAGAAGGGCAAATAAAACGGCAAGGGTGAAGTGGGGGAGAGGAAAATGAGAGGCAAAAAATGTAATGCGAAGGATACGGGTTGTGATAGGTACTTGGTATATGACTTTTGTGTAAGCCTCCCCGGCAACGGCGCTAGAAATTCTTCTTGCTACTTCTTGAGCTTGCGTTGTATTCCCTCGAAGAGGAAAGGGTGATGCAGCACAGTAGCGTAAGTATTTCCCTCATTTTTTGAGAACCAAGGTATCAATCCAGTAGGAGACCACGCGCGAGTCCCTCACACCTTCACAAACAAATAGGAATTTCGCAGCCAACGCGATAAGGGGTTGTCAATCCCTTTACGGTCACTTATGAAAGTGAGATCTGATAGAGATGATAGTTTGATATTTTTGGTTATAAGAACTGAAAGTAAAAAGCGGAAAAGTAAAGTAGATTGTAGATTGATATGTTGAGAATAGACCCCGGGGCCATAGTTTTCTCTAGTGGCTTCTCTCATGAGAGCAATATTCTACGGCGGGTAAACAAATTACTATCGAGCAATTGATAGAAAAGCGAATAATTATGAGACTATCTAGGCATGATCATTACATATAGGCATCACGTCCGAGACAAGTAGACCGAAATGATTCTGCATCTACTACTATTACTCCACACATCGACCGCTATCCACCATGCATCTACAGCGTGTTTGGCAATATTTGGGAAGGTGAATGGGAGTTTAGAGCAGGGAGTTGTATTGAGATTACACATGGGATGAGTCGTTTTATTCCCAATCCTCTGTTTGGTGCATGATAGGAGTTACGTGCGAGGATTTGAGGAGAAGTTGTATTCCCTTGTCTGGTTCGTGGGAATTGGCGAGGGAATAGACAAGGGAAGTTAATGTAAGTTATGATGAAGGGTTAAGATTGACTCACTAAAACAATTCCCTACCAGCTCCCACCCCCTCCCATGTTAATAAAAAGGTGGGACTTGGAGCCTCAAGTCCCATGACTATTCCCTTATGAATTCCCAATCCGTATAACCAAACAATAGATTTGAAGTCTCGTACCCCTTTAATTCCCATTCCCTAGCTGTAAATACCCCCAACCAAACACGCTGCTAGAGTATTAAGTTCGTAAGAATGGAGTAACGCCTTAAGCAAGATGACATGATGTAGAGGGATAAACTCAAACATAGTGATATAAACCCCATCTTTTTATCCTCGATGGTAACAATACAATACGTGCCTTGCTGCCCCTACTGTCACTGGGAAAGGACACCACAAGATTGAACCCAAAGCCAAGCACTTCTACCATTGCAAGAACTATAGATCTAGTAGGCCAAACCAAACCAATAATTCGAAGAGACTTGCAAGGATATTATAATCACACATAAAGAGTTCAGAAAAGAAACCAAATATTTCTCATAGATAATCTTGATCATAAACCCACAATTCATCGGATCTCGACAAACACACCGCAAAAAGAGATTACATCAAATAGATCTCCTCGAAGACCGAGGAGAACTTGGTATTGAGATCCAAAGAGAGAGAAGAAGCCATCTAGATACTAGCTATGGACCCGAAGGTCTGTGGTAAACTAATCACAACTCACGGTGATGCGATGATGATGATGTAGAAGCACTCCGTGGTAGATCCCCCCTCCGGCAGAGCTCCGGAACAGGCCCCAAGATGGGATCTCATGGGAACAGAAGGTTACGATGGTGGAACTAGGGTTTTCTCTGTTGTTCTGATAGTTTCGAGGTACGTAGGTATATATAGGAGGAAGGAGGGCACCGGGGGCTAGACGGGGTGCCCACGAGGCAGGGGCGCGCCCTATAGGGGGGGCACCCTCGTGGACGCCACGTCAGCCCTACTCCGTGGTTCTCAAGTCTCCTGTGCGTATTTTTCTCCAAAAATATCTCTCCAGAAGTTTCATTCCGTTTGGACTCCGTTTGATATTCCTTTTCTGTAAAACCCTGAAATAGGCAAAAAAAATAGCAATCTGGACTGGGCCTTTGGGTTAGTAGGTTAGTCCCAAAAATAATGTAAAAGTGTATAACAAAGCCCATTAAACATCCAAAACATCATAAATAATAGCATGGAACAATCAAAAAATATAGATACGTTGGAGACATATCAGTAGCTCACGACATTAATACATGAGATTGACTGGAAGAGAACTAATCCAGACAAAACTTTTTCTTTTCTTTACCCCATAATCCAGACCAACGTAACCTACAAACATCAAGATATTTTGATTATTCTGAAATATGTTCAAAACACATCAGTACTTCAAAATAGAAGATGTATTGAACAACAAAAAAGATTATGAACATCATACCATCAACAGAGATATGTGCATTTTGCAAGACAATTTCTTCAGAGGTCTTCTTTAGCAAGGTGCAACACAGTCTGTGCAAATTTATGCAATCATACTAACAAAATGGTGTAGCAAGAGTTACCTTTAGTGGATGGTCACAAAGAAATTCAGAAACATTAGTGATTCAACATGCTAGAGCAAATAAGGCCAATAGCAACTATGCAACTTGAAAGTAGTATATGGTAACTCGGGTGTACCTAGATATGCTCTTAAGTCTTGACTGGTATTGTCCCTACTCATCACATTAGATCATGACCATGCCAACACTTTCGTTGGCTACTGCTACTACTTGCTACAGTGCAACCTAGTTGATTAGGTGGATGGTGATAGTAGTGTGTGGGATAGAGGGCCGCCAAGTCCAGAATCGAAGGAAAAGAAGAGACGGATCGAGTGCATGGGTGAGCGAGGACGGGGAGAGTATTAATGTTTAGAGAAGATGTTATTGTAGGTAAGCACGCGTCAAAAGAAACAGCAGTCGACGGCGGGGTTTGTCCTGACGCTGTCGAGCGGTCAGTGGGAGGTGGAGGCCACGGCTGCGAGCAACGACCCCAACGGCTCAAATACGACCACCGAGAAGTTCGCTGCTCTAGTGAGCCGTCGCACCGGTCACCTTGCCACCAGTCTGAATTGACCTAAAGCTCGACCTCGCTGTCTCATCTTCTTAGCTCTGATGTGATTGGCACCAATGGCTCCAACGCGACCAACGAGAAGGCCGCTACTCTGGCGAACCATCGCTCTGCCTCGCCACCAGTCTGAACCTTGACCTGAAGCTCGACCTCGCCGTCTCATCTTCTTGGCTCTGATGTGATTGATTGATGGATCCTCGTGTAAATATAGAGCTGCATCCTTTCCATTTTCATGATTTAGTGGACTTTGGAGAAGATGAAGTGGGTGAGAAGTTCTGTGGAGAAGGTAGGACGTCGCGATTGGGAAGAAGAGGGGGCATTGTGTGAGGTCGTGCGCGTGGGGAAGAGGAAGCGTCGGTGCGGTGTGTAATCTTCTTCCTCTATAGAAAGAAAAAAGAAAAAAACTTGATGATGTGGCAGATTAGCTGAGGTGGATGACTGCATGTTGATTAATGATGTGGACAGGCTGCATGTCAAGAGAAATAGGTTAGTGGGGACGAACTATTTAGGTATTATAGATTCCGTGCTTATTCATATCACTGGCGGTAGCGTAGTTGATTGGTAAGGAATGGAATAAGGCGCATGAGGTTAGGAGTTCGATTCCTCGGGCTTATAAATAGTAAGTGGCCTCTCGCCCGATGGGCCGGCCCCGTACCGATGTCTCCGTGCGACTCAGTGTGTTTAGGGGGATGTACCAAAGTAGAAGTGTCATTGTATAAATTTTATTGTGGGTTTCTTGGTTTCTTTTGGATCCAGTTGGGTTCCAGGGTCAGTCCTTAGACCAATTTGATTTGTGAGAATTTAGTGAAACTTCATCAAAAAATTGCAGGTTCGAACATTTTACTACATGATTTCACTGGTTATATGATCACACTAGATCATCAATGGCGCGCGTTACTGCGCCCGTCTATTTATACACTTTAATGTTAGGGATTGATACAAATATATGTTGAGATTTACTATTTTTCAATGTTGTCATGAACTATTATGTGTACATTATAGGATTTTTAAATTTGATTTGGTCAATTGTACATGTGATGGGCGTTTACTTATTGTGTTTGCCCTCCTTTATTTGCTATTCAATTATATTTTTGGTGGATTAGCTAAGTACATAGTCCTACAAAAGAGCTCTATAACCCCATTAGAATTCACTACTACATAGCTACAATTTAATGTTATACTTTCATAAAGACACACATTGCAGTGCCAGTTCCTAAATGCAGAGTTGATATATAAAAGAAGAGGCATTGCTCATAACCCACTTAACCCTCAATGAGCATAGTTAATAAAAAATGTCATCTTTCGCATATAATGAATCTTCCTAAGACCATGATTCATCACCAGGGCATAAGCACCATACTGCTATAACATTTTTCATTTGAGGGATGAGCTAGCTAAATTGGCAGCGACCAAATGATTTACAAAGTTTGCAATGTCATAGACCAAACAGACTTGCATGTTCCTTGGCAAGTAGGCAGCCGCACCAATCAACCACGCCATTACAAAGTTCCAGGACAATAACCAAATCGAATATTATCAAAGTAAAAAGACAACAGGAAGAAGAGATTTCTAAACATGGGACAGTGACACAAATATCTCCTACAACAAAAGCAAGCAAGCGTTTGTGGTGCCCCTCCATTTGGAGGATGGAATGGTAGAAATTTCCACACGATTATGAATTGAAAAAATGTTAAATTTGTGTGAAATGAAATAAAAGGTGTGTTACCTACCCGTGCCATCTATTTTTGGAAATGAAAACAAAATCTTTAAGAGAAGTTAAATCCATTAAAAAATCAAATAGTTTACATATACACTAGCTCATATAGTGGTGAGGCATATTTATTTGTATTTCTCACAGTCTTTTATATCACCTTCACAACAAATAAATAACAAAATTCAAGGATTTACCCACAAAGATTTATGTTGATCTTTTCTCAATGAGATAGCAATTTCACTAACAAACCTAAATACATGTATGTACTTTAATATTATGACGACGGTTCACTGTGTAACTGTCAGGATCCCGATCCTAAGTCACACAGGTCTAGCCTGTAACACACCATATCACTTTGCGGCCTCACGCACGGTATTCCCACGGGTGCCACCTTACCTGGCCCGGGACCGTTTGCGCATTTTGGCACACGTATATGATAGTGTCGCTAGCATCCATATGACAGAGAACCCGGGCCGACATGACCAGTTATAAACCAAAAGTGGCACTAAATTACAGAGACAGACATACATGACCCAGCAACGAACGTGTCGGTCATCAACGTATGAACCCAAGTCGTAGCAAGCTACAAGGACTTAAAGGAACAACGCGTGACATTTCCCCTAAGGGACAGACACAGGAACGAAGAAGGACACATGCCGGCCAGCCTAAGTGTTCTGGAGCAGTAGCAAGCTACCAAGGCTCAGTGGAAGCACTAGTAGACATTTCCCTGTAAGATAGGCTACCAAGGGTAAACAACTAGGTGTCGGATCCCACACATAGCAATACACATTACACGTACGCATAACATGCAAGTATGTGCTGTACAACATGGCATCACAACATAACTCATCAACTCATATAGATAAAGGCCCAGAAGAGCCATCATAGCATTTATTACAAACAGAGGTCACATGACCCAACATACAGAGCATACAGGCAACGGAAGCATAACATGTCTGAGTACAGACAACTACAAATGAAAAGGCTAAGAAGCCTGACTATCTACCAGACCCTCCCAAGGGTACAAGATCGTAGCTGAGGTAACAAGCTAAACGTCGAAGTCCACGCGGAACCACTAGCGAGACTGAGGTCTCTCTGCAAAAACATAAATTAAGCAAACGTGAGTACAAAGATACTCAGCAAGACTTACATCAGAACTAACTACATATGCATCGGTATCAACAAAGGGGTGGTGGAGTTTGACTGCAGCAAGCCAGCTTTGACTCGGTGGCTATCCTAAACTACGACTACAAGCAACTCTTTGGAGGTGGCGCACACGAGTCCACATATTCACCAATCAATACACCACTATGGATCCGCTCCCGTCTCTCTACGAGAAGGCCATCCATAGCACTCACGCTTATCTTACGCGTTTTAGAGTATCCACTTTCACTTGTCTATGAACTGTAATAGGCAACCCAGAAGTCCATTTCCGCGGACACGGCTATTCGAATAGATTATATTTAACCCTGCAGGGGTGTACTTCTTCACACACGCTCTCACCACTTACCGTCGTTTACACGACATGTACTCGGCAACCTTCAAGCGGAGGCCCAGCGAGGGTGTCGGCCACGACCTGACTAACCACACAAGTCTCTCGTCCAAGTTTATCGCCTATTTGGGTTCCATCCGTGGGGAGATCCGGCCGGGGTGTCGCTCACGGCCCCAAACGATGTGTACAGGGTTCCCGCATCACCAAATGGACGATCGGTACACCGTGCCACGTACCTGCCGCGTCACAGCCCACCCCGAGGGTCAGTGCTGCGCAAGACCTCCAGTAAACTACAAACACCAGAAACTAGTTGCAACTCCTGGACAGAGATCATGTTGATTAATAAGTCGAGAGAGTCAATTAAGGATCCCAATGTGTGGTAGTAGCTGTTTCATGGACCAACCAACACAGAACTCAGTTCCTGAGGACGGCTGCAATGAGACAACCCACCATGTACTCCTACATGGCCTCTCATCGCTACCTTTACCAAATCGTGTTCACACACTTAGCTCTCACCAGTAGGACATGTTCACCACATTCCAATTCATCCCCGATGAATCAGACCTGACACAACTCTAAGCAATAGCAGGCATAACCAGAAAGCATGAATGAGTAGGCACAACATGGCTCAAACAACTCCTACTCATACTAGTGGGTTTCAACTATTTACTGTGGCAATGACAGGTCATGCAGTGGAAAGGGGGTTCAACTACCGCAGCAGGTAACAGTTGAAACGTTGTTGTCCTAATGCAGTAAAAGAGAGCAAGAGCGAGGGAGTGGGATTGTATCGGAATGCTCAATGGGGTTTTGCTTGCCTGGCACTTCTGAAGATATCAATGAGTCTTCATCGGTGTCATCGAACTCATCGTCGGAACACGTCTACTGAAAGGGGACAAACACCGGGAAACAAGAGAGAACACAATCAATGCAATGCACAATATGATGCATGATCATGACATGGCATTATGCTGTGATTGAGCTAATGCAACTAGCAACCATGTTTAATGAAGTTGGTTTGAACCAAGGGTTCAAATTCAAACTCCATATGTGATTATTCAAATGCCATTTATATGATTTGGCCTAAACAGCAGCCATAAGTTGTTCTAACATGCATGGAAATTCCATAAACAGATTCCTTGAATTTTTCTGATTATTTCTCATATATAAATTATTTTCATTGGAGTTATAGATTATTTTCTGTGATATTTAGAAGTTTTGGCTATTTTCTGAAATAAATAAATCATTTATGATTTATTTAAAATTCCAGAAAACACTTATTGCGCCAGCACTAGGTCATGCTGACATCAGCAAGTCAACAGGGGCTGGTCCAGTCAAACCTGACCAGTGGGTCCCACTGGTCAGTCTCTCAACACTAACTAAAGTTTAAAACTAAACTAAACAGACACGGGGCCCACATGTCAGTGTCTCAACTAGTTAACTAAATTAGATAACACTAATTTAAATCTAATTATAATTAGTCAAGGGCCTGGGCCCACACGTCAGTGAGCCAGGGCTAATCCTACTTTAATTAAACTTAAACTAGATAATTAGCAGTGGGGCCCGTATGTCAGTGGCTCTAGGGGGTGATTAGTCCCTAATTAAGTGGCCACGTTGGCAGTCGCCGGAGACAGGCCGGCGGCGACCAAAAGAACGGCGGAGGCTCGCCGGAGTTGCTCGGGCTCGCGCTACAGACGGCGTTTTTGCTTGCTGAGGGTACCAGGGCGTAGCCCTTGCTCGCCCGCACCCATCCCCGCAGGTGGGAGGAGCTGGGGTGGCCGGAGCTCGTCGGGAACGAGCTCGCGGCGGCGCTGGAGTTCGGGCACCGTCGAGTTTGGTGCTGTGGGGCACGGGGAGGTGAGCTGGTGGGTGCGGCGTGCTCCTGGGAGTGCGATGAGTGCGAAGGTGTGCTTGGACGCATGCGGCAGCAGCTGTGACCACGGCGGCGACATGGTCGGCGGACCACAGCTCCGGCCGGAGGTGGGGGCCGTAGCTAGAGAGCGCGGGGAGGTCGGGGGAGAGGGGGAAACGGCTCGGGGGCTCACGGTGAGTGCAGAGGCGACGATGTGGGCTCGGGGAGGCTCGCAGCAGAGCAGGGCGGCGGAGGGGATCTCGTCGGCCGAAGGTTGAAGACGAGGTAGGGGAAGACGCTAAGAGGCTCCCGAGCTCGCGTGCGTGGGCGTGTAGATTCACGGGTCCGTGGCGGAGCTCGTAGACACGTCGAGGGGACGAGGGGGAGGCTGTGGCCGCGACAACGGCGAACGGCGGCGACGGGCGTTTTCGGTGGTGCGGGAGAGAGGACCAGAGAAGAGGGAGAAGAGGTCGAGGGGGAGTGAGAGGGGTCCGGGGGGTGCGTGGAGACGCCAGAGACGTCCAGGGCGAAGCGGCAAGCAGGAGGTGGTCGTCGGTGGCCGTGCGCGTGCTGGCGCGTCGCGGGCACACGCCCTCGTGCCTTCTGGCACGAGGAAGACGACAGAGAGGGGGCTGCGGTGGTGGGTTGGGCCAGCGAGCTGGGCCAGCTACAGGTAGGTGGGCCAGGTAACTTCTCTCTCTCTCTTTTCTTTCCTGTTTTCTATTTTCTTTCTTTGTAAACTTTAGGGCTTTAATAAAAATGCCAGGGCATTTCCAAAAATCATAAAACCAAGCATGGCTACTGTTTAGAATAAATCCAACAGTAAACATTTTAGTTTATGATTATTTAAGCATTTAAAATAGTATATAATATTTAAATGCCCAATGCAAATACTTAAAGATTTAATTCCAAAAATACAGAATGGCCCTAGAAAAGTGTGCACCATTTTTGACAAATGTTCTAGACCAATTCAAAAATCATGAACATTTTTAAAGGCACTTTGGGTCAACGGAAATATTTTTAGGTTGAACCTAGTTGAGTTCTTTTGGTGCTAGGGTTTGAACATCCCCATTTCCAGTTTCTGAGAAATTTAAACATGATGCACATGAAGACCAAGCAAGGCAGGCAAGGGCTGGTCTAGGGTTGTGACAGTAACTTTTCTCCACAAGTATGAGAACATCTTAATGGCAGAATAGTGCTTGTTTCTCCCTTCTATTCAGCTGAATCGGCATAACTCTGCAACAAAGAGTGCATCATCATGATTCACTCTAAGAACCTGCTTTACCTCAAAAACATACACCCTATTCTCCTATATATACCTGGTTAAAACCAGCACATCATAAGCTTGTAGGTTTTGAAGTACCTGAACCAGAAACGTGAAGGAAAAATATTTCCTATGAGCATTATAACCATACCACAAAGATGGTTGTAGGAGCAAAGTCGTTGTGCATGTCTAGTCAAACTAATTGTGCTGAACTTCTTGACGCAAACATGGTTGCATTATTTCAAATACTCGTCCAACGTTCACTGTCATTCAAGAGACCTTGTGTTGGCTATGAGGCAGCCATAATAAATCATTGGATCCTCCACTGAAGGGCATTTATCAACCTGATAAAAAACATAAGTAAAAAGTTTCATATCAATGTCAGGTAATACCATGTATTCTATCCCAACTACGGACTTGTAGCAAGTGGAAATATTAAATATAAATCACTTACAAATAGTCCGTTACTTTAGCATCCAGAGGAGGGACTCCGATTCGATTAATATTCGATATGGTTCAGAATACACAGTACTAAGAAGTAAATTTCAAAGCAATATGGGAACAGAGTTAGATGGTTGTCGCTACCTTGCAACATCATGTCAATATTCTCTTCCTGACAGCAATAATGCAGCATAAGATCACTCACATGAACCGTATTTGCTTTAGCAATCATTTTTCTTTGATTGTTGTCTCAAATGTTGCCCACCATACTTCTTCGAAGCTTCTTTTGATTCAGCATATGTTATTTAGTTGTGCAAAAAAATATGCAAGTTGCTAGTTAATGCATGAAATGCAGATATGGTAAACGTGCAGAGACAAGACAAAGTACGGAAACAATAAACATCAAGGCTAACAACATACCGGACCAGACCAATCCCTTCAAAACTAAGTGTCCTTGCTATTAAAAGTATCGCGGTATTTGAGCATTATGAAATGTTGACCCAGATGCTAAGCAAGATTAAAAAAATACCCACAAGTTCAGGGAGGACTGCCTTTAAATTAGACACAGGATAATTATTCCCTTTGTTGCTTTCAACATGGGAATGAGCAAAGGGTGATCGTACGGGCAATAGGAGGAGCAGCTCTACAACCTCTTTACTGCCCGAATCTGGTCGTCGAAGAGGCAAAAGCCAACCAACAGGCGGAGCACTTGGATGAGGAATGCAAGGAGAAAAGTAGTAGCAAACAATCATGGGACGTAGGCGACACACCTAGCGGTTCACTGCCCATGCCTCCAAGAGTGAACCCTACTGTGGCCTCTGCTTCGTCATAACCGCCGCCGACCATCGGGGAGATGGAGAAGGCGAGCAGTGGAGCGCCCAGGCGGAGGCGGCGATGTGGGATTGAACAGGCTACCAAGATGAAAGACACACGGGCTGCCGCGATGCTGATCCGCGGTTAGGATTGGAGATAAAGAGAGACCATGTGGCGCTACAGATCTTGAGCGGCTAGAACTGGGGTGGGGAGGCGCCGCAAGAGAAGCGAATAGAGGAAAGGGCGTCGAGGGAAGGGATATGGGTGGCTCGTTCGTTCGGTTTTTTCCTCGCGAGGTCTGAATGGGCTTCACGTGAGAGCAAGGGCCCAATTAACCACATGCCTCCAATTTTGCTGCGAGAGCAGCTGCCCAGTTTAGTCGCGTTAAGCGTTGCGCCCGAAGTTTAATCAGATGGTCATAAACTCCAACAAACGCAGATCCGACGGCCAAAAGTACTGATAGTCCGAGAGGGCTGGAAGAGTGCTCGGTTATAATATATCTAAATGATCGTGGTTCGCTCTTCGGCACTTTATTTTGACGGTTACTTGGCGTATATTGTTGCCCCGCCTCTTATTGTCCTCACCTATACTACAAGTGTGACGCCCCGAGACCAATGCGCCAGGTGTCTTTCAGTTATTCGCTTCCATTGCCATGTCACCTGCTTGCGTGTTGCATTTTGCCATGTCATCATGTGCATTTCATCTGCATTCAAAACTTGCATCCGTCTGTAGTTGCCGAGCCCCGCTCGTCCTTTCCGTTGTCCGTTCTGAGCCCAGACACACTTGCACGAGCTCGCGGCATCTCCGAAACCTCCTATTGTAAGTGGCCGGAAAATGTTCTCAGAATGGGATGAAACTTGGTGTGCGGTCTTATTATAGTGTAGGTAGACCGCCTGCAGAATTTCATCGCATTCGGAGTCCGTTTGATGCCCCAACGGTTAACCGTGTTAACCACTAGAAACCCCCTTCTCTTTGCAGCCCAGCACCCCTCCACAACAGCCCACTAGCCCATCTAAACCCCCTCCATGCTCTTCACCATTGGATCACGATTGCGTGGCCGAAAACCGCACCTTTTGGACTCTCCTAGCTCCCTCTACATATAAATATGTGCCTCCAATCACGGATCCAAACCCTAAAAATACTCCATCTCGCCCGCCGGACATGTTCGCCCGCCTCGGGACACATCCGCGCCACCGCCCCAGGATAACTAGGGCGCACCGCCTCTCCTCACTCGCGCCCACTTCGCCGCCGGCCTGCCGAGCCCGTCTCGGGCCCGCGCCGACCCGCATCACCGCCGCGCTTGCCCAGCCCCGCCATGCGCCAGAGCGCCGCCGCCCTCTATGCCGGCCGGCGTGCCACCGCCGATCTTCGCCCCAGCGTGACCTCGCCTCGCACCTCGCTCCGCCCGAGCGCCCGCGTCCCAGCCGCTCTCCCCCGCCGGATCCGCGCCGCTGCGCACCAATCTCGTCGGAGCCGCCGCTCTCCCCCGCCGGATCCGCACCGCCGTGCACGGATCTCGCCGGAGCCGCCGCTCCCCGCGCCGGATCGGGAGGAGACCAATTCGGTCTCGCCCGCATTGACCCTCCGTGTGGGCCTCGCGCTTGGGCCGCAGCCCAGCCTCGCCAAGGCCCATCTCTGGTGGTCCCCACGGCCCAGATCCGCAAGGCCCGGCCCCGGCCTGCCTCCTCCACCCACTAGGTCGAGCCCACATGGTGAGCAACACACTATTCCTCGCCGTGAGCAACTTTTAGTTAACCTGCGCCCATGTGATTTTGGCTAAGTCCCTGAAAACTATTAATACTAGATGAAACCCCGCGTGTTGCTGCGGGATGTTTGGTTAATAATTTTTAAGAGATTGCATTAAGTGCAAATGAGATTATTTTGATAATATTGAGCAGGTTGCTATCTTGTGCAATCAAAACTAAAGTATAGCTGCTGAACCATCAACAAATTCAGTTGTTTACGAAGCTTAAAATAATAGTTGCGTCTATAATGATCAAACAGAAGGAGTCTCTTGTTGTGCAATTTCCCCCCTGAAATATTTGTGAACAAATCCATACATAAAATCACTGGCTCTAAAATGTTTCTTGCTTATCTTGTTTTGGCTCAATACTACAACATCTTAATCAAGAATGCACGTGGCAAATCAGTTTCTTTCTGCTTGGACTCAGATAAGCCAAATATCTTGATAACATGAATACCAAAAGATAAATTACAATCCTTTAGTGGAATTAGCATGGAAACATAAGTTGAGAAGGACAAACATAATATGCAGGTTGTAAAACAAATACAACATGAAGTGACTACTACCTACAAATCTTTGCATGTGGTGACTTAAGACACCATCAAAGTAAAAACAATGGCATCTTAGTAGCTCAATTATACCTACATACAAGTCCTACTATCTGCACTGGAGATTGCAAAAAAACTGCAAGCATCATTACAGAAGACAGTGAACTAAGATACTAATACTCTATGGCCATGCAGGTGCAACTAACATTCTTGAATACATAACATCTATATTAAGAAGAATTTTATGGAAACGCAAGAGATGAGAAACATGCTTAACAAAAGTATATATCACAATTCTTGCAATAAAAAAATCCATTAAGAGGGCTTCAGTGTTCAGAATAGCATACCTCTCAAAGCTACTTAATCATGGTTAGAATTTCGAAAACCAGCCATGTAAAGGAAAATTCTTACACTATTATATCTCACAATATAAACATCAGAATGTTTAACCATCCACGGGAGGCGAATATAGATGCATCTTCAGGATATACATGATAATACGATTTATTAAGTATAGGGATGTTTATATGTGACATGAATCACCCTTCATGGATGTCTACAAAAAAAGATGGAAGAAATGATAGTAAAATAGCTAAGGCCATAGGGTTCATATGCTAATTTGGTCTAATGAGAAGAAGAAAATTGAACCCATGCCCTTGAACGTCACCTTGGTTCCCTTCTTCCACTGGGGCTTCACTTGAATGGTCAGCATCACCTCCTTCCTGGCGATCAGCCTGTCAGTCAGGAACCAAATCATGTAGGTGATGGTCAGTGATCAGTTCCCGAAAACAATGTGAGCTTGACAATGGGATCAGGTGGTACGAACAGTGTCACTGTCTCCTGTACCAGCTAGGCCAGCACCCTCACATGAAGACAGCATACATGAATTGCACACCACTTAATGCCGTGAAGGACCACACGACGCATTTCGGCAGGAGATAATCTCCAAAATAAAGGCATTCAACCAAATGCATGAATTACTACATTGAAAAGTATGCTATTGATGTAAAAAAGAGTATGCTACGTAACTCTTATTACCTGCCCAAGAATCTTCTTTCTGATTAAATGATGACGTTGTCCAAAATACTATGGTTAAATTTTTCAACAAAACGTCTTCAGCAAAAAAAAAATGGGACCCTCTCACCTTATTGAACTCTAGATGATCATGATTCAACGCCTGAAATTTTGGATCAAATCTTCCAATGATGCAGCAGAAACAAAGTATCATATTTCCCTCACCTTTTCGGCAGAGCTCGGTTGAAAAAAGGGGTCATGCATCGTTGTGGCTGTAGCAGGGGTCAGATGTCGTCGTGCCAGGCCGTGCGCCGCCACTACCATCAGCAGCCATGCCGCAGGACGGGCATCGTCGGGAGCAGTGAAGTTCCGAGGGCCGCCAGTCCATGTGCCGCGTGCCGTGAGCGGCCATGGATGTTGGCCATCTGAATAGCGGACATGGACGAAGGTGTAGGGGCCGATTGCCGTATATCAAACCGCGTAGATGTTGCCGCCACGCCGAGATCTGGTAATTCGCCGCTGCTGCCATTGGCAGTCGTGTGGCAGGTGGTTCGTCGGAGGGCACCATATTGACGCGCAAAGTTGTTGCTGTCGGGCTATGCTTTGTGTGGAGAATCGCTGGGGAAGGGGAGGGGAGGGGAGGAGACGCTGATGCATTGGACCTTTGGGTGGTCCGTGGGGAAGGTGGAGAATAGACTCGATGTGTACGGGAGGTGGAAACGGAACGGTGCTGAAGATGTCAATAATTTCTTCGTTAGAGATGCGAAGGGATGGAGCAATGGGTTGATGGAAGAAACCTTCAAGAGAGTCGAATCACATGAATAAACATGTTTTTTCTTAAATGCTGATGTGGTAACCTGCATGATCAAAATAATTAAGAGCAACTTATGATGTGGCAAGCTGTGATGGATAGGCTGCATGTCAAGAGAAATAGGTTAGTGGGGATGAGCTATTTAGGTATTATAGATGTGTGCATGTTTGACTGCTCATATTTTGATGCATGTTGCTCCGTTTTGCGTGTATAATATGTCAAAATGTTCGTATCTATGTGCTCTAGATGATGGTGTAGTTTGCATGCATGTTACTTTTCATCTTGATGCCTTAATCTCTGTTGCAAAAGTGCTAAGTGATGTTAACTGCTGAAACTTGATATAACTTGCTGATTTGTCTTTTTCATATCTTTTTGTTTGATTTTTGTTTGATCATAATGTCAACATCTTTTAGGAGCACAATCATGTCATCTTTGCTATGGTGCAATCCACTTATCATGATATGCATTGTGGTGAGTGCAACAAGCTTGCAAAGTGGCCTACTCGCTGTTGGTGTTTTTCTTACACTTGTTGTAAACTGCTAAGTCTGAAACTGTGTTATTGTGATGCCATGTTTGCTTGATGCTATAGGCATATCCATAAATGTTTTGGGATGTCCAGTGACCATGTCTTGAAGTCCATGTTATTGTCTATCCATCCATGCCCTTGTTTGCAATTATAGGTTGCTGTAGCATGTCTCTTTCTTGCTCTCAAATTGCTATATAAAGTTTCTGTCAGGCTGTTATCAGTAAGTTCAATTTTGTCATGTGAATAGCTAGTGTTCTATGCATCCTATGACCATGTTCTTGCCATGAGTAGCTGCATAAACATGTCTTCTTGCTGTTGATTATATTCATATGCCATGATATGCTTTGAGATAAGTTACACAAGCTTGCAAACATGCCTACTTGTCGTTGTTGCTGCCATGTTCAGTTTATTTCACTAAGTCTGAAACTGTTATCATTTGCAATCTTGCCATGATGTTTTGAGCATGTTCTAGTGGTATTTGGCAGTAGCTTTGTGATCATCTTTGTAGTGATTGACATGTACATGCTTGCCAAGCCCTTTGATGCCATGAAATGTTTGTGTACCATGTTGTTTTGATGATTGTAAAGTGCTTAGTTGCAGTTTTGGGACAGCTTGTCCTTTAATCTTGTTTCATGTGTATGTGTTGATCCGTTGCTCCGTTTTAAGTATGCTCTATATGAAACTTGCTTGTTTTTGCATATAGATGCATCATATCATGTCGTATCCATGTTTGAGTGTGTTTGCTTGATGTTTGAACGCATCCTGCATCTTTGCCATGCTTGACTTGTTTTGCTCATATCTTCTAGGCCGTAGCTCTGAATTTAATGAACTTTATATGTAACTTGACTAGAATTTGATGTTTAACAACTTTAACATAGGGTTTTTTCAGATCTGTACCAATTTCAAAATTTGCATATGAGGACTTACCGGAATTGTCATATGTTGTTTCCGGCCTCATTTAAACTTGCTTCTGTGGTCTAGTATGCATCATCTCTTGCCATGTTTTGCATCATGTAACCTTGTCATGCATCATACTTGATTGAGCATTTTGTCTTGTTTATGTGTTGTGTGTTTACCATGTTGTTTGCTTCTTCTCGATAGTTCTTGTTTCGTTGTGATCGTGAGCATTCATTCAACTACACTTGGTTCGTCTTCGTGGCTTCTTCTTCATGGACTCGTTCTTCTTCCTAGTGGGATCTCAGGCAAGATGACCGTCGCCAATACCTTTACTACCATTGCTATGCTAGTTGTCTCGATGCTATCGCTATATGTCGCGCTACCTATCTTTTGTTCGTCAGCCTCTCATGTTGCCATGAAACACCCCCTAACCTTTGACACCTTCCCAGCCAACCGTTGTTTGGCTATGTCACCGCTCGCTCAGCCCCTCTTATAGTGTTGCTAGTTGCGGGTGTAGATGAAGATTGTTCCATGTCGAAACTTGGATTGTTGGAATATCACAATATATCTTGTGTTGAATTAATGCACCTATATACTTGGCAATGGGTGGAAGGCTTGGCCTTTTGCTTGGTTTTTTTCCACTCATGCCGCCTTAAGAACCGATAAACGGGTGTTATGTTCCTTGATTTTGCGTTCCTAACGTGGTTGGGTTTATGGGGACCCCTTGACAGTTCGCTTTAAATAAAACTCCTCCAGCAAGGCCTAACTTTGGTTTTACCATTTGCCTAATAACTAAAAACTTGCATAGGGACTTTTCGGACCCCGAGGACTTAATTTACAACCCGGGCCAGTGCTCCTCATGAGTGTTGGCCTAACCTAGAGCAGCTTGCAGCACCGCCTCTTGGCAACTTGGGGTATCTGGTCGCTGTAACCATAGCTCATCCGTCGTGGCCTGAGACGAGATACGTGCGGCTACTATCAGGGTATCGGCATGTCGGGAGGTCTTGCTGGACTTGTTATACCATAGTCGACATGTCTTGTGCACCGGGGTTCCGAGTTTGATCGGGTTGTCCATAAGATAAGAGTTTTTTACCTCTGCTGATCGTGAGAGCTTGTGATAGGCTCAGTTGGGACATCCCTGCAGGGCTATGATCTTTTGAAATCGTGCCCGCGGTTATGTGGCAGATTGGAATTTTTTAATGTCCGGTTGTGGAAAACTTGACAGAGGATCCAAAATAAACCACACCAACCATGTGAGTAACCGTGACCGTTTCTTTCCATTTTGAGAAGAGAACAAGGTCGGATTATGTTTGACTCGTAGGTAGTTCAGGATCACTTAGCGATCATTACTAGTTTGCGACCGTTTGCGTAGATGCTCATTGTATTCTTGTACTCATAAGGTAGCCACCATATATGCTTAGCTGCTGCTGCAACCTCACCACATAACCTTTCCATACCTATTAAGCTTTGCTAGTATAGATACCCATGGTTATGGGATTGCTGAGTCCTCGTGGCTCACATATACTACAACAACAGTTGCAGGTGCAGGTTTCAGATGACTTGACGTGAGAGCGATGTTTACTTGTGTTGGAGTTCTTTCTTCTTCTTCGTCAGTCTTGGGATAGGTTCCTGGTCGGCAGCCTGGGATAGCAGGATGGATGTCGTTGTGCTTTTCATGTTTTCATCCATAGTCGGATGTCTTGTATATGTGTTGTATTCATGTGACTATTGTATGACTTGTATGTATCCCCATCTATTTATGTAATGGTACGATGTAATGATATCCATCTTGCTAAGCGCCTGAAATGCGGTTGTGCCCAGTCACGAAGTTATCACCTGATCGGGATAGAATCGCATCTTGGGCGTGACAACAAGTCACAACATCATGTGGATCTGCAAAACGGCCGGCGCGAGCACAAGACGATGAGAACAAATGATTTTTCTCTTCTTCTTTATGTCTCTGGTCTAAGGCCATGAAGGTGTAGCGGATCTCGTTCTTTGCCGGTGGGAGAGCTACTGCTTTGTTTTTATGTCTTTTTAGTAGGTTTGATTACGGTTTGTGTCCTGTTTAGGAAGACGAGGCGGCGGCGTCTCCCTGTAGTTGGGATAATATCCTCCCCGTATAGTTCCCGTTTTGGTGATGCCTACAGCATCATTGAAAGGTGTGTGGTGTGTCGGAGGAATATATGCTTGTAGGAGTTGCAATAATACCAAGTTTCCTCTCTATGTGCTTAAAATCTTGAAGTTATGATTGTTTTGCTTTTCTATGCTAACTGATTCTTGCCATAAGTTGTTAGCTCACAAAATCCCTATGCATAGGAAGTGGGTTAGGTTTAAATGTGCTAGTTATATTCTTCATGATACTCTCTTTATGTTTCAAATCTTATCTTTTATGTGAGCATCATTGAAATCATCATGCCTAGCTAGAAAGGCGTTAAAGAAAAGCACTTATTGGGAGACAACCAAATATTTACCCCTACTGTTTTTGTGTGTCCACATGATTAAGATACTGTAGTAATCATGTTTTATAGCTTTTATTTTAATAAAGAGCCAAGTAGAACCTTTGGGAAGACTTGGGTGAAGTCTTTGCGATCTTGCTGTAAAAAACAGAAACTTTTGCGCTCACGAGATTAGCTGCCATTTTTTACTGAAGAGTGCTTTTAGGTTGACTCTTTTTGAAGATGATTAATAGACAAATTCCTCACGTCCACCAATTTATTCCAGAATTTTTTGAGTTACAGAAGTATTCTAAAGTTATAGATTGCTATAGAGTGTTCTGTTTTTGACAGATTCTGTTTTCTATGTGTTGTTTGATTATTTTGATGAATCTATGAGTAGTATCAGAGAGTATGAACCATAGAGAAGTTGGAATACAGTAGATATTACACCAATATGAATTTAGAATGAGTTCACAACAATACCTAAGTGGTGGTTTTATTTTCTTATACTAACGGAGCTTACGAGTTTTCTGTTGAGTTTTGTGTTGTGAAGTTCTCAAGTTTTGGGTAAAGATTCGATGGACTATGGAATAAGGAGTGGCAAGAGCCTAAGCTTGGGGATGCCCAAGGCACCCCAAGGTAATATTCAAGGACAACCAAGAGCCTAAGCTTGGGGATGCTCCGAAAGGCATCCCCGCTTTCGTCTTCGTCTATCGGTAACTTTACTTGAGGCTATATTTTTATTCACCACATGATATGTGTTTTGCTTGGAGCGTCATTTTGTTTTATTTTGTTTTGCTTGTTGTTTGAATAACATCCCAAGATCTGAAACTCTTAAATGTTAGAGAGTCTTCACATAGTTACATAATTATTCAACTACTCATTGATCTTTACTTATATCTTTTGGAGTAGTTTGTCATTTGCTCTAGTGCTTCACCTATATCTTTTAGAGCACAGCGGTGGTTTTATTTTGAAAAAATTGATGAAATCTCAGTGCTTCACTTATATTATTTTGAGATTTTAGAGTCTTTTATAACAGCATGGTAATTTGCTTTGGTTATGAATTTAGTCCTAATATGATGGGCATCCAAGAGGGATATAATAAAAACTTTCATATAAAGTGTGTTGAATACTACGATAAGTTTGATGCTTGATGATTATTTTGAGATATGAGGATGGTGATATTAGAGTAATGCTAGTAGAGTAAATGTGAATTTGAGAAATACTTGTGTTGAGGTTTGCAAGTCCCGTAGCATGCACGTATGGTAACCTTGTGTAACAAATTTGAAGCATGAGGTATTTCTTTGATTGTCTTCCTTTGTGTGGAGGTCGGGATCATGCGATGGTTAACTCCTACCAACCCTGCCCCTAGGAGCATGCGTGTAGTGCTTGGTTTTGATGACTTGTAGATTTTTGCAATAAGTATTTGAGTTCTTCATGACTAATGTTGAGTCCATGGTGTATACGCACTCTCACCCTTCCACCGTTGCTAGCCTCTCTAGTACCACGCAACTTTCGCCGGTACCATAAACCCACCATTTACCTTCCTCAAAACAGCCACCATACCTACCTATTATGGCATTTCCATAGCCATTCCGAGATATATTGCCATGCAACTTTCCATTGTTCTATTTATTATGACACGATCCATCATTGTCATATTGCCTTGCATGATCATGTAGTTGACATCGTATTTGTGGCAAAGCCACCCTTCATAATTTTTTCATACATGTCACTCTTGATTCATTGAACATCCCGGTACGCTGCCGGAGGCATTCATGTAGAGTCATATTTTGTTTTAAATATCGAGTTGTAATCCTTGAGTTGTAAAAGAAATAGAAGTGTGATGATCATCATTACTAGAGCATTGTCCCGTGTGAGAGAAAAACTCCCAAAGAAGCCAATAAAAAAGGGGAAAAAAGAAAGGCCAGAGAATCCATTGAAAAAAAAAGAAAAAAAAAGAGAGAGAGAAAGAGAGAAGGGACAATGCTATTATCCTTTTTCCACACTTGTGCTTCAAAGTAGCACCATGATCTTCATGATAGAGAGTCTCTTGTTTTGTCACTTTCATATACTAGTGGGAATTTCCATTATATAACTTGGATTGTATATTCCAACAATGGGCTTCCTCAAAATTCCCTAGGACTTCGTGAGCAAGCAAGTTGGATGCACACCCACTTAGTTTCTTTTGTTGAGCTTTCACACATTTATAGCTCTAGTGCATCCGTTGCATGACAATCCCTACTCACTCACATTGATATCTATTGATGGGCATCTTCATAGCCCATTAATATGCCTAGTTGATGTGAGACCATCTTCCTCCTTTTTGTCCTCTCCACAACCACCACCCTATTCCACCTATAGTGCTATGTCCATGGCTCACGCTCATGTATTGTGTGAAAGTTTGAAAAGTTTGAGAATACTAAAGTATGAAACAATTGCTTGGCTGAAACTGGGGGTGTGCATGATTTGAATATTTTGTGTGACGAAGATGGAGCATAGCCAAACTATATGATTTTGTAGGGATGAACTTTATTTGGCCATGTTATTTTGAGAAGACATAATTGCTTTGTTAGTATGCTTCAAGTATTATTGTTTCTATGTCAATATTAAACTTTTGTCTTGAATCTTTCGGATCTGAACATTCATGCCACAATAAAGAAAATTACATTTATAATTATGTTAGGTAGCATTCCACATCAAAAATTCTGTTTTTATCATTTACCTACTCGGGGACGACCAGGAATTAAGCTTGGGGATGCTTGATACGTCTCCAACGTATCTATAATTTTTTATTGTTCCATGATATTATATTATCCATCTTGGATGTTTCATATGCATTTATATGCTATTTCATATGATTTTTGGGACTAACCTATTAACCTAGAGCCCAATGCCAGTTTCTATTTTTTCCCTGTTTTTGAGTTTTACAGAAAAAGAATACCAAACGGAGTCCAATTGACGTGCCAATTTGTGATATTTTTTATGGACCAAAAGAAGCCCCCGGAGTAAAAGAGTTGGGCCAGAAGAGTCCCGAGCCGTCCACGAGGGTGGAGGGCGCGCCCTACCCACCTGGGCGCGTCCCCCTATCTCGTGGACGACTCGAAGACCCCCCTGACGTGAGACCGATGCCAAAAATTCCTATAAATACAGAAAGCCCCAAAAAGAAACGTAGATTGGGAGTTCCACCGCCGCAAGCCTCCGTAGCCACCAAAAACCAATCGGGACCCTGCTCCGGCACCCTGCCGGAGAGGGGATCCATCACCGGTGGCCATCTTCATCATCAAGGCGCTCTCCATAATGAGGAGGGAGTAGTTCACCCTCGGGCTGAGGGTATGTACCAGTAGCTATGTGTGATCTCTCTCTCTCTCTCTCTCTCTCTCTCTCTCTCTCTCTCTCTCTCTCTCTCTCTCTCTCGTGTTCTTGATATGGCACGATCTTGATGTATCACGAGTTTGCTATTATAGTTGAATCTTATGATGTTTCTCCCCCTCTACCTTCTTCTATGGATTGAGTTTTCCCTTTGAAGTTATCTTATCGGATTGAGTCTTTAAGGATTTGAGAACACTTGATGTATGTCTTGCATGTGCTTATCTGTGGTGACAATGGGATATTCACGTGATTTACTTGATGTATATTTTGGTGATCAACTTGCGGGTTCAGTGACCTTGTGAACTTATGCATAGGGGTTGGCACATGTTTTCGTCTTGACTCTCCGATAGAAACTTTGGGGCACTCTTTGAAGTTGTTTGTGTTGGTTGAATAAATGAATCTGAGATTGTGTGATGCATATTGTATAATTATGCCCACGGATACTTGAGGTGACAAAGGAGTATCTAGGTGACATTAGGGTTTTGGTTGGTGTGTGTCTTAAGGTGTTATTCTAGTACGAACTCTAGGATAGATTGAACGGAAAGAATACCTTCGTGTTATTTTACTACGAACTCTTGAATAGATCGATCAGAAAGAATAACTTTGAGGTGGTTTCGTACCCTACAATAATCTTCATTTGTTCTCCGCTATTACTGACTTTGGAGTGACTCTTTGTTGCATGTTGAGGGATAGTTATATGATCTAATTATGTTATCCTTGTTGAGAGAACTTGCACTAGTGAAAGTATGAACCCTGGGCCTTGTTTTGAAGCATTGCTATACCATTTACGCTCACTTTTACCTCTTGCTACCTTGCTGTTTTTATATTTTCATATTACAAAAATTTGTATCTACCATCCTTATTGCACTTGTATCACCATCTCTTCGCTGAACTAGTGCACCTATACAATTTTCCATTGTATTGGGTGTGTTGGGGACACAAGAAACTCTTTGTTATTTGGTTGCAGGGTTGTTTCAGAGAGACCGTCTTCATCCTACGCCTCCCACGGATTGATAAACCTTAGGTCATCCACTTGAGGGAAATTTGCTATTGTCCTACAAACCTCTGCACTTGGAGGCCCAACAACGTCTACAAGAAGAAGGTTGCATAGTAGACATCAAGCCGTGCCCGTGATTATGTGGCAGATTGGAATTTGTTAATGTCCGGTTATAGAAAACTTGACAAAGGATCCGAAATAAAACACACCAGCCGTGTGAGTAACCGTGACCGTCTCTTTTCATTTTGGGAAGAGAACACGGTGGGGTTATGTTTGACTCGTACGTAGTTCAGGATCACTTGGCGATCATTACTTGTTTGCGACCATTTGCGTAGATGCTCATCTTATTCTTGTACTCGTAAGTTGGCCAACATATATGCTTAGCTGCTGCAACCTCACCACTTAACATTTCCATACCCATTATGCTTTGCTAGTCTTGATACCCATGGTTATAGGATTGCAGAGTCCTCGTGGCTCACAGATACTACAACAACAGTTGCAGGTTGCAGGTTTCCGATGACTTGACGTGAGAGTGATGTTTACTTGTGTTGGAGTTATTTCTTCTTCTTCGTCAGTCTTGGGATAGGTTCCTAGTCGGCAGCCTGGGATAGCAGGATGGATGTCCTTGTGCTTTTCGTGTTTTCATCCGTAGTCGGATGTCTTGTGTATGATGTGTTGTACTCATGTGACTATTGTATGACTTGTATGTATCCCCATCTATTCATGTAATGGTACGATGTAATGATATCCATCTTGCTAAGCGCCCGGAATGCGGTTGTGCCCAGTCACGAAGTTATCACGTGATCGGGATAGAATTGCATCTTGGGCGTGACAAGTTGGTATCAGAGCCTCGACCGACCATAGGAGCCCCCTTGCTTGATCGTAGTTTGGCCGTTGTTGATTCTAGCAAAAACTATTTTCGGAGTCTAGTTATATTGGAGAGCAGGAATTCTTTTTACTCCTGAGCCCCTTCGTCTCTCTGGTGAGGAATCTTCACGTAGGTGTTTTGAATTACTACTCTTCCCCTTCAAATTTTTTTAGGATCTCGCAGTTAATTTTTCAATCGTTGCGATGTCTGCTCTTTCATCCGGTGCATTTCTCGTCAAGTTGATTCGACCATCCGTGTCTTTCAGAAGTTCAATCCTCAGTTCTTTCTCAACCAACGTTGTTTCTTCTTCCAAAGTTGATTTCTTTTCCCACCCGCCCACCCTTTTTCTTCTCGGAGCCGGAGTCCTTAATCGAGTATCCATCCTACTCGTGTGAAGCATTTGCATTCTTTCATCGATTATTCTACTTGGTGAATTCCCCCCGTCTCGTTCGTCATTTTTCATCTCTTTTCTTTTCTAGTGGTGCCAATTCAATTTGTATTCAGTGCTCATTATACTATTTCCCTCGGCTCAAATGATTCCAATTGCTCGTTTACCTCTCGCCATTTAATCGTTCCGGAGTTCTGAAGACTTCTCAGCAGATTCGTCTGTGTTCCAATTAATTCGAGGTTGTCACATCATTCGAGTCTTTTAATCATTTTGGTGCATCATCTCCTTTATAATCCTTTACAACGGTGGTTTTCTTCAGTGGGTCTTAACCCCCAGGTCTTTTCCCAGGATCTTACCTAACTCTTCTAATTTATGGAGTTATTCCAAAAATTATTTTCAGTGTGTGACATAAGCAGTCATGTGCCTTCTCTAAGATCGCTTTCAAATTCTTTTCATGTTCGATTCAACCTTTCCTCTTTTCATTCTCCTGAGTGTCGCAGTAATTTTGGTGGTGTTTCTCGTCGTTATTCTCAACAATTGCAGACCGAAGAAGAGTTTTACTCTAAATCCTTGCCCGTTCTCTTGAAGATTCATGGTTCTAGCTTCATGTTATCCTCTCAAATTATTCCGTTTGTCATAAATTCCTTTCTTTAACCATCCGGAGTATTCCATCAATTCTTTCCATTTTATTCCTCCGAAGGCCATCATTTCAGGAGATTTCTTCATTCTCAGTTTTCAACTTCGTGCTCCAACTATTCTCAATTGATGTATGTTCGTTCGTCTCCATATTCTTCCGGTGCTTCGTTCAAGTATTCTTAATCCGTTCACGATCTCTTCGTTCTCTTGTATCTAAATTTCCTCAAGTGCTTTATTCTTCCCGACGATCCATTCTCTTTTCTTCGTCCAATTTCAATTCTTCCCGGTGGTTCGTTCTTTCTTGACTCGGTTTCAATTCTCACGGTGGTTCATTCAAGATTCCTTTTTCATTTGTTATCATGTAAATTAATTCGGGTTCTTTTCAATCGTACCGGTGGTTCATGAAGACGTTCTCAAGTTTAAAGCTATATCCCTCTTTATTCAATTTCAACGCGAATAAGTGTTATGCAATTCCATTGCTTCTCATCAATTTAATTGGTGGACGATAAGCATAACATAATTCTTATTATTTTTCATCAACTTGATTAATCCCTTCCGTTGGAATTTGTTCATGACGAATAAATTCTACTCCCAAGTGTTTTCATCTTTTCTTTCATCGCAAGGCTTTAATATTATTCTTTTCGTCCTTGGTTCCTACCTCATCATTCTTTTGTTACCGGAGCTCTTCATGGTGGTTCTGAGTTAATTCATTTGTCAAGTGTTTATCAATAATTCTTGTGGAGCAGCTCAAGTATTCTTCTTCTTGCGTCTCGAAGTGCAATTAATTCTCCGTATTCTTTTGAAGTGGAGTTTTCAATCTCTTCGTCCCTCTCATCTAATTCATTCATTTGGTAGTGGCAGAAATTCACCTCAAGTTTCCAGATGTTTTCCATAAGCCCACATCGAGCTAATTCTTTTGTCGTTGATTTTATCAACAACTTCGTTCAAGCCTTCCTCGTGAAGATTCTTTTTCAAATTCAATTGTGGTAGAGGTTGTCATCTTCTTCTCCTTTCTGTTCATTCCTCTCTCTCAATTCTTTGAGAGGCATTGTGTTGTTCATCTCATCAAGTATCGTTCCATCTTGTCAAGATCATGTTCTATCCCTTCCATTTTCAGCCGGAGTGCTGCCCAAATCCCTTCGTTCGAATTCCTTTTCTACCAATTATTTACCGGCGTGGTTTCAATGTCTCTCTTGTCACTTAAGCTCTTGGTTCTTGTCGTATGCATTGTTTCCTCATTTACCGGAGCTTCTCAATCTCATTCATCTCCGTTGCATTCTTCCTTTCAAGTGGCTCAACCTCTCAAGGTTCTTTGGTTTCACCTTCTTCCGTTTCTTCACTTCCGTCTCATTCCTAAGATCTCGGGACGAGATCTCTTGTTTGTAGGGGAGTGTTGTGACGCCCCGAGACCGATGCGCCAGGTGTTTCCTAGTTATTCCCTGCCATTGCCATGTCATCTACTTGCGTGTTGCATTTTGCCATGTCATCATGTGCATTTCATCTGCATAGTTTTCAAAACTTGCATCCATCCGTAGTTGTCGAGCCCCCCTCATCCTTTCTGTTGTCCATTCTGAGCCCAGACACACTTGCACGCGCCCGCGGCACCTCCGAAACCTCCTTTTGTAAGTGGCCGGAAAATTTTCTCTAAATGGGATGAAACTTGGTGTGCGGTCTTACTATAGTGTAGGTAGACCGCCTGTCAAATTTTGTCGCATTCGGAGTCAGTTTGATGCCTCATCAGTTAACCGTGTTAACCACTGGAAACCCCCTTCCCTTTGCAGCCCAGCACCCCTCCACAACAGCCCACTATCCCATCTAAACCCCCTCCATACTCTTCTCCATTGGATCACGATCGCGTGGCCAAAAATCGCACCTCATTTGGACTCTCCTAGCTCCCTCTACCTATAAATATGTGCCTCCCCTTCCAAATCACGGGTCCAAACCATAAAAATCATCCCTCTCGCCCGCCGGACATGTCTGCCTGCCGCCGCAGACAACCAGGGCGTGCCACCTGTCCTCCCTCGCGCCCACTTCGCCGCCGGCCCGCGGAGCCCGTCTTGAGTCCGCGCAGGCCCGCATCACCGCCGCCGCCTGGCTCGCGCCAGCCCGCATCACAGCCGCCGCGCTTGCACAGGCCCATCGTGCGCCTGAGCGCCGCCGCCCTGTACGCCAGTCGGCCTGTCGCCGCCGACCTCTGCCCCGGCGCCACCTCGCTCCACCCGAGCGCCCGCGTCCCGGTCGCTGTCCCCCGCCGAATGCGCGCCGCCGCGCACAGATCTCACCGGAGCCGCTGCTCTCCCCCGCCGGATCCACGCCGCCGCGCACGGATCTCGCCAGAGCCGCCGCTCCCCGCACCGGATCGGTAGGAGACCAATTCGGTCTCGCCTGCATTGACCCTCCATGGGGGCCCCGCGCTTGGGCCGCAACCCAGCCTCGCCAAGGCGCATCTCTGGTGCTCCCCACGACCCAGATCCGCAAGGCCCAACCCCGGCCTGCCTCCTCCACCAACTGGGCCGAGCCCACATGGTGACCAGCACACTATTCCTCGCCCTGAGCAACTTTTAGTTAACCTGCGCCCATGTGATTTTGGCTAAGTCCCTGAAAACTATTAATATGTGTGCATGTTTGACTGCTCATATTTTGGTGCATGTTGCTCCGTTTTGCGTGTATAATATGTCAAAATGTTCGTCTCTCAGTGCTCTAGATGATGGTGTAGTTTTCATGCATGTTACTTTTCATCTTGATGCCTTAATATCTGTTGCAAAAGTGCTAAGTGATGTTAACTGCTGAAACTTGATATAACTTGTTGATGTGTCTTTTTCATATCTTTTTGTGTGATTTTTGTTTGATGATAATGTCAACATGTTTTAGGAGCACAATCATGTCATCTTTGTTGTGGTGCAATCCACTTCTCATGATATGCCTTGTGGTGAGTGCAACAAGCTTGCAAAGTGGCCTACTCGCTGTTGGTATTTTTCTTACACTTGTTGAAAATTGCCAAGTCTGAAACTTATTGAATTAACTAATTCATTTCCTTTTTACTTTTTGATTTTTTCTGATTTGATTTGGCATGTTATTGTGATGCCATGTTTGGTTGATGCTACAGTCATGTCCATAAAAGTTTTGGGATGTCCAGTGACCATGTCTTGAAGTCCATGTTATTGTCTATCCATCCATGCCCTTGTTTGAAATGATAGGTTGATGTAGCATGTCTCTTTCTTGCTCTCAAATTGCTATATAAAGTTTATGTCAGCCTGTTATCACTAAGTTCAGTTTTGTCATGTGAATAGCTAATGTTCTATGCATCCTATGACCATGTTCTTGCCATGAGTAGCTGCATAAACATGTCTTCTTGATGTTGGTTATATTCACATGCCATGATATGCTTTGAGATAAGTTACACAAGCTTGCAAACATGCCTACTTGTCATTGTTGCTGCCATGTTCAGTTTATTTCACTAAGTCTGAAACTGTTATCATTTGCAATCTTGTCATGATGTTTTGAGCATGTTCTAGTGGTATCACCTTCACAACAAATAAATAACAATATTCAAGTATTTACCCACAAAGATTTATGTTGATCTTTTCTCAATGAGATAGCAATTTCACTAACAAACCTAAATACATGCATGTACTTTAATATTATGATGACGGTTCACTGTTTAACTTTTCTCCACAAGTATGAGAACATCTTAATGGCAGAATAGTGCTTGTTTCTCCCTTCTATTCAGCTGAATTGGTATAACTCTGCAACAAAGAGTGCATCATCATGATTCACTCTAAGAATCTGCTTTACCTCAAAAACATACCCTGTATTCTCCTATATATACCTGGTTAAAACCAGCACATCATAATCTTGTAGGTTTTGAAGCACCTGAACTAGAAACATGAAGGAAAAATATTTCCTGTGAGCATTATAACCATACCACAAAGATGGTTGTAGGAGCAAAGCCCTTGTGCATGTCTAGTCAAACTAATTGTACTGAACTTCTTGATGCAAACATGGTTGCATTATTTCAAATACTCGTCCAACGTTCGCTGTCATTCAAGAGACCTTGTGTTGGCTATGAGGCACCCATAATAAATCATTGGATCCTCCAGTGAAGGGCATTTATCAACCTGATAAAAAACACAAGTAAAAAGTTTCATATCAAGGTCAGGTAATACCATGTATTCTATCCCAACTACGGCTTGTAGCAAGTGGAAATATTAAATATAAATCACTTACAAATAGTCCGTTACTTTAGCATCCAGAGGAGGGACTCCTATTAAATTAATATTCGATATGGTTCAGAATACACAGTACTAAGAAGTTAATTTCAAAGCAATATGGGAACAGAGTTAGATTGTTGTCGCTACCTTGCAACATCATGTCAATATTCTCTTCCTCGCAGCAATAATGCAGCATAAGATCACTCACATGAACTGTATCTGCTTTAGGAATCATTTTTCTTTGATTGTTGTCTCAAATGTTGCCCACCATACTTCTTCGGAGCTTCTTTTGATTCAGCATATGTTATTTAGCTGTGCAAAAAATATGCAAGTTGCTAGTTAATGCATGAAATGCAGATACGGTAAACGTGCAGAGACAAGACAAAAGTAGGGAAACATTAAACATCAAGGCTAACAACATACTGGACCAGACCAATCCCTTCAAAACTAAGTGTCCTTGCTGTTAAAAGTATCGCGGTATTTGAGCATTTCTCTCCTAAGATCGTCCTCTTCCCGTGACGGGCTCTGTGCAATAATTTGAATGTAGCATAAGAAATGAGAAGATTTATTATGAAATGTTGACCCAGATGCTAAGCAAGATTAAAAAAAGGACCCACAAGTTCAGGCAGGACTTCCTTTAAATTAGACACAGGATAATTATTCCCTTTGTTGCTTTCAACATGGGAATGAGCAAAGGATGATCGTACGGGCAATAGGAGGAGCAGCTCTACAACCTCTTTACTGCCCGAATCTGGTCATCGAAGAGGCAAAAGCCAAGCAACAGGCAGAGCACTTGGATGAGGAATGCAAGGAGCAAAGTAGTAGCAAACAGTCATGGGGCGTAGGCGACGCACCTAGCGGTTCACTGCCCATGACGCCAAGAGTGAACCCTGCCGCAGCCTCTGCTTCATCATAACCGCCACCGACCGTCGGGGAGATGGATAAGGCGAGCAGTGGAGTGCCCAGGCGGAGGCGGCGATGTGGGATTGAACAGGCTACCAAGATGAAAGACACACGGGCTGCCGCGGTGCTGATCCGCGGTTAGGATTAGAGAGAAAGAGAGACCATGTGGCGCTACAGATCATGGGCGGCTAGGACTGGGGTGGGGAGGCGCCGCAAGAGAAGCGAAGAGAGGGAAGGGCGTCGAGGGAAGGAAGATGGGTGGCTCGTTCCTTCGGTTTTTTCCTCGCGAGGTCTGAATGGGCTTCACGTGAGAGCAAGGGCCCAATTAACCACATGCCTCCAATTTTGCTGCGAGGGCAGCTGCCCAGTTTAGTCGCGTTAAGCGTTGCGCCCGAAGTTTAATCAGATGGCCATAAACTCCAACAAACGTAGATCCGACGGCCAAAAGTATTGATAGTCTGAGAGGGCTGGAAGAGTGCTCGGTTATAATATATCTAAATGATCGTGGCTCGCTCTTCGACACTTTATTTTGATGGTTACTTGGCGTATATAGTTGCCCCGCCTCTTATTGTCCTCACCTGTACTACAAGTGTGACGCCCCGAAACCGATGCGCCAGGTGTCTTCGAGTTATTCGCTGCCATTGTCATGTCACCTGCTTGCGTGTTGCATTTTGCCATGTCATCATCTGCATTTCATCTGCATAGTTTTCAAAACTTGCATCCGTCTGTAGTTGCCGAGCCCCGCTCGTCCTTTCCGTTTTCCGTTCTGAGCCCAGACACACTTGCACGCCCTCGCTGCACCTCCGAAACCTCCTTTTGTAAGTGGCCGGAAAATGTTCTCGGAATGGGATGAAACTTGGTGTCCGGTCTTATTATAGTGTAGGTAGACCGCCTGTCAAATTTCGTCGCATTCGGAGTCGGTTTGATGCCCCAACGGTTAACTGTGTTAACCACTAGAAACCCCCTTCTCTTTTACAGCCCAGCACCCCTCCACAACAGCCCACTAGTCCATCTAAACCCCCTCCATGCTCTTCATCGTTGGATCACGATTGTGTGGCCGAAAACTGCACCTCATTTGGACTCTCCTAGCTCCCTCTACATATAAATATGTGCCTCCCCTTCCAAATCATGGATCCAAACCCTAAAAATCCTCCATCTCGCCCGCCGGACATGTCCGCCCGCCTCCGGACACGTCCGCGCCACCGCCCCGGGATAACTAGGGCGCGCCACCTACCCTCACTCGTGCCCACTTCGCCACCGGCCTGCGGAGCCCGTCTTGGGCCCGCCCCAGCCCGCATCACCACCGCCTCGCTTGCCCAGCCCCGCCGTGCGCCCGAGCGCCGCCGCCCTCTACGCCGACCGGCCTGCCGCCGCCGACCTCCGCCCCGGCGTGACCTCTCCTCGCACCTCGCTCCGCCCGAGCGCCCGCGTCCCGGCCGCTCTCCCCGCCGGATCCGCGCCGCCGCGCACTGATCTCGCCGGAGCCGCCGCTCTCCCCCGCCGGATTCGCACCGCCATGCACGGATCTCGCCGGAGCCGGCGCTCCCCGCGCCGGATCGGGAGAAGACCAATTCGGTCTCGCCCGCGTTGACCCTCCGTGTGGGCCTCGCGCTTGGGCCGTAGCCCAGCCTCGCCAAGGCCCATCTCTGGTGCTCCCCACGGCCCAGATCCGCAAGGCCCGGCCCCGACCTGCCTCCTCCACCCACTAGGCCGAGTCCACATGGTGAGCAACACACTATTCCTCGCCGTGAGCAACTTTTAGTTAACCTGCGCCCATGTGATTTTGGCTAAGTCCCTGAAAACTATTAATACTAGATGAAACCCCACGCGGTGCTGCGGGATGTTTGGTTAATAATTTTTAAGAGACTGCATTAAGTGTGAATGAGATTATTTTGACAATATTGAGCAGGTTGCTATCTTGTGCAATCAAAACTAATGTATATCTGCTGAACCATCAACAAATTCAGTAGTTTACGAAGCTTAAAATAATAGTTGCGTCTATAATGATAAACAGAAGGAGTCTCTTGTTGTGCAATTTCCCCCCTGAAATATTTGTGAACCAAATCCATACATAAAATCACTGGCTCTAAAATGTTTCTTGCTTATCTGGTTTTGGCTCAATAGTACAACATCTTAATCAAGAATGAACGTGGCAAATTAGTTTCTTTCTTCTTGGTCTCTGATAAGCCAAATATCTTGATAACATGAATAGCAAAAGAGAAATTACAATCCTTTAGTGGAATTAGCATGGAAACATAAGTTCAGAAGGACAAAAATAATATGCAGGTTGTAAAACAAATACAACATGAAGTGACTACTACCTACAAATCTTTGCATGTGGTGACCTAAGACACCATCAAAGTAAAAACAATGTCATCTTAGTAGCTCAATTATACCTACATACAAGTCCTACTATCTGCACTGGAGATTGCAAAAAAACTGCAAGCATCATTATCGGAAGGCAGTGAACTAAGATACTAATACTCTATGGCCATGCAGGTGCAACTAACATTCTTGAAGACATAACATCTATATTAAGAAGAATTTTATGGAAACGCAAGAGATGAGAAACAAGCTTAACAAAAGTATATATCACAATTCTTGCAATAAAAAAATCCATTAAGAGGGCTTCAGTGTTCAGAATAGCATACCTCTCAAAGCTATTTAATCATGGTTAGAATTTTGAAAACCAGCCATGTAAAGGAAAATTCTTACACTATTATATCTCACAATATAAACATCAGAATGTTTAACCATCCACGGGAGGCGAATATAGATGCATCTTTACGATATACATGATAATCCGATTTATTAAGTATAGGGATGTTCATATGTGACATGAATCACCCTTCATGGATGTCTACAAAAAAAGATGGAAGAAATGATAGTGAAATAGCTAAGGCCATAGGGTTCATATGCTAATTTGGTCTAATGAGAAGAAGAAAACTGAACCCATGCCCTTGAACGTCACCTTGGTTCCCTTCTTCCACCAGGGCTTCACCTGAATGGTCAGCATCACCTCCTTCCTGGTGATCAGCATGTCAGTCAGGAACCAAATCATGTAGGTGATGGTCAGTGATCAGTACCCGAAAACAATGTGAGCTTGACAATGGGATCAGGTGGTACGAACAGTGTCACTGTCTCCTGACCAGCTAGGCCAGCACCCTCACATGAAGACAGCATACATGAATTGCACACCACTTAATGCCGTGAAGGACCACACGGCGCATTTTGGCAGGAGATAATCTCCAAAATAGAGGCATTCAACCAAATGCATGAATTACTACATTGAAAAGTATGCTATTGACGTAAAAAAATAGTGTGCTATGTACCTCTTATTACCTGCCCAAGAATCTTCTTTCTGATTAAATGCTGACGTTGTCCAAAATCCTATGGTTAAATTTTTCAACAAAACGTCTTCAGCAAAAAAATTGGGATCTCTCTCACCTTATTGAACTCTAGATGATCATGATTCAACGCCTGAAATTTTGGATCAAATCTTCCAATGATGCAGCAAAAACAAAGTATCATTTTTCCCTCACCTTTTCGGCAGAGCTCGGTTGAAAAAAGGAGTCATGCATCGTTGCGGTTGTAGCAGGGGCCAAATGCCGTCAGCAGCCATGCCGCAGGACGGGCATCGTCGGGAGCAGTGAAAGGCCGAGGGCAACCAGGCCATGTGTCGCACGTCGTGAGCAGCCATGGATGTTGGTCATCTGAACAGCAGACATGGACGGTGGTGTAGGGGGCGATTTACGTAGATCATACCGTGTAGACGTTGCCGCCACGCCGAGATCTGGTAATTCGCCGCTGCTGCCGTTGGCAGCCGTGTGGCAGGTGGATTCGTCGGAGGGCACCTTGTTGACGCGCAACGCTATTGCTATAGGGCTACGCTTGGTGTGGAGAATCACTGGGGAAGGGGAGGGGAGGGGAGGAGACGCTGATGCATTGGAGCTTTGGGTGGTCCGTGGGGAAGGTGGAGAATAGACTCGATGTGTACGGGAGGTGGAAACAGAACGGTGCTGAAGATGTCCATAATTGCTTCGTTAGAGATGCGAAGGGATGGAGCAATGGGTATATGTTGTGCTGCTTCTTATCGGTTGACGGAAGAAACCTTCTAGAGAGTCAAATCACATGAATAAACATGATCAAAATAATTAAGAGCAAATGTGGCAAGCTGAGATGGATAGGCTGCATGTCAAGAGAAATAGGTTAGTGGGGATGAACTATTTAGGTATTATAGATGTGTGCATGTTTGACTGCTCATATTTTGATGCATGTAGCTCCGTTTTGCGTGTATAATATGTCAAAATGTTCGTCTCTATGTGATCTAGATGATGGTGTAGTTTGCATGCATGTTACTTTTCATCTTGATGCTTTAATCTCGGTTGCAAAAGTGTTAAGTGATGTTAACTGCTGAAACTTGATATAACTTGTTGATTTGTCTTTTTCATATCTTTTTGTTTGATTTTTGTTTGATCATAATGTCAACATGTTTTACGAGCACAATCATGTCATCTTTGCTATGGTGCAATACACTTATCATGATATGCCTTGTGGTGAGTGCAACAAGCTTGCAAAGTGGCCTACTCACTGTTGGTGTTTTTCTTACACTTGTTGAAAACTGCTAAGTCTGAAACTGTGTTTTTGTGATGCCATGTTTGCTTGATGCTACAGGCATATCCATAAATGTTTTGGGATGTCCAGTGACCATGTCTTGAAGTCCGTGTTATTGTCTATCCATCCATGCCCTTGTTTGCAATTATAGGTTGTTGTAGCTTGTCTCTTTCTTGCTCTCAAATTGCTATATAAAGTTTCTGTCAGCCTGTTATCAGTAAGTTCAGTTTTGTCATGTGAATAGCTAGTGTTCTATGCATCCTATGACCATGTTCTTGCCATGAGTAGCTGCATAAACATGTCTTCTTGCTGTTGATTATATTCACATGCCATGATATGCTTTGAGATAAGTTACACAAGCTTGCAAACATGCCTACTTGTCGTTGTTGCTGCCATGTTCAGTTTATTTCACTAAGTCTGAAACTGTTATCATTTGCAATCTTGCCATGATGTTTTGAGCATGTTCTAGTGGTATTTGGCAGTAGCTCTGTGATCATCTTTGTAGTGCTTGACATGTACATGCTTGCCATGCCCTTTGATGCCATTAAATGTTCGTGTACCATGTTGTTTTGATGATTGCAAAGTGCTTAGTTGCAGTTTTGGGACAGCTTGTCCATTAATCTTGTTTCATGTGTATGTGTTGATCCGTTGCTCCGTTTTAAGTATGCTCTATATGAAACTTGCTTGTTTTTGCATATAGATGCATCATATCATGTCGTATCCATGTTTGAGTGTGTTTGCTTGATGTTTGAACGCATCTTGCATCTTTGCCATGCTTGACTTGTTTTGCTCATATCTTCTAGGCCGTAGCTCCGAATTTAATGAACTTTATATGTAGCTTGACTAGAATTTCGTGTAGATCATTATGGTGCATGTTAATTTGATGTTTAACAACTTTAGCATAGGGTTTTGTTAGATCTGGACCAATTTCGAAATTTGCATATGAGGACTTACCCGAATTGTCATATGTTGTTTCCGGCCTCATTTAAACTTGCTTGTGTGGTCTAGTATGCATCATCTCTTGCCATGTTTTGCATCATGTAGCCTTGTCATGCATCATACTTGATTGAGAATTTTGTCTTCTTTATGTGTTGTGTGTTGTCGGTGTACTAAAGTAGGGGTACCCTTAGTATCCCGAACTTGTGCACGGGCAGTCGCAGCGTCCCGCGGCAAGGCTCGCCGGGTGATCGCCAAGGTCCTCCATCGTTCCTTTGGAGCCATTCAAGAACAAAGTATCCAAGCCAAGGAGACAAGGCCCCGGCAAGAGGAGCTTGCTGGGAAGGCCACTCAAGGCACAAGACCACTCAAGGCGCAAGACCCTGGCAAGAGGAGCTTGCTGGGACGGCCAACCAAGGCATCTCAAGAAACTTGCCGCGACGCGCCACGCGTCCCGGCAAGGCCCGGTGAGCGACGAGCTCCCGGAAGCGACAAGATAGCAACCGCGGCAAGGCGCTTGCCGCGGCAAGCTAACACTCAGTACCCGCGCTCCAGCACATCCACCCACGTGTCGCTCTGGGACCCTTCCAGGCGTACGTGGCGGGAGGCTATGCAGCCTGGGGTACGCGGTGGCAAGCGACGCTGACAAGGTTGCCATCGTGGCGAACGGTGGCGCCCCTGACGGCCCCTTTCTGCACTGTTTGGGCGACGGCGACGGGCATTTAATGCCCTTGTCCCCTGCCGTCAGGGTTGGGTATGGAACACTGTACAAGTAGGTGTACCAACTACAACGTTTTTTCACTTTTACCCTCAACTGCATTGCCACCTGTCGGTGACCCCTTGAGCATATAAAAGGAGGCCCATGCGCAACGTAGAGGGGAGTTAGACATTCGAACACTCTCACGCTCGGTCTCGTTAGCTGCTGAAGTGTACTGTAGCTCTCAGCGCTCCCGAGCAAGAACTCAATACAAACCAAAGCAGGAGTAGGGTTTTACGCATCCGTGCGGCCCGAACCTGGGTAAACTGCTCGTGTGCCTCGCCTCGATCTGCTCTTTGTGCAATCTCCGCCCCCTGCCGTATCGGAAAGGGGCTCCCTCCCCATAGGTGTTCGTGGGTGGATCAGTTTCCCCGACATCTTTGGCGCGCTAGGAGGGGTGCGTCGAGGTTGTGTGAACCTAATCCGGCGTCCACACGAGCTAGATCTTCATCACCTTCATCAACATGCCACCGAAGAAGAAGACTTCGAAGGCAGCTGGTCCGTCCGCGTCAATCCCACCACCGCCGGAGCCAACGGTTGGTGGGGTAGACGCCGGCGGAAGAACGGGCACCGACGAGGGAGCCCACGGTGCCGCCAAGTCCAAGGACAAGGCTGCGCTGCCCATCGGCGGCGTAGTCGACTCCCACAACGACCGGGCGCACTCCAAGACCTCGGTGTCCGTGCATGCACCGCACCCATCTCAGGAGGCGCGGGACCGGCAGCGTCGTGGTACTCACAGTACCATACGCTTGCTGGACCAAGATCGAGCTGGTGGATCTCGGGATTCTCAAGACCAGCATGCACGCCAGCATGCTGGCACGAGCAAGGCATGGTCGCCTGGACAGGATATTGCTCCTTCTAACATAGTTAGGAGTCCGAGCATATCCCGCTCCTCGCACCGCTCGCCACCGCTACCCGCCACTCCAGCAGAAGCTCTGGCACGAGCTCAACTGCTCCTAGACTTTCCTCCAGCGGCAGACAAGGCCGACGACTGGAGGGTCATCATTCAGAGTCTCATAGCCTTCGCCAACGGTGACACTTCGCGGCAGCCGAGCACGTCGCAGCCGCGGCAAGTCAGCCAGGCGCGGGCCGATGGCGACAAGACCGGTGGGGGTGCAACCACCATGCACTCTCCGCCCCGAAGGCCAAAATCGCCGACTCGCCGGATCAACATCGACGACGACTCCACTGCGTCATCAGATCCACGAGCTCGTCGGGATCAGCGCCAAGTTCTCCACGAACGACAACAAGAAGACGCTCGTACTCGCATCGAGCGCCGAAGAGAAGCGCGGCGTCAATCAGACCAGCGCGCTGGTCCCACTGTCGACATGCATGCGCCAGGGGGACCAGGCGACTTGCCGTACGCGGTAGGTTGTCCTACGTTTACTCGTGAGTTGCGGCAAGTCCAGTGGCCCAGCATGAAAAATTTCAAGCCAGACGTACCAGAGAAGTACGACGGCAAGACGCATCCGTCGGAGTTCCTCAGCATCTACACCATCGCGGTGCAAGCAGCCGGGGGTGAGACGACAAGATCCTTGCCAACTACTTCCCGCTGGTACTCAAACCTAACGTCAGATCCTGGCTCATGCACTTGCCGGACAACTCCATATCTTCTTGGGCAGACCTATGCCATCAGTTTTTCGGCGCCTTCACAGGCGGCCACAAACCCCATGGCCAAGAGAGTGACCTACACCTGCTCGCCCAGAAGGAAGGAGAGCCCCTGCGCAAGTATATCTAGAGATTCAGCCGTGTACAGCATAACATCCCAAACGTCCACCCTGCCGCGGTTAGTGCGTTCCATCAGAACGTGCGTAACCGCAGGATGAGGGAGGAGATGGCGATGTGTAAGATCAGGGACGTCAGTGAGCTGTACGCCCTGGCCGACAAGTGTGCATGTGCTGAAGAGGGGAGGAAACTCCCCGGAGAGGATACAGGAGCAGGAGGATCTGGCAGTGAGGATGCTGCCCCGGCAAAGAAAAACCGGCGGCGGAGCAACAGGAAGAAGAAAAACAAAGGTGTGCTAGTCGTTAAGCAGTCCGGCAACGGAGGTGGCGCCGACAAGGCCAAAGTTGGTAGCTCCGGCAAAGAGACTGCCGCATGCACCAACTGCCAGGACGTGGCGGCCGCCGACAAGCAGGACGGCACCGACAAGCAGTACTGCAAGATCCACCGCACCAAGGGCCATGACCTCCAGAACTGCAAGAGGGTCGAGCAGCTCGTCGAGCAGCAAAAGGATGAGTACGAGCGATGCGACAAGGAGAAGGCCCAAGGAGGTGATGGAGGATCCGGCAAGAAGCGGACGTTCGCCGGCCGGGGAGGACGTGGCGGCAAGGCCAAGCAGCGGCAAGGAGATAGACCTCCCTGCGGCCGCGACAAGGATGAAGATGACGAAGACGACGAAGACATGGAGGATGTTGAGACCAGTGAGCAGGAGTTCCAGAAAGCCACAGAAGTCTTGTGCGTTGACGGTGGTGCTTCTCTGCATACCTCACACCGCCAACTCAAGCAGTGGGTGCGGGAAGTAAATGCGGCAGAACCACCTGTCGAATCGCGCAAGCTTCTGAAATGGTCCAGCACGCCTATCATCTTTGATATTGAGGACCACCCTGATCGCACAACTGCGGTCGGGTGCTTGCCGATGTTGGTTTCGCCAACAATCCGCAACCTCAAGGTCACTAAGATGTTAGTTGACGACGGGGCCGGCTTGAACCTGATCTCCTCCACTATAATCCAGAAACTCCAGATCCCTGACAGCGAGCTCGAAGAGACCGGCACATTCCAAGGAATAAACCCGGGAAGGAGCAAGCCGAAGGGGAAGATCACGCTGCCAGTGACATTTGGCGGGGAGCTGAACTTCAGGACCGAGAGGGTCACTTTCGACGTCGCTTATTTTCCATTGCCTTACAATGGGATACTCGGCCGTCCGGCACTCGCCAAGTTCATGGCAGCCTCTCACTATGCATACAATATGTTGAAGATGACCGGCCCGATAAGCGTCATCTCTGTCCCTGGCGACAAGAAGGATGCCCTTATCTACGCCGACAAGATCTACCGGGAAGCATCAGCCGCAACAGATAGCAAGACACTTGCCGCTGAAGCTCCCGGGGGGAAGAAGAAGACCAAGTCCGGCAAGAGCTCTGATGCCCACTCCGGCAAGCGCACCTCTTCGGAGTGCTGCGCTACCGTTGAGGACGCACCATCGAGCTCCACCGGCAAGTGTAAGAAGACGATGGCAGCTCCACCAGCGACCAAGAAGGTGTCCGCCAAGGAGCACGGCACTGGTGGTACCTTCACCATCAGTGCCACGCTTGACCCTAAATAGGAAAGCGCGCTCGTTGCTTTCCTGCGGGCGAACATCGACGTGTTTGCATGGCAACCGTCTGACATCCCCGGTGTTCCCAGGAAAGTGATTGAGCACAAGCTTGCCGTCTGTCCTCATGCGCGCCCCGTCAAGCAGAAAGTCGGGAAACAAGCAGTGGAGCGCCAAGAATTCATCGCAGAAGAAATCAAGAAGTTGGAAGCAGCAGGCCTTGTCAGAGGAGTGCTCCATCCTACGTGGTTGGCCAATCCTGTGGTCGTACGCAAGGCAAACGGGACATGGAGGCTTTGTATCGACTTCACCGATGTGAATAAAGCTTGTCCCAAAGACCCATTTCCCTTGCCGCGCATTGACCAGATTGTTGACTCCACGGGCGGATGTGACCTGCTTTCATTTCTTGACGCATACTCAGGATACCACCAAATCTTCATGGCAGAGGAGGATGAGGAGAAGACCGCATTCATTACTCCATGTGGCACGTACTGTTTCATACGGATGCCTTTTGGTTTGAAGAATGCTGGTTCAACATTTGCAAGGGTAGTCCATACAGCTTTTGAACCACATATTCACAAAAATGTGGAAGCCTACATGGATGACATAGTGGTCAAGAGCAAAGACAGGGCAACCCTAATTCAAGATTTAGACGAGACCTTCGCAAATCTGCGCAAGATCCAGCTCAAGCTCAACCCCGAGAAGTGTGTGTTTGGAGTCCCTTCCGGCAAGCTTCTCGGGTTCTTCGTGTCTCAGAGGGGAATTGAAGCCAATCCCGACAAGATCAAGGCCATTGAGCAGATTGAAGCACCGAAGCGCGTCAAGGATGTACGAAGACTTGTCGGTTGCGTGGCTGCTCTCAGCAGGTTTATCTGTAAGTCAGCTGAGCGCGCCCTGCCGTTTTTCAAAATTTTGAAAAAGGCAGGTCCAATGAAATGGACTCCGGAAGCGGAGGCTGCGCTCCAGGACTTGAAGAGATACATGTCCTCCACCCCAATACTTGTTGCACCTAAGCCACAAGAGAAGTTGCTGATGTATCTAGTGGCAACCAATCAAGTGGTTAGTGCTGCGTTAGTAGCCGAGAGGGAGGCAGATGATGAGCCAGCAACCACGGCAAGCACGTCCAGCGACAAGCAGGGGGCTTCCCCGACAAGCTCTGGTCCCGACAAAGATGGATATGCACAGGCGCAAGAGGAGATACGGAAGAAAATGGTGCAGCGCCCAGTTTACTTTGTCAGTTCCCTTCTGCAGGGGGCTAGGTCAAGGTACTCTAGTGTGCAGAAGCTGCTTTTCGGCCTCCTCATGGCCTCGAGAAAGCTGCGCCATTACTTCCAAGCACATGAGATCACAGTTGTCACTCGCTTTCCGCTGAAGAGGATACTGCAGAATCCAGAAGCAACAGGCAGGATTGTTGAGTGGGCACTGGAACTGTCAAGCTTTGGCCTCAAGTTTGAAAGCACTTCAACTATCCAAAGCAGAGCATTGGCAGAATTCATAGCAGAGTGGACGCCAACACCAGATGAAGAAATTCCAGAAACAAGCATCCCCGTCAAGGAAGCAAGAAAAGAGTGGCTGATGTACTTTGATGGTGCCTTCTCGCTGCAAGGCGCTGGTGCTGGCATGCTGCTTGTCGCGCCCACCGGAGAGCACCTCAAGTACGTAGTCCAGATGCACTTTCCCAAGGAGCAAGCAACAAACATTACCACAGAGTATGAAGGTTTGCTTGCCGGTCTCAGGATCGCGGCAGACCTTGGGATCAAGAAGCTGATTGTCAGGGGTGACTCGCAGCTTGTCGTCCGCCAAGTGAACAAGAATTATCAGAGTCCGTTGGTGGAAGCTTACTTCGATGAAGTGAGGAAGCTAGAAGAGCACTTTGACGGCCTACAGATGGAGCATGTTCCAAGAGCTCAGAACGACATCGCCGATGGCCTGTCAAAGTGCGCCGCACTTAAGTTACCTGTGGAACCAGGGATCTTTGTGCTCAAGCTGACTCAACCATCCGTAACACCATCAACTGGACAGAACAAGAAGAGGAAGTTGATTTCTGGTGACTATTTTCCGGCAGAGCTTCCCGAAGCCGCCGCTCAGAAGGTCCCCAAGATCAACACCAAGAGTGATGAGGAGCAGTCTGCTCCGGCAAGCCCCAGGGTTTGTTCCGTTGAAGCAAACGCTCCCGACAAGTTTTGCTCCGGCAAGCTTGCCGGGGAACATCAAGCTCCGGCTGAGCCGCAGGTCCTCGCCGTAGAACCGGATGTTCCCGCAGCAGTAGATGTGCCTTTAGTCCTTGTTGTCGAGCCACAGGCTCCAGCATGGGCACAGCAGATTGTCCGTTTCCTTCAGACAGGAGAACTTCCCGAAGAGCAAGAAGAAGCGGAAAGAGTAGCCCGGTAGTCAAGTATGTACCAGTTTGTTGACAACACACTGTACAGAAGAAGACTCAACGGTGTGAAATTGAAGTGTATTCCCCGGGAAGATGGACAAAAGCTGTTGGCAGAGATACATGGAGGCATATGTGGTCACCACATTGGCGCAAGAGCACTTGCCGGCAAAGCATTCCGGCAAGGTTTCTTTTGGCCGCAAGCCCTCCAGGATGCAACTGCACAAGTAACCAAATGTGAAGCGTGCCAGTTCCATTCCAAGCAGATACACCAGCCAGCTCACGCTCTCCAGACGATCCCTTTATCCTGGCCATTTTCGGTCTCGGGGCTCGACATCCTCGGCCCCTTTCCCCGCGCAGCCGGGGGCTTTGAGTACTTGTACGTTGCAATCGACAAGTTCACAAAGTGGCCGGAAGTGGAACCAGTGAGGAAGGTGACCGCACAGTCAGCAGTCAAATTCTTCAGGTCGATTGTTTGCCGCTTCGGGATCCCTAACAGGATCATCACTGACAACGGTACGCAATTCACGAGCCGCACCTTCATGCAGTACGTCCAAGATCTTGGCGCAAAGGTCTGCTTCGCTTTTGTTGCTCACCCGAGAAGCAACGGTCAAGCGGAGAGGGCAAATGCTGAAGTGTTGCGTGGCCTCAAGACCAGAACTTTCGACAGGCTGCACAAGTGCGGAAGAAACTGGATCGAGGAGCTACCGGTGGTTCTTTGGTCAATCAGGACGACGCCAAATCGAGCCACTGGACAGACACCTTTCACTCTAGTCTATGGAGCAGAGGCAGTTCTCCCCACAGAACTCGTATACGGGTCACCTCGAGTGCTCGCTTATGATGAGCTTGAGCAAGAGCAGCTGCGACAAGATGACGCGCTGCTCCTTGAGGAAGACCGTCTTCAGGCTGCTGTACGAGCTGCTCGATACCAGCAAGCTTTGCGCCGCTACCATAGCCGCAAAGTTAACACCAGAAGTCTCGAGGAAGGCGACCTTGTTCTTCGGCGCGTTCAGTCCGCCAAGAATTCCAACAAGTTGACGCCAAAGTGGGAAGGCCCTTACCGGGTGAAACGAGTCACTAGGCTTGGCGCTGTCCGCCTTGAGACCGAAGATGGCTTTCCGGTGAACAACTCCTGAAACATCAAGCATCTTCGTAAGTTTTACCCGTAAGGCGTGGTTGCCGCGACCCGCTCCGGCAACCACCTTTTGTACAAGTCTTGTCGCTGTTGCATGTAATCCTTTGTACAAAGCCGGGCGCAGACCCCGTGCATAAGTAAAGCTCATGTGCCCCGCACATCTTGTCAATTTCATGCTTTATATTTTATGCATGTATTATCTGACACTTTGTGCAGCGCCTACCCCCGGTAAGCCATAACGAGCCCAAAGGCTCCATATCTGTATTTTCTCTTCTTTCTTTTTTCTCAAGGAAAGGAAGGTTCCCTCGCGCACAAGTTTGCCGGGGGGAGGAGAAGATAGTGGTATGGACCAAGTGTCGTTCAAGAAAGTTTCGCCTTGCCGGAAAGCAAACAACACAAAAGCTAAGTTGCCAAAGTTTGAGCAATCAGATTTTTAAATTTTTAAGTTATCTTCCTTGAACGACCGAGCTTTGTATGGAAAACCTGTGCGCGGAGGAACCAACTCGTGGCTAGTTGCGCCCTTACTTTGTTTTCGAGCCCGCTCAACGATTTAAGTGTGCTGCGACTAGTGTCGCGCCCTTACTTTGTTTTCGAGCCTGCTCAACAACTTAAGTGTGCTGCAACTGGTTGCGACAAGGTTTCTTGTCGGTAGCAGCACCGCCAGCAGGCTGCTGACGTTCCGCACTCAGCGCTCGCGGCTAAGGTGCCTGCGCCGGCAAGTTCCCTAAAAGCGTAGGGCAAAAACATACAAAGCAAAGGAGTCAAGTAAAGGAAATAACATTGCAATTACTACCCAAAATAGAGTTATATTACAAGTGGCTTGTCGCAGCTCTAACAGATTGTTCTCATAACATGACAAGCAGCGACAGGGAAAGAAGAAAATGGGCGAGCCTAGTCCGCGCGATCGCCCTCGACCCTCTTGATGCCGCTCACCTTGTCCACAATGGGTGCGACAAGGGCCTTGAGCGCCTCCAGATCAGCATCCTGTGGCAGGGACCTGAGGACGTTGGTGAGGTTGAGTCCTGGATTGCGGAAGGCCACCTTCATCAACACCTTTTGCAGGGCTCCCGCGCAGAGCTTGCGCGACTCGTCAGCCAGCTGCTTTGGGATTCTCTCCCGGAGCTGCTGGAGGGCCGTCGCCACGCCTTTGAAGAATAGGGTGAGCTTGGCGCTGGAGTGGAGGTTCTCATCGGAGGAATACCCGAGATACTCCGGCCCCAGCTGCGCCAACTCCCCGTCGATATCTGCGGCGACATTGACGAGACCCTCCGTCCAATGCTCCACAATCTCCCTAAAGACGTTCTGAGTGACAGCAGCACTCGCCAGCAACGCCTTCTCGGCCCTGACCTCCTCCTTCAAGGCTGTCTCCCGCTCCTTGGCGCCGTCCAGCGCCTTGGTCAATGTGGTCAGCTTCAACTCGAGATCAGCGTTGGAGTCCTTGGCGGCGGCAAGCTCCTTGCCCTTCTCGGCGAGATGCACCTGCAGCTCTGAGTGGCTGTGGGCGTCCTTCTCCCGCTCAAGCTTGAGTGCGGCGATCTCTTCACCTCTCGCCTTGAGGTCGGCCTCCAGCTGCGCCACCTTCGCCTCCAGTTCCTTCTTGGCGACCTCGGCAGCTGCGGCAGCGTCCTTTGCCTCCTGGAGGGCCCCGCCAAGTGATTGCTCGCGCGCGGCAAGCTCCTCCTCGTGGCTGTCGAGGTTGACTTTCCGCTCCGCCAGCTCACCCTCCCGCGTGGACAGCTTCTCAGCGGCAAGCCGCTGCTGCTCTTCGACTTCGGCCTTCTCGAGGAAGAAGGTCGTCTGCTCTTCGGCAAGCTGCTCCTGCTCCTCTGCCAAGGACCGGAGAGCTGCCTGGTTGAGGGCCCGGAGCTCCTCCGCGTGCTTATCGATGTCGGCTCCCGCCTTGGCGGCCAGCGCTTCGCGGGACTCCAGCTTGGCCTGCCGAGCACGGTAGAGCGACAGCAGCTTCCGCAGCAGCCGCTCCTCCTCAGGCTCGCCGCTACTGCTGCTCGGCGCGTCAACAAGCATTAGCCCGGCGGAGGCGAGCACTTCTCCATCGAAGACTTCTCCCTCGACTGGCGGCCTGGAACTCGACGCCCAGGGGAGCTTGATGAAGACGCCATCGCCGGCCTTCAAGTAGGCGCCTGGCTCGGGCTCTTCGGAGCCTGGGGCTGCGGCAGCAGCGGAGGGCTCGGTGGTCGGCGTAGCGTCTGGCGCTCCTGCGGCCTCAGTGCCGTCAGTGCGATCGCCGGACCCCTCGCCAGCTGCTGCGGCGGCAGCCTTGGCGGCCTCGTCGCCGGCGGGCTCGTCAGCACCGGCCGCTTCTTCGGTGGCAGCGGCGTCGCCGGCATTGCCGCGCGTATTCTCCTCGACAGGGACCTCCGTCTCCATCGGCTCCGCAGCGGATGGATCTGATGGCAGGAAAGGGGAGAAAAATAGTCAAGCAAATATCCAAAAAGAAGAATCAAAAGAAGAAAAGCCCAAGGGAAATTTGAAGCAGAGGGATTACCTGTGCGGGCCGGCTCCTCGGTAAGGTTCCTTGCCGGGGAACTCACCCTTGGCGGCGTAGTTGTAGTCCCCACCGGCGGGGGGCCGCTGGTACTGTCCCTCGCCGGAGAGCTCGCCCTTGCCGGAGGACTCGCCCTTGCCGGGGAGACCCTTGCCGGGGAACTTTCCCTTGGCGACGTAGTCGACGCAGATGGCACGCCGGGGGCGGTCTCCGGATGCCCCTGGTCTGGCTGCTCTGCTCCTACACAAATCAACAAACAAGACGTCAGCAAAGAAAGAACGCTCACGCGCACCTAACAGCAGAAAGTGAACCATACACTTACGCTGGGGGCTGCTCTGAAGATCAGTTGTCGGGTCCGGCAAGTTTGTCTCGGGCGCACCCCCTGCTGGCACGGTGGGCTCATCCTCGATGAAAATCACCGGGACCTTGGCTCTCTTTGCCGCCCTCTGGGCCAGAGTTCTGAAAAAAGGAACAGGTTCAGAGTGAGGCAAAAGGGATACAAGACCAAATAGCAAGAATTGAAGAAATATAAGAACAACAAAATCTTACTCTTCTTCTTCCTCGTCAGAGCTGAGCGCGGAGAAGTCGAAGTCTGGCTCACGCGTCCCGGTGCGGGGAGGCGGAGGAGTAGGCTCCCTTGGCCGCTTGGCGGCCGCAGCGGCGGTGGTCCAAGACGACCCCGCTCCGGCTGTCGCCGTGGCGAGAGGGGCGGCAGGAGCAGAAGCGGTGGTCTGAGAAGACCCCGCTCCAGTTGCCGCAGAAGAGCGAGGTGCTCCCGCGGCAGCCTTGCTTGCCGCGGTGGAGCGTGTCGCGCTGCGCGGCGGCTGTTGACCCGTCTGCCGCTCTGTTACGTCCCCGGCCTTGCGGAGACGCCTTCTCGGTGGAGCTGGAGGCTCTGCTGGTGGCGAGCTGCCTGAAGATGAGGAGGAAGAGGAGCCGATCTCCAGCGAGCCGCTCGTATCCTCGGCGGACTCGTTCGACTCGTCGCCCTGCTCGGTGGGCTCGCTCGACCCGACACCCTGCTCGGCGGGCTCGCTCGACTCGGTGTCTTGCCCGGCAGGCTCTCCCTCGCCGACAAACTCCCCTCGCTCAGCAAGGCTTACCGCCTTTGCTGCATCTGCCTCCTCTGGGGTGAAACCGAACTCGCCCGCGGCTGCGGCTGCCGCCGCCTCTTCCAGCCTGGTGGCGATGTACGCCATCTCCTTATTGGTGGTGTCGCGGGTGAGGCCTTTCTTCTCGTCGGAGCGGATTGGCACTTCTTCCAAGCCGTCGAGGAATGCCTGCACGGCGTCGTCGGCAGGCTCTTGCCAAGTTGGGTCGATCCCGTGAGAGTCGCACAGCGGCATCATTGCGCGGATGCGGCTGAGAGCAGAGTTGTTGCACAGTGGGACGACCCCCTCGGCAACCTGAACACCTCGGGATGATCGGGGTCATACTTGAACAGCTCCTGGAGCATCGCGTTGAGCTCCAGGACAGCGAAGTTGTAGTTGAGGCCCGGGCGCAGCCTCATGATATCCGCCGCATTCTCGAACTCCCAGGCGGGCCTCTTCCTCTCCTGCAAGGGGGCGATGCGGCGGCGAAGGAAATATGCGCCAACTGCGCCTACAGTGAGCCTGGCAAGCCTGAGGCGTCGGATCCGGGCAGTGGCAATCTTCAGTCTACTGTCTTCCGGGGCCAAGTCGCTCCAGTCGTTGCCGCGTACTACTGGGGCTTGGCGCCGGGCGGTAAATGGCTGCGGGTTCTCCTCGACAATCCAACACCAATTGGCTCTCCATTCCTCCCATTTGATGCGGAGCTCTCCCTCCAGGTAAGCTTCCTTCTTGTGGGTCCTCGAGATCCAGGAGACCCCGCCAGACAAAGGCTCTCCTCTCTCTACTAGGGGCGTAAAGAAGTGGTGGAAAAGGGCTACATTGGGAAAGACTCTGACAAAGTTTTTGCAGAGATGTGCGAAAACTGCCATGGTCAGAACGGCGTTGGGGGTGAAGTCAAGGAGGTGGAACCCGTAGGTATTCATGAGGTCACAGAAGAATTCAGAGAAAGGCGGGCAGAGCCCGCAGTACAAGAACAAGGCGAAGAACGCATATCTGTTCGGAACAATGTTGCAAGCAACGGCTGGGAGTACCTTGGTGCGCGGATGCGCCCGCGTCTCCCCCGACCAGAAGAGGTAGTAGTTCTCCCTCAGCTTCCTCGCGGCAAGCTTTGGGGGGAAGACAGCCCGCTCCTTTCGCAGCCTCACGAGTCGCTGCGCCTCGGCCGACTTCACGGCCTTCCCCTTGTCGCCTTTCGGAGCCATGGAGGAGGCGGTGAGGGAGGTCGACGGCGCTGGTGGTGTTGGTGGCGATGGGGGGCGGAGCGCTGCTCTCTTTCAAGCTTTGGGAAGAAGGGGAGCGGCGGAGGTTTTCGAGGATTGAAGCAGCAACGGGTGGATGGACGAACTACCCCTGTTTCCCCTACTTATAAGGGAGGAGGGGGCGGACGTTCCGCATTTCTGATTAAAGAAGTCACCCACGATCTCTCCCACGACGCCGCAATCGACGTGTGCCGTTAGGGGAGGGCGCGGTGGATACGGAGTAAGATACGGCGTGAACCAGGCCACGCGTGCCCGTGCACTGTTTTGGGCCTGGCCCAACAGCGCTCGGCACCGTGTATGGCCCAGGCCCGGGGGCTCCTGTCGGTGTACTAAAGTAGGGGTACCCTTAGTATCCCGAACTTGTGCACGGGCAGTCGCAGCGTCCCGCGGCAAGGCTCGCCGGGTGATCGCCAAGGTCCTCCGTGGTTCCTTTGGAGCCATTCAAGAACAAAGTATCCAAGCCAAGGAGACAAGGCCCCGGCAAGAGGAGCTTGCCGGGAAGGCCACTCAAGGCACAAGACCACTCAAGGCGCAAGACCCTGGCAAGAGGAGCTTGCCAGGAAGGCCAACCAAGGCATCTCAAGAAACTTGCCGCGACGCGCCACGCGTCCCGGCAAGGCCCGGTGAGCGACGAGCTCCCGGAAGCGACAAGATAGCGACCGCGGCAAGGCGCTTGCCGCGGCAAGCTTCCACTCAGTACCCGCGCTCCAGCACATCCACCCACGTGTTGCTCTGGGACCCTTCCAGGCGTACGTGGCGGGAGGCTGTGCAGCCTGGGGTACGCGGTGGCAAGCGACGCTGACAAGGTTGCCATCATGGCGAATGGTGGCGCCCCTGACGGCCCCTTTCTTCACTGTTTGGGCGACGGCGACGGGCATTTAATGCCCTTGTCCCCTGCCGTCAGGGTTGGGTATGGAACACTGTACAAGTAGGTGTACCAACTACAATGTTTTTCCACTTTTACCCTCAACTGCGTTGCCACCTGTCGGTGACCCCTTGAGCATATAAAAGGAGGCTCATGCGCAACGTAGAGGGGAGTTAGACATTCGAACACTCTCACGCTCGGTCTCGTTAGCTGCTGAAGTGTACTGTAGCTCTCAGCACTCCCGAGAAAGAACTCAATACAAACCAAAGCAGGAGTAGTGTTTTACACATCCGTGCGGCCCGAACCTGGGTAAACTGCTCGTGTGCCTCGCCTCGATCTGCTCTTTGTGCAATCTCCGCCCCCTGCCGTACCGAAAAGGGGCTCCGTCCCCATAGGTGTTCGTGGGTGGATCAGTTTCCCCGACATGTGTTTACCATGTTGTTTGCTTCTTCTCGATAGTTCCTGTTTCGTTGTGATCGTGAGCATTCGTTCAACTACACTTGGTTCATCTTCGTGGCTTCTTCTTCATGGACTCGTTCTTCTTCCTAGCGAGATCTCAGGCAAGATGATCGTCACCTTGGATACCTTTACTACCATTGCTATGCTAGTTGTCTTGATGCTATCGCTGTATGTCGTGCTACCTATCTTTTGTTCGTCAGCCTCTCATGTTGCCATGAAACACCCCCTAACCTTTGACACCTTCCCAGCCAACCGTTGTTTGGCTATGTCACTGCTCGCTCAGCCCCTCTTATAGTGTTGCTAGTTGCGGGTGTAGATGAAGATTGCTCCATGTCGAAACTTGGATTGTTCGAATATCACAATATATCTTGTGTTAAATTAATGCACCTATATACTTCGCAATGGGTGGAAGGCTCGGCCTTTTGATCGGTGTTTTGTTCCACTCATGCCACCTTAAGAACAGATAAACCGGTGTTATGATCCTTGATTTTGCTTTCCTAACGTGGTTGGGTTTATGGGGACCCCTTGACAGTTCGCTTCGAATAAAACTCCTCCAGCAAGGCCCAACTTTGGTTTTACCATTTGCATAATAACTAAAAGCTTGCATAGGGGCTTTCCGAACCCCGAGGACTTAATTTACAACCCGGGCCAGTGCTCCTCATGACTGTTGGCCTAACCTAGAGCAGCTTGCAGCACCGCCTCTTGGAAACTTGGGGTATCTGGTCGCTTTAACCATAGCTCATCCGTCGTGCCCTGAGACGAGATACGTGCGGCTACTATCAGGGTATCGGCACGTCGGGAGGTCTTGCTGGACTTGTTATACCATAGTCGACATGTCTTGTGCACCGGGATTCCGAGTTTGATCGGGTTGTCCATAAGATAAGGGGTTTTTACCTCTGCTGATCGTGAGAGCTTGTGATGGGCTAAGTTGGGACACCCCTGCAGAGTTATGATCTTTTGAAAGTCGTTCCCTCGGTTATGTGGCAGATTGGAATTTGTTAATGTCTGGTTGTAGAAAACTTGGCATAGGATCCAAAATAAAACACACCAACCATGTGAGTAACCGTGATCGTTTCTTTTCATTTTGAGAAGAGAACAAGGTGGGGTTATGTTTGACTCGTAGGTAGTTCAGGATCACTTAGCGATCATTACTAGTTTGCGACCATTTGCGTAGATGCTCATCTTATTCTTGTACTCGTAAGGTTGCCACCATATATGCTTAGCTGCTGCTGCAACCTCACCACTTAACCTTTCCATACCTACTAAGCTTTGCTAGTCTAGATACCCATGGTTATGGGATTGTTGAGTCCTCGTGGCTCACAGATACTACAACAACAGTTGCAGGTGCAGGTTTCAGATGACTTGACGTGAGAGCGATGTTTAAAATCTTGAAGTTATGCTTGTTTCGCTTTCCTATGCTAGTTGATTCTTGCCATAAGTTGTTTGTTCACAAAATCCCTATGCATAGGAAGTGGGTTAGGCTTAAATGTGCTAGGTATATTCTTCATGATACTCTCTTTATGTTTCAAATCTTATCTTTTATGTGAGCATCATTGAAATCATCATGCCTAGCTAGAAAGGCATTAAAGAAAAGCGCTTGTTGGGAGACAACCCAATATTTACCCCTACTGTTTTTGTGTATCCACATGATTAAGATACTATATTAATCATGTTTTATAGCTTTTATTTCAATAAAGAGCCAAGTAGAACCTTTGGGAAGACTTGGGTGAAGTCTTTGCGATCTTGCTGTAAAAAATAGAAACTTTTGCGCTCACGAGATTAGCTGCCATTTTTTACTGGAGAGTGCTTTTAGGTTGATTCTTTTTGAAGATGATTAATAGACAAATTCCTCACGTCCACCAATTTATTCCAGAATTTTTTGAGTTACAGAAGTATTCTAAAGTTATAGATTGCTATAGAGTGTTCTGTTTTTGACAGATTCTGTTTTCTATGTGTTGTTTGCTTATTTTGATGAATCTATGAGTAGTATCAGAGAGTATGAACCATAGAGAAGTTGGAATACAGTAGATATTACACCAATATAAATTTAGAATGAGTTCACAATAGTATTTAAGTGGTGGTTTTATTTTCTTATACTAACGGAGCTTACGAGTTTTCTGTTGAGTTTTGTGTTGTGAAGTTTTCAAGTTTTGGGTAAAGATTCGATGGACTATGGAATAAGGAGTGGCAAGAGCCTAAGCTTTGGGATGCCCAAGGCACCCCAAGGTAATATTCAAGGACAACCAAGAGCCTAAGCTTGGCGATGCCCCAGAAGGCATCACCGCTTTCGTCTTCGTCTATCGATAACTTTACTTGAGGCTATATTTTTATTCACCACATGATATGTGTTTTGCTTGGAGCGTCATTTTGTTTTATTTTGTTTTGCTTGTTGTTTGAATAACATCCCAAGATCTAAAATACTTAAATGTTAGAGAGTCTTCACATAGTTACATAATTATTCAACTACTCATTGATCTTTACTTATATCTTTTGGAGTAGTTTGTCATTTGCTCTAGTGCTTCACTTATATCTTTTAGAGCACAGCGGTGGTTTTATTTTGAAAAAATTGATGAAATCTCAGTGCTTCACTTATATTATTTTGAGATTTGAGATTCTTTTATAATAGCATGGTAATTTGCTTTGGTTATGAATTTAGTCCTAATATGATGGGCATCCAAGAGGGATATAATAAAAACTTCCATATAAAGTGTGTTGAGTACTATGATAAGTTTGATGCTTGATGATTGTTTTGAGATATGAGGATGGTGATATTAGAGTCATGCTAGTAGAGTAATTGTGAATTTGAGAAATACTTGTGTTGGGGTTTGCAAGTCCCGTAGCATGCACGTATGGTAACCGTTGTGTAACAAATTTGAAGCATGTGGTATTTATTTGATTGTCTTCCTTTGTGTGGAGGTCCGGATCGCGCGATGTTTAACTCCTAGCAACCCTTACCCTAGGAGCATGCGTGTAGTGCTTGGTTTTGATGACTTGTAGATTTTTGCAATAAGTATATGAGTTCTTCATGACTAATGTTGAGTCCATGGATTATACGCACTCTCACCCTTCCACCGTTGCTAGCCTCTCTAGTACCGCACAACTTTCGCCGGTACCATAAACCCACCATTTACCTTCCTCAAAACAGCCACCATACCTACCTATTATGGCATTTTCATAGCCATTCCGAGATATATTGCCATGCAACTTTCCACCGTTCCGTTTATTATGACACGCTCCATCATTGTCATATTGCCTTGCATGATCATGTGGTTGACATCGTATTTGTGGCAAAGCCACCCTTCATAATTTTTTCATACATGTCACTCTTGATTCATTGCACATCCCGGTACACTACCGGAGGCATTCATGTAGAGTCATATTTTGTTTTAAGTATCGAGTTGTAATCCTTGAGTTGTAAAAGAAATAGAAGTGTGATGATCATCATTATTAGAGCATTGTCCCGTTTGAGAGTGAAAAAGGCCAAAGAAGCCAATAAAAAAGGAAAAAAAAAGAAAGGCCAAAGAAGCCAATGAAAAAAAGAAAAAAAAAGAAAAAAAGAGAGAAGGGACAATGCTACTACCATTTTCCACAGTTGTGCTTCAAAGTAGCACCATGATCTTCATGATAGAGTCTCTCTTGTTTTGTCACTTTCATATACTAGTGGAAATTTTCATTATAGAACTTGGCTTGTATATTCCAACAATGGGCTTCCTCAAAATTCCCTAGGACTTTGTGAGCAAGCAAGTTGGATGCACACCCACTTAGTTTCTTTTGTTGAGCTTTCATACATTTATAGCTCTAGTGCATCCGTTGCATGACAATCCCTACTCACTCACATTGATATCTATTGATGGGCATCTTCATAGCCCATTAATACGCCTAGTTGATGTGAGACCATCTTCCTCCTTTTTGTCCTCTCCACAACCACCACTCTATTCCACCTATAGTGCTATGTCCATGGCTCACGCTCATGTATTGCGTGAAAGTTTGAAAAGTTTGAGAATACTAAAGTATGAAACAATTGCTTGGCTGAAACCGGGGGTGTGCATGATTTGAATATTTTGTGTGACGAAGATGGAGCATAGCCAAACTATATGATTTTGTAGGGATGAACTTTATTTGGCCATGTTATTTTGAGAAGACATAATTGCTTTGTTAGTATGCTTCAAGTATTATTGTTTTTATGTCAATATTAAACTTTTGTCTTGAATCTTTCGGATCTGAACATTCATGCCACAATAAAGAAAATTACATTGATAATTATGTTAGGTAGCATTCCACATCAAAAATTCTGTTTTTATCATTTACCTACTCGGGGACGAGCAGGAATTAAGCTTGGGGATGCTTGATACGTCTCCAACGTATCTATAATTTTTTATTGTTCCATGATATTATATTATCCATCTTGGATGTTTTATATGCATTTATATGCTATTTTATATGATTTTTGGGACTAACCTATTAACCTATAGCCCAATGTCAGTTTCTGTTTTTTCCTTGTTTTTGAGTTTTACAGAAAAAGAATACCAAACGGAGTCCAATTGACGTGCCAATTTTTGATGATTTTTTATGGACCAAAATAAGCCCTCGGAGTAAAAGAGTTGGGCCAGAAGAGTCCAGAGCCGTCCACGAGGGTGGAGGGCGCGCCCTACCCACCTAGGCGCGTCCCCCTATCTCGTGGACGCCTCGGAGACCCCCCTGACGTGAGACCGACGCCAAAAAATCCTATAAATACAGAAAGCCCCAGAAAGAAACGTAGATCGGGAGTTCCATCGCCGCAAGCCTCTGTAGCCACCAAAAACCAATCGGGACCCTGTTCCGGCACCCTGCCGGAGGGGGGATCCATCATCGGTGGCCATCTTCATCATCTCGACGCTCTCCATGATGAGGAGGGAGTAGTTCACCCTCGGGCCGAGGGTATGTACCAGTAGCTATGTGTGTGATCTCTCTCTCTCTCTCTCTCTCTCTCTCTCT
>LR738710.1:308377950-308410440 GCA_902687465.1 Secale cereale
AAACGTAGATCGGGAGTTCCATCGCCGCAAGCCTCTGTAGCCACCAAAAACCAATCGGGACCCTGTTCCGGCACCCTGCCGGAGGGGGGATCCATCATCGGTGGCCATCTTCATCATCTCGACGCTCTCCATGATGAGGAGGGAGTAGTTCACCCTCGGGCCGAGGGTATGTACCAGTAGCTATGTGTGTGTTCTCTCTCTCTCTCTCTCTCTCTCTCTCTCTCTCTCTCTCTCTCTCTCTCTCTCTCTCTCTCTCTCGTGTTCTTGATATGGCATGATCTTGATGTATCACGAGCTTTGTTATTATAGTTGGATCTTATGATGTTTCTCCCCCTCTACCTTCTTCTAATGGATTGAGTTTTCCCTTTGAAGTTATCTAATCGGATTGAGTCTTTAAGGATTTGAGAACACTTGATGTATGTCTTGCATGTGCTTATCTGTGGTGACAATGGGATATTCACGTGATTTACTTGATGTATATTTTGGTGATCAACTTGCGGGTTCAGTGACCTTGTGAACTTATGCATAGGAGTTGGCACACGTTTTCGTCTTGACTCTCCGATAGAAACTTTGGGGCACTCTTTGAAGTTGTTTGTGTTGGTTGAATAGATGAATCTGAGATGGTGTGATGCATATCATATAATCATGCCCACGGATACTTGAGGTGACAATGGGGTATCTAGGTGACATTAGGGTTTTGGTTCATGTGTTTCTTAAGGTGTTATTCTAGTATGAACTCTAGGATAGATCGAACGGAAAGAATAGTTTCGTGTTATTTTACTACGAACTCTTGAATAGATCGATCAGAAAGAATAACTTTGAGGTGGTTTCGTACCCTACAATAACCTCTTCATTTGTTCTCCGCTATTAGTGACTTTGGAGTGACTCTTTGTTGCATGTTGAGGGATAGTTATATGATCTAATTATGTTATCCTTGTTGAGAGAACTTGCACTAGTGAAAGTATGAACCCTAGGCCTTGTTTTGAAGCATTGCAATACCATTTACGCTCACTTTGCCCTCTTACTACCTTGCTGTTTTTATATTTTCGGATTACAAAAATCTATATCTACCATCCATATTGCGCCTGTATCACCATCTCTTCGCCGAACTAGTGCACCTATACAATTTTCCATTGTATTGGATGTGTTGGGGACACAAGAGACTCTTTGTTATTTGGTTGCAGGGTTGTTTGAGAGAGACCATCTTCATCCTACGCCTCCAACGGATTGATAAACCTTAGGTCATCCACTTGAGGGAAATTTGCTACCGTCCTACAAACCTCTGCACTTGGTGTCCCAACAACGTCTACAAGAAGAAGGTTGCATAGTAGACATCAAACCGTGCCCGCGGTTATGTGGCAGATTGGAATTTGTTAATGTCCGGTTGTAGAAAACTTGACAGGGGATCCGAAATAAAATACACCAACCGTGTGAGTAACCATGACCGTCTCTTTTCATTTTGAGAAGAGAACACGATGGGGTTATGTTTGACTCGTAGGTAGTTCGGGATCACTTGGCGATCATTACTAGTTTGCGACCGTTTGCGTAGATGCTCATCTTATTCTTGTACTCGTAAGTTAGCCACCATATATGCTTAGCTGCTGCAACCTCACCACTTAACCTTTTCGTACCCATCAAAGCTTTGCTAGTCTTGATACCCATGGTTATGGGATTGTTGAGTCCTCGTGGCTCACAGATACTACAACAACAGTTGTAGGTGCAGGTTTTCGATGACTTGACGTGAGAGCGATGTTTACTTGTGTTGGAGTTCTTTTCTTCTTCTTCATCAGTCTTGGGATAAGTTCCTGGTCGACAGCCTGGGATAGCGGGATGGATGTCGTTGTGCTTTTCATGTTTTCATCCGTAGTCGGATGTCTTGTGTATGATGTGTTGTATTCATGTGACTATTATATGACTTGTATGTATCCCCATCTATTTATGTAATGGTACGATGTAATGATATCCTTCTTGCTAAGCGCCCGAAATGCGGTTGTGCCCAGTCACGAAGTTATCACGTGATCGGGATACAATCGCATCTTGGGCGTGACAACAAGTCACAACATCATATGGATCTGCAAAACGGTCAGCGCGAGCACATGACGATGAGAGCAAATGATTTTGCTCTTCTTCTTTTTGTCTCTGGTCTAAGGCCATGAAGGTGCGGCGGATCTCGGTCATTGCTGATGGGAGAGCTACTGCTCGTTTTTATGTATTTTTTTAGTAGGTTTGATTAGGGTTTGTGTCATGTTCAAGAAGATGAGGCGGCGGCGGCTCCGTGTAGTTGGGATAATGTCATCCCCGTATAGTTCCCGTTTTGGTGATGCCTACAGCATCGTTGAAAGGTGTGTGGTGTGTCGGCCGATTTCGTGGGATTCGATTGGTGTTGGTCTTTGGTGGATCTTCATGGATCCAGTCTTGATGTGTCTACGTTCGTGTATCGACATGTTGGACAATCTATAATTCTCTTCATCAACGGCGGGGGTTGTTCTGGTGCACTGCTCCTCTGGAGCTTTAGCATGACGACTTTTCGATTGTCCATTACAATAAGTTTTTTTCTGGCTTCGGTCAAGGAGGGACGGTGACACCAACACACCTTTAACTCGCTTCAGTGCTTGTAGTCGTCGCTAGCTGGTCAATTGACATGGATGTAATTTTTAGCATTTCTTGTATTCTTTGTACTGCCATGATAATTGATAAATAGATTGGAAGCTTTTTCAAAAGTAATCTTTCCCTAATTTTTCTTTCCCTAATAATAAAGCAATTATCGCTTTTGCCCGCCCGCTCACCGTCGTCACGCTTTTTACTAAAAAAAACCTGTGTTTTTCAGTGATACAACACGCAGTCCTTGTTTAACTGAGAAAATGTTTCGTTTTGGAATTTTGCAAGTAAATCCCTGTAGTTTACGGTATTCAACCCGCGGTCCTTTTTAAACTGAGAAAAAATAGAAAACACACCCTCCCCTCATGATCCCCTCCCCCCGACGCTAGATCTGGTGCCGCTCCGGCCATACGGGCATGGTGTCGATGGATCTGGCGGTGGGTGTGGCGTCTTACTCCGGTGGTGGCGGCCGCCTGCTCATCCAGAGAAAGAGAGAGAGAGGCAGGGTGTGAGGGAGAGAGAGGAAAGAGATGAAGAAAAGAGAAGGAGAAGGGGGCACAAGCTAAGGGAGGCGATCACCGGTAGTGGCTCGGACCAGCTCAGCAAGGTGGTGGCGGTGGCTCAGACCGGCTCAGCAAGGAGATCTTCTCCATCCTCAAGTCCAACTTCCAGATCGGCGCGCGGGCGCTGGGGCCGGCAGGTGCGTGCTCGGCGGGGCGTGTTCTCTCCATCGACTGAGGCGCGTGCTCTCCATCAACTGGGGCGTGGATGGCTGATGTCTACTAAACAACCTTGTTCGTGTAGACGTTGTTGGGCCTCCAAGTGCAGATGTTTGTAGGACAGTAGCAAATTTCCCTCAAGTGGATGACCGAAGGTTTATCAATATGTGGGGGCATAGGATGAAGATGGTCTCTCTCAAGCGACCCTGCAACCAAATAACAAAGAGTCTCTTGTGTCCCCAACACACCCAATACAATGGTAAATTGTATAGGTGCACTAGTTCGTCGAAGAGATGGTGATACAAGTGCAATATGGATGGTATATATGGGTTTTTGTAATAAGAAAATATAAAAACAGCAAGGTAGCAAGTGGTAAACGTGAGCATAAACGGTGTTGCAATGATAGGAAACAAGGCCTAGGATTCATACTTTCACTAGTGCAAGTTCTCTCAACAATAATAACATAACTGGATCATATAACTATCCCTCAACATGCAACAAAGACTCACTCCAAAGTAACTAAAAGCGGAGAACAAACGAGGAGATTATGGTAGGGTACGAAACCACCTCAAAGTTATTCTTTCTGATCGATCTATTCAAGAGTCGGTAGTAAAATAGCACGAAGCTATTCTTTCCATTCGATCTATCATAGAGTTCGTACTAGAATAACACCTTAAGACCCAAATCAACCAAAACCCTAATGTCACCTTGATACTCCATTGTCACCTCAAGTATCCATGGGCATGATTACACGATATGCATCACACAATCTCAGATTCATCTATTCAACCAACACAAAGTACTTCAAAGAGTGCCCCAAAGTTTCTACCGGAGAGTCAAGACGAAAACGTGTGCCAACCCCTATGCATAGATTCCCAAGGTCACGGAACCCACAAGTTGATCACCAAAACATACATGAAGTGGATCACGTGATATCCCATTGTCACCACAGATAAGCACATGCAAGACATACATCAAGTGTTCTCGAATCCTTAAAGACTCAATCCGATAAGATAACTTCAAAGGGAAAATTCAATCCATTACAAGAGAGTAGAGGGGGAGAAGCATCATAAGATCCAACTATAATAGCAAAGCTCGCGATACATCAAGATCGTGCCATCTCAAGAACACGAGAGAGAGAGAGAGAAAGAGAGAGAGAGAGAGAGAGAGAGAGAGAGAGAGAGAGAGAGAGAGAGAGAGAGAGAGAGAGATCAAACATATAGCTACTGATACATACCCTCAACCCCGAGGGTGAACTACTCCTCCCTCGTCATGGAGAGCACCGGGATGATGAAGATGGCCACCGGTGAGGGTGCCGGAACAGGGTCTAGATTGGTTTTTGATGACTCGAGAGGCTTTCGACGGCGGAACTCCCGATCTAGGTTATTTTTGGAGGTTTCTGTATTTATAGGATTTTTGGCATGTGGCACAAGTCAGGGGGGGTCTCCGGGCTGTCCATGAGATAGGGGGCACCGCCACTTGGGGTGGGCGCGCCCCCCACCCTCGTGGGCAGCCCGTGGCTCTCCTGGCCCAACTCTTTTACTTTGGGACTTATTTTGGTCCAGAAAAAATCATCAAAAATTGGCTCGTCGATTGGACTCCGTTTGATATTCCTTTCCTGTGAAACTCAAAAACAAGGAAAAAAAACAAAAACTGGCATTGGGCTCTGGGTTAGTAGGTTAGTCCCAAAAATCATATAAAAGTGTATAATAAATCCCATAAAACATCCTAGAAGGATAATATAATAGTATGGAACAATCAAAAATTATAGATACGTTGGAGACGTGTCAACATCCCCAAGCTTAATTCTTACTCGTCCTCGAGTAGCTAAATGATAAAAACAGAATTTTTGATGTGGAATGCTAACCAACATAGTTTTCAATGTAATTCTCTTAATTGTGGCATGAATGTTCAGATCTGGAAGATTCAAGACAAAAGTCTATATTTACATAAGAGATAATAATACTTCAAGCATACTAACAAAACAATCATGTCTTCTCAAAATACTATGGCTAAAGAAAGTTATCCCTACAAAATCATATAGTTTGGCTATGCTCCCTCTTCTTCACACAAAATATTCATATCATGCACAACCCTGGTTTCAGCCAAGCACTTGTTTTCATACTCTATTCTTCAAATCTTTCAACTTTCACGCAATACATGAGCGTGAGCCATGGACATAGCACTATGGGTGGAATAGAGAGGTGGTTGTGGAGAAGACAAAAAGGAGGGAGACAGTCTCACATCGACTAGGCGTATCAACGGGCTATGGAGATGCCCATCAATAGATATCAATGTGAGTGAGTAGTGATTGCCATGCAACGGATGCACTAGAGCTAAAAATGTATGAAAGCTCAACAAAACAAACTAAGTGGATGTGCATCCAACTTGCTTGCTCATGAAGACCTAGGGCATTTGAGGAAGCCCATCGTTGGAATATACAAGCCAAGTTCTATAATGAAAATTCCCACTAGTATATGAAAGTGACTAAACATGAGACTCTCTATCATGAAGAACATGGTGCTACTTTGAAGCACATGTGTGGAAAAGGATAGTAGCAATTGTCCCTTCTCTCTTTTCTCTCATTTTTTTGGAGGGGTTTTCTCTTTTTTTTAGCCCATCTCTATATTTTTTTGGGCCATCTTTTTTTATTGGCCTTTCCTCACATGGGACAATGCTCTAATAATGATGATCATCACACTTTTATTGATTTACAACTCGATACTAGAACAAAGTATGACTCTATATGAATGCCTCCGGCGGTGTACCGGGATATGCAATGAATCAAGAGTGACATGTATGAAAAATTATGCATGGTGGCTTTGCCACAAATACGATGTCAACTACATGATCATGCATCGCAATATGACAATATGAAGCGTGTCATATGAAAGAGACGGTGGAAAGTTGCATGGCAATATATCTCGGAATGGCTATGGAAATGCCATGATAGGTAGGTATGGTGTCTGTTTTGAGGAAGATATATGGTGGTTGTTTTGAGGAAGGATATATATTGGGTGTATGGTACCGGAGAAAGTTGCGCGGTACAAAAGAGGCTAGCAGTGGTGGAAAGGTGAGAGTGCGTAATATCCATGGACTCAACATTAGTCATAAGAACTCATATACTTATTGCAAAAATTTACGAGTCATCAAAACAAAGCAATCAACGCATGCTCCTAGGGGGGATGTTGGTAGGAGTTAACCATCGCGCGCCCCCGACCTCCACACAAAGGATGACACTCTACAAATACCTCATGCTCTAACTTCGTCACATAGCGGTTCACCATACGTGCATGCTACGGGAATCACAAACTTTAACACAAGTATTTCTCAATTTCATAATAACTCCACTAGCATGACTCTAATATCACTATCCTCATATCTCAAAACAATTATCAAGCATCCAACTTCTCATCATCAATGCACTTAGTGTGAAAGTTTTTACTACATTGATCTTGGATGTCTATTATGTGAAGGCTAGTTTTATAGCCAAAGCACATTACCATGTTGTTTTAATAGACTCTCAAAAGGATATAAGTGAAGCATGAGAGATCAACAATTTCTACAAAGTATAATCACCACCGTGCTCTAAAAGATATAAGTGAAGCACTAGAGCAATAACGAACTACTCCAAAAGATATAAGTGAAGATCAATGAGTAGTTGAATAATTATGTAACTATGTGAAGACCCTCTAACATTTCAGAATTTCAGATCTTGGGATATTATTCAAACAGCAAGCAAAACAAACTAAAATAAATTGACGCTCCAAGCAAAACACATATCATGTGGTGAATAAAAATATAGCTCCCAGTATAGTTACCGATAGATGAAGACGCAAGAGGGGATGCCTTCCCGGGGCATCCCCAAGCTTAGGCTTTTGGTTGTCCTTGAATTTTACCTTGGGGTGCATTGGGCATCCCCAAGCTTAGGCTCTTGCCACTCTTTGTTCCATAGTCCATCAAAGCAATACTCAAAACTTGAAAACTTCACAACACAAAACCTAGACAAAATCTCGTGAGCTCCGTTAGTATAAGAAAACAAACCACTACTCAAAGGTACTGCAATGAATTTATTCTTTGTTTATATTGGTGTTAAACCTACTGTATTCCAACTTCTCTATGATTCATACTTCCCAATACTACTCATACATGCACTGAAATAAGCAAACAACACACGAAAAACAGAATCTGTCAAAAACAGAACAGTCGGTAGTAATCTGTAGCTTTCGCATACTTCTATAACTCCAAAAAATTGAAATAAATTGGTAAACATGAGGAATTTGTCTATTAATTATCTGCAAAAAGAATCAACTAAATAGCACACTCCAGTAAAATCTGATGACCATTCTAGCGAGCGCTAACGATTCTGTTTTTCACAGCAAGATCATATAAACTTCACACAAGTCTTCCCAAAGGTTCTACTTGGAAAAAACACTAATTAAAATTTAAAACACAAAACCACATCTAAACAGAAGCTAGATGCAATATTTATTCCTAAACAGAAGCAAAAGCAAAGAATATAAAATAAAGTTGGGTTGCCTCCCAACAAGCGCTATCGTTTAACGCCCCTAGATAGGCACGATGATTTCAATGATGCTCGCATAAAAGATGAGAATTGAAACATAAAGAGAGCATCTCGAAGAATGTGACTAGCACATTTAAGTCTAACCCACTTCCTATGCATAGGGATTTTGTGAGCAAACAACTTATGGGAACAATAATCAACTAGCATAGGAAGGGAAAACAAGCACAACTTCAAAATTTTAAGCACATAGAGAGGAAACTTGATATTATTGCAATTCCTACAAGCATATGATCCTCTCTCATAATAATTTTCAAGCATATGATCCTCTCTCATAATAATTTTCAGTAGTATCATGAATGAAATCAACAATATAACCAGCACATAAAGCATTCTTGTCATGATCCCCAAGCATATAAATTTTATTACTCTCCACATAAGCAAAATTCTTCTCATTCGGAATAGTGGGAGTATCATAAGAGACTTGAATACTATAGATTGTCTCCACATTAAAAGAGTAATGTTCAGAAAAAGGGTAATCATAATCATGACAAGTTTGATAAATATAATCATCACTACTTTTTATAGCATAAGTGTCATCACAATAATCATCATAAATAGGAGGCATGCTTTCATCATAATAGCTTTGCTCATCAAAACTTGGGAGACTAAAAATATCATCTTCATCAAACGTAGCCTCCCCAAGCTTGGGACAAACATTAATTGCAGCAAATAAATTCTCAAATATATCATTCTCATCAAACATAGCATCTCCAAGCTTGGGCCTTTTCATATCATAGGCATAATCACTCTCATCATTAATAGTATGGATAGCACCGATAGTATAGCAATTATCATCACAATGAGTAATGGAAGCAACATCATTTGGAAGGGATACATTTTTGTCTTTGCTTCTTCGTCTTTTCTTTTTCTTCTTCACATTAAGTATGGGTTTAATCTTCTTTTTGGAGCTCCTTATTAATGAGATTGGTAGAATAGGAGGCTCCTCCTCGTTACCTGATTCATCATAAAAAATAATAGGAGGATATTGGGAAATCTCTTCCCTTTCATTAGTATTCTCTTCATCTCCTATTTGTTTTCTTGTCATAAGGTAATTGGCAATATAAGGATTTTCAATGCAATTCACCGCACAATACATATATATTTCCTCTATATCAAAATCAAGAAGTTTATCAAGGGCAGATCCTAGAAGATGCTTAGTTATACATTTGATTTCTTCATAACCCAAAAGCAAGATAAGTCTATTATGATGTGCAAGGGAAATCAAGTCATCACAATTTTTGGACACGATTCGATCATGAAACAATTCGCATTGGGTAATGAAATGACCACATTCATTGCAAAGTTCACAAGAACGGCTAAGAAATTTTAAATTTTCAGCACAATCATCTAGCATCTGTAGCAACCATTTAGTTTCTAAATACTTATGCCTCTTGCAAAATCTATCTTCTCTATTTGGTATGTACTTGCAAACTCTATGCACTCCACAAAAATCAACATGCTTATATGAGATATTTTCATCATGACTAGTGCAATCATCATTAGTACCATGGATATTCAAAGGATTCACACTAACAATATTGCAAGCATGCTCATCATTAAAGTTTTTAGTGCCAAGCATTCTATGTAATTCTTCTTCTAGTACTTGAGCACAATTTTCCTTTCCATCATTTTCACGAAAGATATTAAAAAGATGAAGCATATGAGGTAACCTTAATTCCATTTTTTTGGTAGTTTTCTTTTATAAACTAAACTAGTGATAAAACAAGAAACTAAAAGATTCGATTGCAAGATCTAAAGATATACCTTCAAGCACTCACCTCCCCGGCAACGGCGCCAGAAAAGAGCTTGATGTCTACTACACAACCTTCTTCTTGTAGACGTTGTTGGGCCTCCAAGTGCAGAGGTTTGTAGGACAGTAGCAAATTTCCCTCAAGTGGATGACCTAAGGTTTATCAATCCATGGGAGGCGTAGGATGAAGATGGTCTCTCTCAAGCAACCCTGCAACCAAATAACAAAGAGTCTCTTGTGTCCTCAACACACACAATACAATGGTAAATTGTATAGGTGTACTAGTTCGGCGAAGAGATGGTGATACAAGTGCAATATGGATGGTAGATATGGGTTTTTGTAATAAGAAAATATTAAAACAGCAAGGTAGCAAGTGGTAAACGTGAGCATAAACAGTGTTGCAATGATAGGAAACAAGGCCTAGGGTTCATACTTTCACTAGTGCAAGTTCTCTCAACAATAATAACATAACTGGATCATATAATTATCCCTCAACATGCAACAAAGAGTCACTCCAAAGTAACTAAAAGCGGAGAACAAACGAAGAGGTTATGGTAGAGTACGAAACCACCTCAAAGTTATTCTTTTTGATCGATCTATTCAAGAGTCGGTAGTAAAATAGCACGAAGCTATACTTTCCGTTCGATCGATCATAGAGTTCATACTACAATAACACCTTAAGACACAAATCAACCAAAACCCTAATGTCACCTAGATACTCCATTGTCACCTCAAGTATCCATGGGCATGATTATACGATATGCATCACACAATCTCAGATTCATCTATTCAACCAACACAAAGTACTTCAAAGAGTGCCCCAAAGTTTCTACCGTAGAGTCAAGACGAAAACGTGTGCCAACCCCTATGCATAGATTCCCAAGGTCACAGAACCCGCAAGTTGATCACCAAAACATACATCAAGTGGATCACGTAATATCCCATTGTCACCACAGATAAGCACATGCAAGACATACATCAAGTGTTCTCAAATCCTTAAAGACTCAATCCGATAAGATAACTTCAAAAGGAAAACTCAATCCATTACAAGAGAGTAAAGGGGCAGAACCATCATAAGATCCAACTATAATAGCAAAGCTCGCAATACATCAAGATCGTGCCATCTCAAGAACACTGGAGAGAAAGAGATCAAACACATAGCTACTGATACATACCCTCAGCCCCGAGGGTGAACTACTCCTTCCTCGTCATGGAGAGCGCCGGGATGTGAAGATGGCCACCAGTGAGGGTTCCCCCCTCCAGCAGGGTGCCGGAACAGGGTCTAGATTGGTTTTTGATGGCTCAGAGGCTTTCGGCGGCGGAACTCCCGATCTAGGTTATTTTCCGGAGGTTTCTGTATTTATAGGATTTTTTGGCGTAGGGCACAAGTCAGGGGGGTCTCGGGCTGTCCACGAGATAGGGGGGCGCCACCACTTGGGGTGGGCGTGCCCCCCACCCTCGTGGGCAGCCTGTGGCTCTTCTGGCCCAACTCTTTTACTTTGGGGGCTTCTTTTGGTCCGAAAAAAATCATCAAAAATTGGCTCGTCAATTGGACTCCGTTTGATATTCCTTTTCTGCGAAACTCAAAAATAAGGAAAAAAACAGAAACTGGCACTGGGCTCTGGGTTAGTAGGTTAGTCCCAAAAATCATATAAAAGTGTATAATAAAGCCCATAAAACATCCTAGAAGGATAATATAATAGCATGGAACAATAAAAAATTATAGATACGTTGGTGACGTATCAATGGCGGCGCGCTCGCCGTGGCTGCGCTGGTCAAGCTCGAGCGCCAGCTGCAGGAGCTGTCCGGGAAGCCCAAGGCCCGCGTCGTGGAATATTTCGACGCGGTGGCAGGGTCCGAGGCCGACGGTTTCCTGACAGGTGTGCTGTTCGCGCGCTGGCGCTGGATGTCGGTGGAGGTGGCACGACACATCGTGGCCAAGAACCGCAAGGTGTTCCCCGGGCGCCACGGTCGCGGCGGGCTCTTCTCGCGGCCCGAGGCTATGTTCAGGAAGGTGTTCGGTGACCTCGGCATGCGCGACGCGGCCAAGCCGCTGCTGGTACCCTGCTACGACATGGCCATGGCCGCCACCCAAGGGCTCCACAACAACCGTGAGTTCCCCCTCGCCATTGGAGGCTGGGTGTCGTTTTGTAGTGCAGATTGTCTAATTGGGTCTCTGAAAGCGTCGTCCACATCTACCACTTCATGGGTCCATACAATGGGAACTCACGCGCGAGAACTTCCTGATCGCCAGATTTGATTTCGGTTTCTCTGCCTTCATCAAAGAAGGTCAGCACTTTGTCTCAAACGGTTTCATGATTACACGCATGACATGCTTAACAGTACAGTAGTCTCATGCGTTGAACTCAGAACACTGCAATATGAACATATATTTTCCAAGCATAAATTAATGCAAAAGTTATTGCAACGGGAGGGGATAATTGTAATTCATATACACATTTCAGCTCAACAACCATATAACGCATCTTTTCTGAACAAATACAGGAAAATTGTACAAGGACATTGTGAGAAGTGCATACCATGCATGCATCTCAATAATGACCGATGACATTCTGAAGCCTATTTTTGCAGATGTGGTGGAGCCTGAGCTTGATAGTTTCGAGTATCTCCATGTCTTTCGGGTCAAAGTTAGGTTAGCTCTATATACGAGCGGGCATTTTATTCTTATAGAGCAAGCAAGAATCAATATATTCTCTCGCAATATTATCCCCTTCTTTCTCATGTCTTCCTAATCCTCTGCGGATGGCATGACTAGCTAGGTTCAGAACAGTTGCCCATGTCTTCCTAATCCCCTGTAGATGGCATGATTAGCTAGGTTCAGAACAGTTGTTGTACCTATCCGTCCGGTCATGAATCAACAATTACAATTGTTTTGAGTATATCAGTCCAGTCGCCTGTGTAGTACTGCCGCTGCCATTTAAAGGTTTAAGATGTCACGTGGATATAGGCTCCATAAGATTTTTGTTCATAGTAATGAAATTTATTTGCCAAGCTGGCTGCACTTTGTGATGCTTTATGTATATACTTCCATTTCAAGTGTGATGTATGCTTTATTCCTTACTTGATACTGCATATGTTGCAAGCACCTTGCTGTTCTGAGTAATGGTTGATATCTTACATTTAGCCGAGAATCTGAAAACTTATGATTTGGAAAACCTTCTACATATACCTAAAAAACCTTGAAGATATCCTCTACTATACACTAGCTGATTGACTGGCGATGGAGATGCAACAGTGACCAGCCATTCTTTTTGTTGTGGATGGTTCATTTTGAAATCTCTTTTATATCTGACAAGACACAAGAAACAACATATTTATCCTTTTATATTTACCACTATCATCTACAGTGAGTGCTCAATTGCCCAGAAAGTTTACTTGACTTCTGTTCAGAGTGATCTAAAAAATAGATAGCAAAAAAGACTATTGGGTATTACATTTAGATTAGTTTCATTTGCAAATAAATGGATAGAAGTTAATTATTTGTTTGCTTGATGTTTCACTTCTTTGATCTATTCATCATTCTCAGTTTGTTTCATTGCTTACCATGTGTTCGGGGTTTTTTTCTAGCAGCGACAAGCATGGTTTGGACAAGCAACGAGGGTTCCTGTAATGAGCATAACCATGCGTTCAAGTCACCCAAGTTCTAAAAAAAGATCAGAAGTGCCAGCTACTAAAGCACCTTGGATCCACCAAGAGCTTGTTTGGTTTCCGCTAAATGTGCTTTTCAAAGCCAAATGATTATATTGGCAATTGTCTTATGATGCAGTGCAATAATCCCAAAAGTATCGGTTACACAAAAATAATATTCTGCCTCCTGTTACAAAGCACGGGCATTTTCCTATAGTAGTAGTAGTATAGTAATAGTAATAGTAATTAGTAATAAGTAATTAGTAATAGCAATAATATAATAATAATAATAATGATAATAATAATAATAATATAATAGTAAAAAGAGAATAGTGCTTCTGCCCGTCCGCTCACCTTCGGGGTGTTTCACAAAAAAAGTCCCTGCTCTTAGAGCAACTCTAGCATACCCCGCATCCTGCCGGCCCGCAAAATGCGTTTGCAGTTCGCGCAAAATCGCTTTTGCGGGCCGACGCGGGCTGGCACAGATGCAGACCCTGCATAATGAACCCGTAAAAAAGCACATTCGTGGAATAAAGTTTTTTACGAGTCGGCTTCTGCGGGTCCTGATCTAGCGCAGCTCCTCCCGGCCCGCAAAACTTGGATTTGCAACTTAAATTGATCTAGCATAATGCTTTTCTTTGCTTTTGCAACAACATTAGATACAAAAGATATCACCAAATCTTGGCTAGAATAGCAAAACCAAAGAAAATAAGAACCACAAGTATGCATTTCAGAAGATTTTCAACTTCCATAACTGCTCCCACTAGTTGAAGCAATATCTTCTCCATGCACTCATTGTTGATCTGCAGATTCTTGATCTTGCTTTCATCATTCTTCATTTTTGGTTTCAAAGATGTAGACGTTGCTTCCCCTCTAGTTGCACATGCCGCCGCATCATTGCCTTCGATTGTACTAAGGAGTGCACTAACATCTATTAAGTTTCTTTCTATCAACAAATCAATGTATTGGCCTTCCCAATACCAAAATGAGCATCCATCGTCCTACACAAAACATTGAGCAAGCTCGAAGTGAGCTACCGCAATTGAACTGAAGAATGAGCTATGAAACAAGCTACCGCAAGTGCACGTACCCCGTAGTTTTCGCATTTGTAGAACACCCATCCGGGGTGCTTCGGCATGCCCGAAGTGAGTCGCAGCACTTGCCGCGGGCAGTCGTCGCACTCTATGAGCGGCATCAGCAGGCCACAAAGACGTTGCGCGAGCGCCGAGCCCGGTGGACGGCCGGACGAGTCCATGCCCGCAAACCTTCGGTGGTGGCGGGCGGACGAACCAGTGCCTGCATGCGACGATGCGCCCTTGCCTGCGCTGCGGGAGAGGCTCCCCGACCACTCCATCGCCTGGGGCAGCAACCGGCGGCGACCGGAAAAGGCAAAGCCGGCGGCCCGCGATGAAGTGTCGCAGATCTGCAAATTCGGCCGACGCAGGGGGGAAGGGAGGGAAGGCCTCGTGCGCGTGGCGGGCGGACGAACCAGTGCCTGCATGCGGCGATGCGCCCTTGCCTGCGCTGCGGGAGAGGCTCCCCGACCACTCCATCGCCTGGGGCAGCAACCGGCGGCGGCCGGAAAAGGCAAAGCCGGCGGCCCGCGATGAAGTGTCGCAGATCTGCAAATTCGGCCGACGCAGGGGGGAAGGGAGGGGAGGCCTCGTGCGCGTGGCGGCCTACCGGTGTGCTCCTGCCGGCTGTTGTCGTCGAAATCTTGGGCGGCGGCGGCGCGTGGGGGAAGAGGAGAGATGGTTGGTGGGAGAAAGCACGGGATGAAATGTCCCCCCATCAACCGCTTCCGCTTATATGCAGGGCACCGCAGCCGCGAGGCCGAAACCCACGTTTTCCCGGGTTGGGGTTGGGATTTTGCCGCGCCCCCTAAAAATCTGCGGTTTTAAGTAAAGCGCTTATCGCTTCTGGTCGTCCGCCGTCGGCATTTTTGCAAAAAAATAAAAACCTCCGTTTCTGAGATATCAACCCGCAGTACGGTTTTAAGTGGGAATATGAGAGAACGCTTCGGTTTTACAAAAACACCCCTGCTTTAGTTACAATTCCATCCGCGATCCTTAATTAAACTGACTTATCGATTTGTGTTCTCCACCTCCGGGCACGGGACGGTGCTTGCCGCCGGCGTCCACACCACAGCCACAGGTGCCAAAAGGAAGAAGGATGGAAGCGAGAAGGAGGCGGGGTCGGCCTGCTGGTTTGCCGGCGATGGAGAGGCTCGTGGCAGGGAGCTCCTCTCCTTTGGTTCGGGCGCGAGGCGGCTGAAGCGCTCGGGCTGCTAAGCTGCGGGGCGGGGGCCGAAGGGTGGCGCGGGCGCTGGATGGGACTTGGTGCAGGTCTCCGGCGAGATGGGGATGGCTTGGAGGGGGTCTGGACGCCAACGGGTCCTTGGCCGGCGGCGCTCGGGCATCGGGCGGCCATGGCTGTCTCTCTGCAGAAAAATAGAAGACAGAGGGAGCTCTTAAGAAAAGAAGCACGGGAGAGGGAAGAGAGATGGAGGAAGAAGGGATGGGTACAAGCAGAATCACAACCTAGCTGGCTTGTTGAATGTTCACAAAATCAAATTATCGCAGCAATCATGTCAAACAGAACAGCCATGTTATTCTCGTGTTTCTGCAGTAGCTCTCATGTGTGATGTTTCACAAACTAGCAACTAATCTTAGAGTTGAATAGATTTATATTTGTTCATTGCCACTTCGAGACGAATAATGTTGTTTAATTCGATTAGTACATATAGCTGAGAAGGACATATCAATTAGGCCAAAAATAATGTCATGTAAGGCATCTAGATATCATCAAGATTGAGAAGCGGAAGCAGAATCACCTCAAATTGGCCCCTTGCAGACGCAACATGCAAAATGGTGGCGCCCTGGGCGTCCTGGTATGCAGCGGCATTGGAGTAGCCCTGCAAGAGCTCCCTGAGGATCTCCAGGTCGCCGCCCCTCGCCACGGCGTGCATTGCCCGATTCATCATCCCCCGTTTGAGCATGTATCCCCCACGATTGGCAGCAGCAGGCGCATCTCCCAAATTCCCAGCCCCATAGGAAAACAAGCCCAGCAGCCCTCACCAGAACCCGGCGGCGGGGAAACTTGGGCGGCGTTGGTCCCCATGGAGGTCATTGGAGGGAAAAGGAAGGAGGGGCGGGAAATTACATCGGAGGCACGGGAAGGCGCGGCCAGGGGAGCAGCCGCCCTAGATCTGTCGGCCGAAAGGAGGCCACCGAGAGACCCTCCGCCGGACCTCCCGAGCGCCGGGATGACAGGACAGTCGGCGAGCATGGTCGGGAGACGAGGAGAGGCCACGACGCAGGCTTCGCCTGGTGGTGGCCTCCGTCGGCGGTGAGGGGAGGAGCTGGAGTAGGGTGCTGGTGCCGGCACGCTCAGGAGAAGCCGCCCACGTCGCGTAGGGTAGTCACCGTGGCAAATCTCACAGGAAGCAACAACTTCTCGGGTCCGTGCAGATAGGGATGCGAGAGATGAGCGACAGAATAGAACGAGGTGGAGGTGGAGACGAATGGATAAGCGGCCTCTCTAGAGCGAGGCGGACACGTGATGGTTACGTGTCGGCTTGCACGTTATTTTATCGGCCGGTTGATTTTTTAAATCCTTTACTATATTATAATAATGAAATATAATCTTACAAATCAAACAATCTTCAATAAAAACAGAAAAGCCTGCATAATCAAACTCATTGAAGTCAAATCTTTTGATAATTCTGTAAAAATCCTTTAAATAAATTACACAATATGTCCCTCCCTAAAAGATTGTTTCATGCATTACTATTCTTTCATTTGATTTTGATGGTAAATATGCGCCAACAAAGGACGTTGGGGTGGCCTCTTCACGTCAACACTCATATGCATCTTAGAGAGCCAAAGACAATGTTTTGGCACACGCTCTTGGTTTTAAAAATATGTTTTAAACGTATTTTGAAATGTCAAAAAATTTCAAACAAAAATTTGATGTGTACATCTCGATATTGTACATGCTCAAAAAGTCTTTCTTGAAATACCGACAATTTATGTGTCACATTTGAAAAAAAAAATGGTGTTAAAAGTGTTTTTCACAAGACATGTTTTTATCTTTTTTACGCAAACCACAGAAAATGTCATTTTTCTCCAAAACTTGGTGTGCACACATATAATGTCGAGACGTATTTGTCAAATTTGGTTTGAAATCTTTTTACACTTTGAAATATTTTTTCCCGGTAGCAGGAGCGCGCTCTTCCATGTGCCAAAGCGAATTTTTAGACAAGAGTAACCTTATCTTAACGTTTATCAAAGTTGGATATGAGTAGCATGTAATGGCACATGAAGCCGGTTTTGTTAAAAAAAAATCACCCGTTGCAATGATTTCACAAAACTGAGAATGATAATGAATCTCGATGATGCAACAAATTGTGATCATGGTCATTGAAGATTTTTTTTTTGTTCCATTGCAACGCACGGTCTCTTTTGCTAGTAGTTACTAGTATGTATGCACGTGCAATGCACGTCTTAAAAAAATTGAAGCATGACTCGAAAAAGTATAATAGAGTGATTTTGATAAATAGAATTCCACCCACAATTTTTTTTAATATTCACACAAAAAACTGTACATTCACATCTAAAATACTGTATGTTCATTAAAAAAACTGTATGTTACTCTATCTTTTTTTCTCCCCATTCTCCTCCCAAACCATCTTATCTGGGCTCAAGTCGTCAACCGCTCAAACGGTAATATGGCCCATGAGGCATCACATATGGGCCTTTTTGTTGGGGAACGTTGCATGGAAAACAAAAAAATTTCTCTACGTTCACCAAGATCAATCTAGTAGATGCAACTACGAGGGGAGAGTAGGATCCACATACCCTTGTAGATCGCTAAGCGGAAGCGTTAAGAACGCGGTTGATGGAGTCGTACTCGCCGCGATTCAGATCGCCGAAGATCCTAGCACCGAAGCAACGGTGCCTCCGCGTTCTTCACACGTACGGCTCGGGGACGTCTCCTCCTTCTTGATCCAGCAAGGGGTGGAGGAGAGGTTGATGGAGAGACCGGCAGCACGACGGCGTGGTGGTGATGGTGGAGGAGGATTCCAGCAGGGCTTCGCCTAAGCACCGCGGGAGATGAAGATGTTATGGGAGAGGGAGGGCAGCACCGAGGCACAAACGTGTGTTGGCTGCCCTCCCTATACCTCTCTATATATAGGGGGAAGGAGGAGAGGGGGGCACCCTAGGGTTTCCCCTAGGGGGGCCGGCGGCCAGGGCAGGGGGGGCGGCGGCCAAGGGCTAGGCCCTAGGGTTTCCCCCCCTAGGTGCCTTGCCCCCCAAGCCAGGGGGGGTGCGGCAGCCCTAGGAGGGTCCACCTCCCCTTGCGCATGAGAAGAGGGCCCAGGGGGGGGGGCGCACAGCCCTATGAGGGCTGTGGTGTCCCCCCTTGTGGCCCATTAGGCCCAGAACCACTTCCGGGACCCCCGAAACCCTTTTCGGTAATCCGCCGATTTCCCGATGCTCCCCGGAACACTTCCGGACTCCGAAACCTTTCATCCTATATATCAATCTTCGTCCCCGGACCATTCCGGAGACCCTCGTCACGTCCGGGATCTCATCCGGGACTCCGAACAACCTTCGGTAACCATGCACTGTTCTCACTAACAACCCTAGCGTCACCGAACCTTAAGTGTGTAGACCCTGCGGGTTCGGAAACCATGTAGACATGACCGAGACACTCCCAGGTCAATAACCAATAGCGGGATCTGGATACCCATATTGGTTCCCACATGTTTCTCGATGATCTCATCGGATGAACCACGATGTCAAGGATTCAAGCAATCCCGTATACAGTTCCCTTTGTCTCGTCGGTATGTTACTTGCCCGAGATTCGATCGTCGGTATCTCTATACCTAGTTCAATCTCGTTACCGGCAAGTCTCTTTACTCGTTACTGTAATACATAATCCCGTGACCAACTACTTAGTCACTTTGAGCTCATTGAGATGACGTATTACCGAGTGGGCCCGGAGATACCTCTCCGTCACACGGAGTGACAAATCCCAGTCTCGATCCATGTCAACTCAACAGACACCCTCGGAGATACCTGTAGAGTACCTTTATAGTCACCCAGTTACGTTGCGACGTTTGGCACACACAAAGCACTCCTACGGTGTCAGTGAATTACATGATCTCATGGTCATAGGAACTTATACTTGACATGCAGAAAACTATAGCGATAACTGACACGATCAAAAGCTATGTTTAATGTTTGGGTCTCGTCCATCACATCATTCTCCTAATGATGTGATCCCGTTATCAAATGACAACTCATGTCTATGACCTGGAAACCGCGGTCATCTTTGATCAACGAGCTAGTCCTGTAGAGGCTCACTAGGGACACAAAGTCTGTCTATTCATCCACACATGTATTTGAGTTTCCAATCAATACAATTATAGCATGGATAATAAACGATTATCATGAACAAGGAAATATAATAATAACTCTTTTATTATTGCCTCTAGGGCATATTTCCAACAGTCTCCCACTTGCACTAGAGTCAATAATCTAGCATTACAAGGTAATGAATCTAACACCCATAGAGTCTTGGTGTTGATCGTGCTTAGCCCGTGGAAGAGGCTTAGTCAACGTATCTGCAACATTCAAATCCGTGTGTACTTTGCAAATGTTTATGTCCTCCTCCTTGACCGAATCGCGGATGGAATTGAAGCGTCGCTTTATGTGTCTGGTCCTCTTGTGAAACCTTGGTTCCTTGGCACCAGTGTTGTCACAGAACAGAGTCATTGGGTTCAGTGCACTAGGCACAACTCCAAGATCTGTCATGAACTCCTTCATCCAGACACCTTCCTTTGCCGCCTCCGAGGCAGCTATATACTCCGCTTCACATGTAGAATCAGCTACCACGCTCTGCTTGGAACTGCACCAGCTTACCGCTCCCCCGTTGAGAATATATACGTATCCGGTTTGTGACTTAGAGTCATCCGGATCAGTGTCAAAGCTTGCATCGACGTAACCCTTTACGACGAGCTCTTGATCACCTCCATAAACGAGAAACATATCCTTAGTCCTTTTCAGGTACTTTAGGATATTCTTGACCGCTGTCCAGTGATCCATACCAGGATTACTCTGAAACCTTCCGGCCATACTTATGGCAAGGCTGACATCTGGTCTTGTGCACAGCATTGCATACATGATAGAGCCTATGGCTGAAGCATAGGGGACGACACTCATCTTTTCTCTATCATCTGCAGTCACTGGGCATTGAGTCTTACTCAACTTCGTACCTTGCAATACCGGCAAGAACCCCTTCTTGGATTGATCCATTTTGAACTTCTTCAAAACTTTATCAAGGTATGTGCTTTGTGAAAGTCCTATCAAGCGTCTTGATCTATCTCTATAGATCTTGATGCCCAATATGAAAGCAGCTTCACCGAGATCTTTCATCGAAAAACTCTTGTTCAAATACCCCTTCACGCTATCCAAAAATTCTATATTGTTTCCAATCAGCAATATGTCATCCACATATAATATTAGAAACGCTATAGAGCTCCCACTCACTTTCTTGTAAATACAAGCTTCATTGTAAACTTGTACAAACCCAAACGCTTTGATCACCTCATCAAAGCGAAGATTCCAACTCCGAGATGCTTGCACCAGCCCATAAATGGAACGCTGGAGCCTGCATACTTTGTCAGCATTCTCTGGATCGACAAAACCTTCCGGTTGCATCATATACAACTCTTCTTTAAGAAAACCGTTAAGGAACGCTGTTTTGACATCCATCTGCCAAATTTCATAATCGAAATATGCAGCTATTGCTAACATGATTCGGACGGATTTAAGCATCGCTACGGGTGAGAAAGTCTCATCGTAGTCAATCCCTTGAACTTGTGAAAAACCCTTTGCCACAAGTCGAGCTTTATACACGGTGACATTACCGTCAGCGTCCGTCTTCCTCTTAAAAATCCATTTATTCTGAATGGCCTTCCGCCCTTCAGGTAATACTTCCAAAGTCCATACTTTGTTTTCATACATGGATCCCATCTCGGATTTCATGGCCTCTAACCATTTGTCGGAATCCGGGCCCACCATCGCTTCTCCATAGCTCGTAGGTTCACCGTTGTCTAACAACATGACCTCCAAGACAGGGTTACCATACCACTCAGGTGCAGTGCGTACCCTTGTCGACCTACGAGGTTCGGTAGTAACTCGATCAGAAGCTTCTTGATCATCATCATTGGCTTCCTCTTCAACCTCTGCAGGCTCCACAAAAACATCTTTCTGTGCTGCACTACTCTCTGGTTGAAGCAGAGGTTCAATAACCTCATCAAGTTCTACCTTCCTCCCACTCAATTCTTTCGAGAGAAACTCTTTCTCGAGAAAGGACCCGTTCTTAGCGACAAACACTTTGCCTTCGGATCTGAGATAGAAGGTGTACCCAACAATTTCTTTTGGGTATCCTATGAAGACACATTTGTCCGCTTTGGGTTCGAGCTTTTCTGGCTGAAGCCTTTTGACATAAGCATCGCAACCCCAAACTTTGAGAAAAGACAACTTCGGTTTCTTACCAAACCATAGTTCATACGGTGTTGTCTCAACGGACTTAGATGGAGCCCTATTTAAAGTGAATGCAGATGTCTCTAACGCATATCCCCAAAACGATAGTGGCAAATCGGCAAGAGACATCATAGAACGTACCATATCTAATAGGGTTCGATTACGACGTTCGGACACACCATTACGCTGTGGTGTTCCGGGTGGCGTCAACTGTGAAACAATTCCACATTTTCTTAAGTGATCACCAAACTCATAACTCAGATATTCTCCCCCTCGATCAGATCGTAGGAACTTGATCTTCTTGTTACGATGATTTTCAACTTCACTCTAAAATTGCTTGAACTTTTCAAAAGTTTCAGACTTATGCTTCATCAAGTAAATATACCCATATCTACTTAAGTCGTCAGTGAAGGTGAGAAAATAACGATATCCACCGCGCGCCGTTACACTCATCGGACCGCACACATCAGTATGTATGATTTCCAATAAGTCACTTGCCCGTTCCATTGTCCCTGAAAACGGGGTCCTTGTCATCTTGCCCATGAGGCACGGCTCGCACGTGTCAAGTGATTCAAAATCAAGAGACTCCAAAAGTCCATCAGCATGGAGCTTCCTCATGCGTTTCACGCCGATATGACCCAGACGGCAGTGCCACAAGAAAGTGGTATTATCATTATCAACTCTACATCTTTTGGCATCAATGTTATGAACATGTGTATCATCACTATTGAGATTCAATAAGAATAAACCCCTAACTTCGGGTGCATGACCATAAAAGATATTACTCATATAAATAGAACAACCATTATTCTCTGATTTAAATGAGTAACCGTCTCGCAATAAACAAGATCCAGATATAATGTTCATGCTTAACGCAGGCACTAAATAACAATTATTCAGGTTCATAACTAATCCCGATGGTAATCGAAGAGCGAGCGTGCCGACGGCGATCACATCAACCTTGGAACCATTTCCCACGCGCATCGTCACTTCGTCCTTCGCCAGCCTCCGTTTATTCCGCAGTTCCTGTTTAGAGTTGCAAATGTGAGCAACCGAACCGGTATAAAATACCCAGGCACTACAACGAGAGTTGGTAAGGTACACATCAATAACATGTATATCACATATACCTTTGTTGTTGTTGGCCCCCTTCTTGTCCGCCAGATACTTGGGGCAGTTCCGCTTCCAGTGGTCGTTCCCCTTGCAATAGAAACACTCAGTCTCTGGCTTGGGCCCAGCCTTGGGTTTCTTCACTGGATTAGCAACTGCTTTGCCACCCTTCTTAGAGTTACCCTTCTTGCCCTTGCCATTCTTCTTGAAACTGGTGGTTTTATTGACCATCAACACTTGATACTCCTTATGGATGTCTGCCTCAGCGACTTTCAGCATTGAAAACAGCTCGGCGATGGTTTTATTCATCCCTTGCATGTTGTACTGCTGCACGAAGCTCTTGTAGCTTGGCGGGAGTGACTGGAGAATTCTGTCAATGATAGCCTCATCCGGGAACACAAGTCCCAGATCAGCTATGCGGGTATAGTACCCAGACATCTTCAGTAAGTGTTCACTGACAGACGAATTCTCCTCCATCTTGCAAGCAAAGAATTTATCGGTGGTCTCATACCTCTCGATCTTAGCATTCTTTTCAAAGATGAACTTCAACTCCTGGTACATCTCATATGCACCATGACGTTCAAAACGCCTTTGAAGTCCTCCTTCCAAGCCGTACAACATGGCACACTGCACTATCGAATAGTCATCCGAACGCGACTGCCAGACGTTCAAAACGTCTGCAGGGGTTGTAGGAGCGGGGGGGGGGTGACCTAGCGGTGCATTTAGGACATAAACCTTTTGGGCAGCTGTGAGGATGATCCTCAGATTGCGGAGCCAGTCCACAAAGTTGCTCCCATCATCTTTCAGTTTAGCTTTCTCTAGGAACGCATTAAAATTCAGGGGAGCTACTGCGCGAGCCATCTACAACAAAAATTTGCAAAGACATTTTAGACTATTGTTCATGATAAGTGAGTTATTACCTAATCAAATTATTTACAACTCCCACTCAAATTGACATCCCTCTGGTCATTCGAGCGTGACATGATCCAAATTCACCAACCCAAGTCCGATCATCACGTGAGATGAGGTGGTGTCAATGGTGAACATCAACATGTTGATCATATCTACTATATGACTCATGCTCGACCTTTCGGTCCTCCGTGTTCCGAGGCCATGTCTGTACATGCTAGGCTCGTCAAGTCTAACCCGAGTGTTCTGCATGTGCAAAACTGGCTTGCACCCGTTGTATGCGAACGTAGAGTCTATCACACCCGATCATCACGTGGTGCTTCGAAACGACGAACCTTCGCAACGGCGCACACTCGGGGGGAACACAATTTTATCTTGAAATTTTAGTGAAGGATCATCTTATAATGCTACCGTCGTCCTAAGCAAAATAAGACGCATAAAAGGATTAACATCACATGCAAATCATAAGTGACATGATATGGCCATCAACTTGTGCTTTTGATCTCCATCTCCAAAGCACCGGCATGATCTCCATCGTCACCGGCGCCACACCATGATCCCCATCATCATGATCTCCATCATCGTGTCGCCATCGGGGTTGTCGGCGCCCACCATGCTCTTACTACTATTGCTACCGTTTAGCGATAAAGTAAAGCATTACAAAGCGCTTAATGATTGACACGCAGGTCATACAAAAATTAAAGACAACCCTATGGCTCCTGCCGGTTGCCGTATGCATCGACATGCAAGTCGATATTAACTATTACAACATGATCATCTCATACATCAAATATATCTCATCATGTCATTGGCCATATCATATCACATACATACCCTGCAAAAACAAGTTAGACGTCCTCTAATTTGTTGTTGCATGTTTTACGTGGCTGCTATGGGTATCTAGCAAGAACGCTTCTTACCTACGCAAAGCCACAACGGTGATATTCAAGTTGCTATTTAACCTTCTACAAGGACCGCCTTGTTCTATTCCGATTCAACTAAGATAGGAGAGACAGACACCCGCCAGCCATCTTATGCAACAAAAGTCACATGTCTGTCGATGGAACCGGTCTCATGTACGTGAACATGTAAAGTTGGTCCGGGCCGCTTCATCCCATAATACCGCTGAATCAAGAAAGACTAAGGAGGGCAGCAATTTAAACATCAACGCCCACAAACCCTTTTGTGTTCTACTCGAGAAAGCATCTACGCAAGATCCTAGCTCATGATGCCACTGTTGGGGAACGTTGCATGGGAAACAAAAATTTTTCCTACGTTCACCAAGATCAATCTAGGAGATGCTACTACGAGAGGAGAGTTGGATCCACGTACCCTTGTAGATCGCTAAGCGGAAGCGTTAAGAACGCGGTTGATGGAGTCGTACTCGCCGCGATTCAGATCGCTGAAGATCCAAGCACCGAAGCAACGGTGCCTCCGCGTTCTTCACACGTACGGCTCGGGGACGTCTCCTCCTTCTTGATCCAGCAAGAGGTGGAGGAGAGGTTGATGGAGAGACCGGCAGCACGACGGCGTGGTGGTGATGGTGGAGGAGGATTCCAGCAGGGCTTCGCCTAAGCACCGCGGGAGCTGAAGATGTTATGGGAGAGGGAGGGCAGCACCGAGGCACAAACGTGTGTTGGCTGCCCTCCCTCTACCTCTCTATATATAGGGGGAAGGAGGAGAGGGGGGCGCCCTAGGGTTTCCCCTAGGGGGGCCGGCGGCCAGGGCAGAGGGGGGGCGGCGGCCAAGGGCTGCGCCAGGCCCTAGGGTTCCCCCCCCCCTAGGTGCCTTGCCCCCCAAGCCAGGGGGTGCGGCTGCCCTAGGAGGGGCCAGCCCCCCATGCGCCATAGGAGAGGGCCCAGGGGGGGCGCACAGCCCTATGAGGGCTGTGGTGTCCCCCCTTTGTGGCCTATTAGGCCCAGAACCACTTCCGGGACCCCCGAAACCCTTTTCGGTAATCCGCCGATTTCCCGATGCTCCCCGGAACACTTCCGGACTCCGAAACCTTTCATCCTATATATCAATCTTCGTCCCCGGACCATTCCGGAGACCCTCGTCACGTCCGGGATCTCATCCGGGACTCCGAACAACCTTCGGTAACCATGCACTGTTCTCACTAACAACCCTAGCGTCACCGAACCTTAAGTGTGTAGACCCTGCGGGTTCGGAAACCATGTAGACATGACCGAGACACTCCCAGGTCAATAACCAATAGCGGGATCTGGATACCCATATTGGTTCCCACATGTTTCTCGATGATCTCATCGGATGAACCACGATGTCAAGGATTCAGGCAATCCCGTATACAGTTCCCTTTGTCTCGTCGGTATGTTACTTGCCCGAGATTCGATCGTCGGTATCTCTATACCTAGTTCAATCTCGTTACCGGCAAGTCTCTTTACTCGTTATCGTAATACATAATCCCGTGACCAACCACTTAGTCACTTTGAGCTCATTGAGATGACGTATTACCGAGTGGGCCCGGAGATACCTCTCCGTCACACGGAGTGACAAATCCCAGTCTCGATCCATGTCAACTCAACAGACACCCTCGGAGATACCTGTAGAGTACCTTTATAGTCACCCAGTTACGTTGTGACGTTTGGCACACACAAAGCACTCCTACGGTGTCAGTGAGTTACATGATCTCATGGTCATAGGAACTTATACTTGACATGCAGAAAACTATAGCGATAACTGACACGATCAAAAGCTATGTTTAACGTTTGGGTCTCGTCCATCACATCATTCTCCTAATGATGTGATCCCGTTATCAAATGACAACTCATGTCTATGACCTGGAAACCGCGGTCATCTTTGATCAACGAGCTAGTCCTGTAGAGGCTCACTAGGGACACAAAGTCTGTCTATTCATCCACACATGTATTTGAGTTTCCAATCAATACAGTTATAGCATGGATAATAAACGATTATCATGAACAAGGAAATATAATAATAACTCTTTTATTATTGCCTCTAGGGCATATTTCCAACACTTTTTTCCTGGAAGGGCCACGTGAATGTTCTAGAACAGAGTAGAGGCAACATAAGTCTATTGTTCATGGCGAATCCGGCTGATCTTAGCCCTTGGATTTTGGAGACCAACGGTTACGATTGATGCTCTGGATCCATTTCAAAACTGGTACACTATAGAGTAGTACTAGATCATCGAAGGCGCGCGTTGCTGCGCCCATCCATTTTGAGACTACAATATTAGGGATTGATGCAATTATGTGACATATCAGTAATTTTAATCAAACGATATAATTACAAGGGTAGTATTTCGATCATGCAATATAATTATCACACCCATGAATCATGGTATTTACCTATGTTTCGATACCTAAATTCATCCGATAGTTCTGTTTATTTTGCGTGAGCATGTTTGATATTGATAAAAAAAAATACAAGTTGATATTTATTTTTTGTATGAACATGTTGGTTTTTAAGAAGGTTGGTAAGGTTTGGTTTTTTTATAAAAATTGCAAAGGTTCTAAACATGGAAGTGGGGGGGGGGGAAGAGGGGCAAGGGAAGTGCACTCAAATACTTTATGGGCAACTACAACTATTGAAGTATATCATGATGACGCACATTGACACGTCTGTTTTATTTTAACATTAAACTGACATGAATTTCTATATAGTGGCATGAATCCATGAAATTTAATTTTTCTTAAATCAAATAGCAGAATTTTGATCAGTTCCCAATGAAATAATAGTTCTCAAACAAAGGAAAAGTGGACAAGACGAGTGGAGCACTTTTGAAGAAAAAAAATTGTAAAAAATTAAGACAAAGATGTGCTCAAACATAGAGGATCACTTTAAATTACCTAGTGGGTATAAGTTTCTGAATTTATCAACATCTCATTTTCTGAAAAGAAGAAAATTGCATATATTAGCAAATCGATCTTTGGCCTACTCGTTACTCCAAACAATGATATGCTACTTGACTGTTCCTCCAGTGAGCCCTTCCCTTAGTGATATCCAAGAATGGTACAACCGAGAACATAACACTTTTGTTTTGAACTGATAAGTAGAATTGCTACACCAATTGAAATCAATAATCTTTGATTGTCCAATCGAACAACAAAAATATAGACAACAATAGTATGTTCGTACATCTGGTATATCTTCTAAAGCTAAACCGAACAAATAAGTGCACTACAACGTGTTTCTAACAAGTTGAGCCACTAGAGAACTTTATTTCTTCGAGAGTACGCAAATTGCGTACCCTAGCTTAATAGAAGAACATAATTGCAAGTACAAAATGACTACCACTCGCCGCGAACAACCAGCATAGTATCAACTCCACATCGGGCTAGTCCAAAGACAGCCACCAACGACAACACAACGACAAAGCAAAAGAGCCTGCCCAAACCGAAAACCTCGCCGCAAAAAAAGGTCTATCATATAGAGCAAATTCTAGAATGTTCACTTAAAATCTAAATAGCTTTAAGTGAGAAAAGGAAAATTGTCTCCAAGTGGTGATAATAAATCCGAAAGATGTGCTTGAGAATATCAGATCAACCATTCAAGTTTAATTATCTTTCCAAACTAAGCGAGTACCTTGTCAAGGCTTGTTTCCTGAAAGCCGAGCCTTTATCCCTATATCTCATTGCTATTTCACCTGGAAAAAAAATGACCATCTAAATCTGCAAAGATGAAACGTAAAAAAAAAAACATATTAGCATGCAGAGAAAGTGCAACTGCAACCAGAACAAACTATATATAGAAATTTACACAAGTATAATATATAATGATCTAAGAGGGTAGCAAAATTAAAGAAGTCCAAGTCTGAAATATAATAGTCCATCCGTCCCGAATTACTTGTCGTAGAAATGGATGTATCTAGAACTAAAAATACGTCTAGATACATCAATTTATGCGACAACTAATTTCAGAGGGAGGGAGTACAAGGTAAGGAGGAAACAAAGACCTGTCAAATAATGGTGCCATGTGAATTTCTGAAAATCGTATTGCACAAAAAAAGTTATAAGTATTTATCCATGCAGTATAAGAAAGCCACTGATAGACAAATTTATGATTTGCTACACTTCCCTGTCTTACCTAAATTCAGAAATACATACAACTAATTTTAGAGGCATGGATGAAACTAAATGCAAACGACTAAAACATTCGAATGTCTCGCAGAACTCTCGTGATCTGGAGTTCCTGGTCGCTGAATGCCACTAAATAAAAGTACCTAGCAGAAGCAAAGGGTTGCTATTCCCATTTTGAACTAAGTGCAGTTTGTGTATCTTGAGAAACATAAATTTTATGTGATAAAAGCACAAACCAGCAAGGTGTGTTAGGCTATTTGCATCAAATTAAGTGATCTCGTCAAATGTAAATGATCCTTGCTTGAACAAAATTGTATAGTATATGCAGTTTAGAATTCACATGGAATTTAAAATTAAGTAAATTTTAATTAGCAACTAAAAAGTGAATTATGCACTTGTAACATGAAGTCCAAATTTGACTGCCCCATCAAATAGTGTTTCATACTGAACTATTCTGTCTTGAGACACTTTCCTGAATATTATTGAGTACATCATTACCATTTCACTTCCTTTCTGTAGAAATGGAGCTGCAATTGTACGTCGATTCATTTCAGTTCATGCTTCCTAGATGACCAATCCCTGCCTACTGTCATGTCCATCGGTATAAAGAAATTAGTGATACCAAAAATCGACAATGACATCAGAGGTTGCACATAACAAATGAGAGAAGGGAGCATGGGAGAGCGAGGGTAGAAGCATCGACCAGAGAACAAATTACCTGAACTTGCGAGGTTTTCAGGCATGTGGGGTATGGTGTAGTTGTTGACGTCACGGAAGCCTGGAGCAGCGTGGTAGAGCACCGAGCAGCGGGCGAGTAGCCGCCTCTGCTGCTTGCGTCTTTAGGTGAGGTGAACTATTGTCTCGGGGAGCAGAGGCCTTTCCGTTGCCCTTGTTTCGACCAACGGGCTAGACAATCCAATACCGGCCCAATTAACCACGGAGGTCGAAAAAAGCTACCCCTAGGACATGTGGCCCATCTCACGAAAAACATAGCGGCATCAAAGGGAGATCAAATGGCCATGAATGCTTAGAACACGAAATCAAACGGCAGGTCGTGAGAGGGCTGTGATTTAGCTTTGGAATGTAGAAGGTGAATATACTGGGCAAGATTGAACCACTTTTTTTCCTTAGTAGTGTATAAAGGCTATGTTAATTCGTAGCTGAAACATAGATAATAATTAACAAACAAAATTCTGCATGTAAATATGTCCATATAATCTGTACTGTACGTGTACTCTCCTTTAGCATGATTTCTGTTGGAATAATAAACAATATAAAGAAAGGAACAAATCAGTACATAAATAATTACTCTAATCCATGCCGTCAATGAATTGTAGGAACATCTTTTATTCCAAAAAAGCAACATGCAGCAGAAAAAATAGGCCATAATAATGGTTATGCCACGAGAATAGCTGCATCAAAAGCTGAGAACAATTCTAGGAAGAGAAAGGTAAAGTTGTTGCTCGAACAACAATAAGTAGCCAAGTAAAGTCTGAAATTTGGATAAAGTCATAAAACAGATGCTAGAAAAGTTCATTCTCTGAGACGAACAAAAGTCAAGGACACTCATATGCATATCCAATATCCCTATGTACGTATCGAGCATAACATAAACTTGCAACTTGTCCATTGAAAGCCAGCCGCCAACAAGTATGCCCGCTCCTCTGCATTTGAGATGCCCCACGGGACAGTGCTCCAAAAGACCAAAGGTACAGGATATGTAGCGCCCGCGGCATCGAAGACCACGGCCATCAGGGATCTCAAGCCGGTCATGGCTAGATGCACGCGAAAGCCCGACTCGACGCCCATACTTTGGAGAGTCCCCACGACGCCGTCCTGTATAGGAGCGCTCCACGAGCCCAATCGTCGCCTGCATCCCGGGACCATCCCTGGACGCCTCTTCATTGGTCGCCTTGGTCATGAGGACTCTTTCGTCCACGACAGCCGACCCTTGCGCCTGGGACGCCTTTGACATGGAAACGCGTCCGCCTTTTTCCGACTCGAAACAGGGATGTGAGGATGTAGGGGCATGGAGGCCAAGGACAGTGGGAAGGATCGAGGAGAACATAGTTGTGCCGCCGGCTAACCAGGGTGCGTTGTCTCTCCGACGGCGCACCTAGGTTACGCAGTCCTCAAACTCGATCGTGGGGTGGGGCTCTCGTACAATTTTCATACTGGATCGTGATTCCCCCCAAAGAACTCTACATGGGCTGGCCACCAGGCCCGATTAACCAGAATGCTTGGATTTTTCTACGGGAATAGCTTCCCTAAAGGACAGCCTGGCAGTTATCGACCGGACGGCCGAAAACAATTAAATCTCGTGATCCAACAGAGGAAAATGCATGTAGACTGAGAGGGCTCGAAAGGTGCTCAGTTTTAATGTATCTAAATAGATATACAACCCGCGGTCTTTATCATAAGTCAGCCCGAACCGGTGCGAAGGGAAAAAAATAAGAGTAAAATGCATCATAAGTCCTAAAACTTTTAGAGGTGTGTCAGTTTAGTCCTATAACTTTGAAACTGCACTTTATGGTCCTGAAACTATTGGAAGTGTGTCAGTTTAATTCTATAACTTCAAAACTGCAGTTTTAGGTCCTAAAACAATTGCAGGTGTGTCAGTTTAGTCCTATAACTCCGAAACTGCAGCCATCAATGGCATGATGGCTTGAGCTCTAGCGAGGAAAGTTGACCGGTCATCTTAGCCTCAACCCACAGTAGCAGAATGACATGTCGCACAACGTCCAATTGCTATCCACCTATGGTTGTTGTTGGGGCTGCGTCACTCTCGCCCACCTTTGAGCCAGCTTCGCAGTTTCTGCACACTCCTCCGCATCGTTCGACAACAGCGACAATTCCTACTTGTCGTCATGTTCGTGCCTAAACAACAACTTGCACGACGAGCTCTACGGGAAGAGTGTAGGGCAACTGATGCCATGCGAGACAGAGAGAGGATGTGGTGGGATGGCGTCTTCCATCTCGACTGGCTTAGAATCTCCCGGCGGACGCGTCGAGGGAGGGGGGTGCCGTCCTCCATGTAGACTGGATCAAGGTCTCCCCGTTGGCCACGCCAAACCTCTCAGCAAGATTTCTCTATAGCTCATGACCATGTAGGTGGTGTGTGTGTGCAGGTTGCAACACACACAACACCATGGAAGTGTATGGACAAGTTTGGGGAAGTAAACAAATATAAAGGAATCATTTGAAAAAAAATGCACCATAGATGTTGGCCATGCAAGCTTAACAAACTTACTTAGTTTTGGGATACAAAATTGTAGTTTCGAAGTTATAGAAATAAACTGACATACCTCCAATAGTTTTGGGAACCAAAACTGCAGTTTTGAAGTTGTAGGACTAAACTAACACACCTGCAATTGATTTAGGACCAAAAACTGCAATTTCAAAGTTAGAGCATCTCTAGTGGCTTGTCTATGTGGTAGTCTAAACCAAATATAGACTACCAGAGGTCAAAAAACGTCTCTAGTGGCTTGTCTATGTGGTAGTCTAAATTTTAGACAACCACCAAAATAGCTACCGGTTGTCCACATTTGGACAACCG
>LR738710.1:308410822-308447994 GCA_902687465.1 Secale cereale
CAGAATCCTCCTGCGTGGCCTCTAGCGCATAACGGCGATCCTCCTCCTCCTCCTCGGCGATGAGGGCGGCCTCCTCCTCCTCCCTGGCGATGAGGGCGGCCTCCTCCTCTGCTTGCTCCTTGGCGATGAGGGCGGCCTCCTCCTCCGCTTGCTCCTTGGCGATGAGGGCGGCCTCCTCCTCGGCGTCAGATTTCTTGCTCATCGCGGCAGCCGGATGTGTGGTGGTGGGAAAGGAGACAGAGAGATTCGGGAGAGAGATGAGAGAAGGCACAAGTTGGAATGCTGAGAGAGAGGTGAGATAGGGTGGTATATATAGCCGTTGAAAATATAGCCGTTGGAAAAGTAGCCGTTGAAAATATAGCCGTTGAAAATATAGACTACCAAATTTAGACAATCCGCTGGAAAACAGAGGTTGTCTAAATTCAAAAAAATTTAGACCATTGTCTATATGAAGATATAGACTACCAAATTTAGACAAGCCACTAGAGATGCTCTTATAGGACTAAACTGACACGCCTCCAATAGTTTTAGGACTTATGATGCATTTTACTCAAAAAATAACCCAACCCCGCCCCGCCTCCTGCTCTGCCGGCCGCCTCCTGCCCTGCCTCGCCGCGCTCCGCCGGCTGCCTCCTGCCCCGCGCTGCCTCGCCGCGCTCCGCCGGCTGCCTCCTGCCCCGCCCTGCCTCGCCGTGCTCCTTCGGACGCCTCCTGCCCCGCTCCGCCTCTCCGTGCTCCGCGGGAAGGGAGCGGCGGCGGCCGCCTCCTGCCCTGCCTCACCGCGCTCCTCCGGCCGCCTCCTGCCTCGTCGTGCTCCTCCGGCCGCCTCCTGCCCCGCCCTGCCTCGTAGTTCTCCTCCGTCCGCCTCCTGCCCCGCCCCGCCTCACCGTGCTCCGTGGAAAGGGAGCGGCGGCGGAGATTCTGCTGCTCACCGGCGAATATCGAGCGCTTGGGGGCCATGCGCGGCTGCGGCTGCGGGCGGTTGGAGACGCAATCTTAGGCGAGCTGCTGCTGCTTTAGAGTGCAAGCGCCGCTCCGTCGAGTCCGACGGACCAAGGATTAGTGGAGGGGCGGGCTGTGGATACTTCGGGGCGGCTGGTGGAGGCGTTGGCCTCGTCGGAAGGCCGGAGGAGGCGACCGGTGGCGGCTCTCCATGGCTGCACTGCACGGGAAGCAGGCGTTCGATGGCCAGTCCGTGTGGATGCAGATGAGATCCAGCCGTGATGAACAAATAGCAGCAGACTGTGCTGCTCTTTTCCTCCTATCTGAATTTTCTGCACATGAGCCGTGGTAAACAATCCGCAGTAGGCCGTGCTGCTCTTTTATCTATCTGAATTTTCTGCAACTCAGATCCACCAAGGAAGAGATGGACGAGGCAGTGCTGCTCCTTTCATCTATCTCAATTGCTATATGAAAATCTCTGAATTTCCAATCAGGTAAATATCACTACTAACTCTCATTTTCAGGCATAGTGTATGTGCTTCTGCATATAAAGAATATGCATGCTTCTTTCATTTTCTCTTTTCATACTTATACTGCAGTAGATAGATACATTTGTATACGCACTACCATTTGTGTCCCGTCTAATATAGTTCTTTTTTTAGGGATTGAACAACATCAGTTTTTTTTTTAGGATTAAACAACATCAGTTAGTTGTGCTTGCTTGAAGTCTTGACCCTGAGCATAACCTGATAGGATAGGAACAAGCAAAAACATTTGTTTTAATATATGCAAATAGTCACATTGTCTGTTTAGTTGAAAACATCAAAAAATAAAACTATATGATCTTTTGATTTGCGAACAGTTTTATACGAATGCAACTAATTATAGTGGCCCCAAATTGCAGATTTGGAAAGGAGGAACAGGGTACTGAAGTCTTATACATCTGCATAAGGTACATCCCAATTAAGCAGATTTGTTTTTCAAATTACTTCGCCGGAAGTTTTCCCAAAGTCGCCTTCGCCGACTTCGCCGGGAAACAAGACACCGTCCCATAGAATCTGTCCAATGTTGCCTCTCTTACTTCGCCAGATGACTGCCCAATGTCACCTCCTCAGACTTTGACGGGAAAAAAGCCGGCGTCCGGCAGTGCTCCATAGTTCGTCGGAATTTCGTCAGCGGTTCTACACTTCAGGTATGTGGACAAGCAGGCTTGAAATCATAGTCTTTGGTTCTCTGGCAACCTGCAGTTTATTGAAATTGGCGCTACTATTGAGAGGGTCGTTAATGAAAGTAACCAGGAGTTCATTGGTGACAAATTGGTTTTTCTTGCAATGGTTGCTAAATCCTACGAGGGCCTACAGTTTAACTCCTGTAATTTTCTTCTACCAAGCGTGGATTAGCTCGTGTAGTAGCTATCTTTAATTTGCAGCCGAGTTTACTTATGGTTATAAGATTTGCCGTAAAAGTGCCGTCATCTATTTGTCTACATATATACAAATGGAAGAAAAATCTGGAGGAAAAATCTTATCTAAGTTTTGGGGATTTTAATTTGTTTTGATCACTGAATCCTTGGGTTTCCTATTTTTAAACTTGCGCTGAGTGATAGCATGAACCCTCATTGTTTCTTATAACAGGCACAACACAAATCAGCAGGTAGATGACTCTGAATTGTTACTTACAGTCAAGTTAAAAGTCCTGGTGGGGTGTGTTGGTTATTTTGGAAAATCTGGTATGCAAATGTTAATGTCACATAGATAGTTTGATTAGACTCAGCTTGTTGGTTACTTTAATACAGAGTAAGTAACATGGCCGTGATTAGTATTGCGGGTGTCCATTAGTACTACCAACGTACTAGAGCCAGTTACAAATAGTACGGACATGTACTACTCAGCATCGCCTCTGCATCCTAATTTCTAAGTGACTGTGATCTCATGTCGGTGGCCAGGTTGGCCGGTGGTACCCATTCTATGTGGGTTGGATTGTATCGGTTTTAGCCCGGATTTCCGTCAATTAACCGGGCAATTCTCACTTCTTAATTAATGAAAATGGCAAGTCTTTTGCCTCGTTAAAAAAAAAAAATCTAAGTGAACTTGCTGCTGGACAATTACTGTTCTGAAACAATGGTGAAAATTTCACACTTTTTCTTGGCTGAAGGCAGTTTACAGAACATAGCCAATTAATTTTTTGTATGATTCAAAGCTCGCTAATTATTTCATCCGGAGATAAAATGATAGTAGTTTGACACTTTCTGCATGGCCGTAGCTTTCTTATTTTTTTAAATGTATCTCATTACCCCACACACTAGATTGATTCAGATATTAAAGGTACAGCGGCCGACTTCCCAGCGCTGGGTGGCGCATCTGAGGCGCAGTCCCATGCCCAGGCCTAGATAGGTCTCGAGTCTTTTTTCTTTTCTTATTATTGCGAGGGAGAGGAGAGTTTAGAGGAGAGAAGAGGAGACAGTTTTGTAACGGAGCTACTACGTGGTATCATGTGTTGCACTGGGTTTATTTGTAGTATAAGTTTTGGTGTTAGTATATGTGGCTTGATTTGGTTTATAAAAACATTACGAAGAAGAAACATGATAATTACTTAAACATGTGCGGCCACTAGACTTTTCATGATCAGGTAACCTTTGGTGCAGGGAAAATTACTGAGATGTTGTTCCATATTTTGAATCTTTTCTACTTGAGAATATTTGTTGTTGGGCATTGCTTCTGCAGTACTGAAACCCAACTCAACATGAGTTTTACTAGCCCTTGAGGTTCTGAAAGGCTTGTACATGTGTATCAGTTTCAGCCCAATTTTCGGTTAATTTGGCGATTTTCACTCTCTTCTTAATCAAGGCCTGTTGCCTTGTTTCAAAAAAAAAAAAAAAAGATGAGATGTAGCTGCCGATCACGTGATGCAGTGGCATCTGAAACCACTTACTGTACTTTCCAGATTCTCAGATTACATCCTTGAGAAAGAGTTTACACTGCAGGCTATGTTGTTCTGCTGTTAGGCTACACTGAGACCATCACATTCTCCATCTCAACATGAGTTTTACTGTATTTTAGTAGGTCATTTCTGAAACTGTCCCAGCCCGCAGTAGCTTAATGCAATGAGACCCTGTTTGTTAACATGTGTCGGTGACAGGAATCATTCTGCTTCGCTTCATTCCAGTGAAGCGTATAATGATGTTCGTTTTGTCCGTCTATTAATTCTGGTTGCAGGGCTGCTGTCTGGCCCGTCCGTGCAGAGCAGAGTGACATGAAGTTGTGGCCCTTGTGTGGAGGAGATCATCTTCTACCTGCATGGTGCTCGTCATCAACACCAGAGGGAGTTATTTACTCAAAACCATCAGAGCGGTAAAAATTAGGTGCCACATTTGTGTCATGGCACAAAAACACTATCAACTTTGTCTAACTTATAACGCGGAGCACTGATGGTCTAATATGTTCGGGATAACAACAAAACTGACAAGTTGGACCTCTACATTTTATTGTAGAATATAAAATTATTTCTGTTGTTTTTCAGCTTAGCGGAAAAGTTCATTAGAAGATTCGACTAGCATCCAACCAGAGGAATAAGACGAAGGTTAGCAGTCTTACAAGTTTAAAAAGTGTGACAGGGGTAGGGATTTTGTTTTTCTGGTAACACGGTACTTGGTCAGGTTTTAGAGAATGGTCACAGGTCTCATAGTTGTGAAAGCTTTGCTATGTTGTTCGAGAAATTATATAGCCGGTGTGGTGAAAATTCTTATTTATGGTTAATAAATGATGTGGTTGCTACTTTGTTAAGTTCAAGCCTGCCTAATGCGCTTCTTACCCTTTGTGTACGGCTTAATGTCAAAACACCAAACTTAACATGTGGTTATTTAATTCAGTCAAGTCATTAGTAGTTGTCTAATGTACAAAAGTGTAATGTTCTCCTCATGCCTATTCCGATGTTTCAACTATATTACTTCTCTTACGGCTTGTTCGGTTAATCCTCTCCTCAAGACGATTGGAGGGGATTCGCGGGGATTGGGACCTATTTTGTCTTACAAGTGGTTTAAATCCCCCTCAAATCTCTTCAATCCACGCGGATCCACACTCAACCGAACAAGGTCTTAAGAAGATTTCATGCTCCCGCCCAGATTTCTTTTTGATGGTAATGTTCACGATTGACTAACTGCTGTCTAATTAGAGCAACTAGCCCACAAAATACGCCATATTAGATCATTAGATTACCTACTAATCGACCTGACTTTGACTAGAACGCTTGCTCGAATGCTTGTGGATGATTCCACAACTCGGTGAAAGAATTTCAGGAACCAAATCCGCAACCTGTTGTTCAGCAAAGGACACTTTCTGGAACTTTTTTTGGATTCTTGACCGATAGGATGCAGTTGCAGAAATGTTAGATGTTGAATGCTACAGGACTTGTGATAGATATGTTGCGTGCGAATCGGTTGACCGATAGGATTCAGTTGCAGAAACATTAGATGTTGAATGCTATAGGACTTGTGATAGATATCTCGCAGCACTTGCTTTGAGATATCATTTAGATGACAGCTCAAAGAGCCTGTCTAATACTCTACAGTGCATAATTGCATACCATATTTGTTTATCAGTGTAGTTTAATAGCGTGTCTTCCCGTGATCTTATCTGTTGTTTATATTCCACGAAAGAAACATGTATGCAGTGTTCGGTTTTGTCCTGAAGTTCCCAGGATAATGTAGGAATCGATCATAAGATTCATGCATATCAAAGAAAGGTGAGTCTGGGCCGAAGGGCGCGCGAAAGGTGCTGCTTTGCACTCGGGACAGTTGATTATGCACTCTTTGATTTGTATCAGCAGCACTGGCTTGATCCTGTACGTATATGTATATGTATGGTGTGGCTGTAAAAATTAACGGGTTAGCCCTCACCATCCACCTCTCCTACTGCTCGGCGGCGACATGTGATCATCCAACCGAGAGAGTCAGTCACTCTGAGCCATACCAGGTCCTTCATCACAAGCTCAAAAAAACGGCGCTCCGCCTCGCCAAATGGAGCAAGCGTATCTTCTCCAAGGCCAAGGTTCAGCTACATGCGGCCAATATGATCATTCTTTGACTAGACATTGCGCAAGAGGATCGTCTACTATCCTATGAAGAGATGGACCTGCGCTCTATGCTTAAGAGACGGGTGATTAGTCTGACGGTCCTTCAGAAGGCAAGAAAGAGCCAATGCGCTAGGATCGCAAACCTCAAGGATGGAGATGCTAACACAAAAAAAATTCACTGTCGTATCAACGCCAGGAGAAGAAAGAATCACATTCATAGGATCAAGGATGCACATGGTTGGGTGACTGAGCACGAGAAAAAAGAAGAGATAATCCATTGCCACTTCTCGGAGGTCATGGGCAGAGGTAGCACAAGCAACGTTGACTTCAATTGGGATGAGCTGAACATTCAACCCCATGATTTGCATGATCTTGATGACCCCATCATAGAGGATGAGGTTTTGTCGGCCATAAAAGCGATGCCGGGTGACAAGGCACCTGGTCCGGACGGCTTCACGGGCATCTTCTTCAAACGGTGTTGGGATATCATCAAGCATGATCTCATGTGTGTCATCCAATGTTTTGACTCCCTCCATACTTCCCACTTGCAATGGCTCAACTCGGCCAATGTGGTGTTGTTGCCCAAGAAGGATGGGGCGGAAGGCGTCTCCGACTATAGGCCAATTAGCCTTGTGCATGCCATTGCCAAGATTATTACCAAGATTCTTTCCTTGAGGCTTGCCCCCCACATGGATGCACTCATCTCCAACGCCCAAAGTGCCTTCATAAAAAAGAGGAGTATACATGACAACTTCATGTATGTTCACAACTTCGCGCGCCAGTTGCACAAATGCAAGACTTCCACCCTACTCTTCAAGCTCGACATTAGAAAAGCATTTGACTCGGTCAAGTGGGAATACATCCTCGACCTTTTACAACGCAAGGGGTTCCCTTGCAAATTCCGGAATTGGATCGCCGCTCTGCTTTCATCATCCTCTTCATGCATCCTCCTCAATGGGCTTCCGGGGCACCCGATCAAGCATGGTCGTGGTTTCCGTCAAGGGGACCCGATATCGCCGCTGAAAGGATCGATATGGTTGACTAGAGGGGGGGGGGGTGAATAGGCAACTAACATTTTTTAGTTTTTCTTAACCACTTTAAATTAAGCGTCAAAGTAAGTTGTCTAGATATTCTACTAAGATGACAACTAATGGAAAATAAGGATAACAACTTCACAAGCAAGCTATAGGAGTTAAACAAGTAATGCTTGCACAAGTAAAGGTAAGAAATAACCACAAGAGGAACCGGTGGAGACGAGGATGTGTTGCCGAAGTTCCTTCCCTTTGAGGGGAAGTACGTCTCCGTTGGAGCGGTGTGGAGGCACAATGCTCCCCAAGAAGCCACTAGGGCCACCGTATTCTCCACACGCCCTCACACGATGCAAGGTGCCGTGAATCCACTAGTGGTGCCCTTGAAGGCGGCAACCGAACCTTTACAAACAAGGTTGGGGCTATCTCCACAACTCGGAGGCTCCCAACAAAACCACGAAGCTTCACCACAATGGAATATGGCTTCGAGGTGACCTCAACCGTCTAGGGTGCTCAAACACCCAAGAGTAACAAGATCCGCAAGGGATTAGTGGGGGGAATCAAATATCTCTTGGTGGAAGTGTAGATCGATGCCTTCTCAAGCAATCCCGAGCAAATCAACAAGTTTGATTGGCTAGGGAGAGAGATCGGGCGGAAATGGAGCTTTGGAGCAACAATGGAGTATGTGGGGGAAGAGGTGAGTCTTCTTGGGGAAGAAGACCCCCTATATATAGTGGGAGAGCAAATCCAACCGTTATGCATGTTTTCTGCCCGCAGAGAGCGGTAGGTACTACCGCTTGCTGAGCGGTACTACCGCTATGTGTGCGGTACTACCGCTAGGCAAAAACAAGCGTGCCGAGGACAACCACGGATGAAATAAATTACATCCGTGGCTACCTCCGCAGAAATACGGTAGTAGCAAAACACGACGCGATACTACCGCTTGGAGCAAGCGGTACTACCGCTTGGAGCAAGCGGTACTACCGCAAAGGGTACGAAAGTAAAAAACTACTTCCGCACCTACTTCCACACTTGGTACAGTGCTGTGCCAGATACATGGTACTACCGTTCTGGAGCCGCGGTACTACCGCTTGTGCGGTACTACCGTGTCTTCAGGCGGTACTACCGTGTGGCTGTGCGGTACTACCGCTTATGGAGCGGTACTACCGCGTGCCAGGCAGATGTTTTAGCTAAGAAGTCATGGTTTGCATATACGATAATAATCGGTTGGAACTCCAGAGAAGCAAGGGAAAGGTGGTGTGAGAGTAAGATGTGTACGTGTTGATTCCACCCAAACCTATCCGAAACGGACCCCCTCTTAATAGTACGGCTTTCCTATTACTCAAAGCCACCGACAGGGAGCAAAAAAGGAAACACCGTCTTCCATCGAATCCGAGGGGCAAACAATCGTCTTGTGCCTAAGTGAGATATACCTGTAGGAGCTTAGAGCACACGATTAGTCCGCAAATGCATTGTCATCAATCACCAAAACTACTCAGGGAGAACTATTCCCTTACAATCTCCCCCTTTTTGGTGGATTGATGACAATACGGGATTTGCACAGTGATAAGATAAGAGAGTATGCAATCCTAAACACTAGAATATAGGTGAGCTCCCCCTAGATGTGTGCCTACACGAGAAAATGCTTTGGACTGCACAACACACATACTAGGTTCAATGCTCCCCCTATATTCTACAAATAATATACTCCTTATATAAAAACTGAGCACATAAACAAGGGAAAGTAAACTAACTGCTCACGATATATTAATAAAGACATAACTAAGAGTTTAACGATAGAGAAGCATATGTCTTACACCATACGATAGTCTCACGCACACGACACAAAAGCACGCAAATAAACAGAGTTCGACCAACGAAAAGAAACAACCGGCACAAGACGCAAATCACTCTCTCCCCCTTTCGCATTGAGACACCACAAGGGGGAAAGAGGACACAAAGAAGGGTGGCAGCCCCGGCGGAGGAACTCAGTCATCGTACTCACCATCAGACTCCTGCTGCTCCTCCTGATGCTCCTCATCAGACTCTGACCACTTGTACCTCTGACGGGCCATCCAAGCTGCCTCAGGGGTGATGTTGTCTTCGGACCCATTAGACACATCCTCATCGTAGACCGCCATGAGCTTCTTGTCACGCTGGCGAGACTTCTTGTCAGAGACGTGAGCCCTGTACTGACCTTGAGCTTGCATGCAGAAAAGTGCCTTCATCTTCTTCTTCAGCTTTTTAGCCCAAGAGGGCTCTGAGGAGGAAGGAGCAAATCTTCCAGGGCCTTCCTCATCAGCCTCCTCCACAGGCTCCTCATCAGTGCCCATCTGAGCCGCAGCAGCTTGCGCACGAGTGCTAGTGTTGGCCCATCGAGTCTTGATGCGAAGACGAATGGGATCATGACGGATATAGTCAGCCTCAAACTCCTCATCAGGGTACAGCTTCTCCCAAGTCTTGGAGATCAGCAGAAACAGGAATGGACCATAGATGGGTACCTTGCGAGTGTAGATCGCAAAGCGGAGCTCACACCACATGATATGGGATATGTCAAGTGGTGGAGACTGCGCCGTGCGAGCCGCTTCACACATCAGCAGCATGTCAACCAGGTATGCATGGACCTTGTCCTTGTCTCCAACGCGAGGAAACAAAGTGTTGCAAAAGATCCGATACATGATGTCCAAAAATGGGTTCAACACCCATGTCTTCTTGCCACTTGCAAGAGTCTTCTCCACATAGAATGGCAGCAGCTTGTCTTTGTTGGCAGATTCTGGATTGGCATGAGGCCGAGCTCCAACTGGGTTGTGGAGTCCCTCGTCAGGAATCTGTAAAAGATCCATGAAATCCTTCCAAGATGCAGTCATCTTGTGACCATTGGTCATCCAAGTCATTGGGCGATCATCCTTGGTGTGGAAGTGGACTGACGCATAGAACTGAGCAATGATTTCTGGATCAAAATCATGCTGAAAGGTCATGAAGTGCTCAAGTCCAAACTGCTCGACCAGATCCAGAGCCTCGGCAAAGTAGGCTCGGTTGGTGTCCCTCCGCATGTGGGCCACGTCCACCCAGTGAGCATCCACGTATAGGTTGGTCTTGCTCTTGAGCACCTCTGTGTAGATGCGATACTGCTGCTTAGTCCAGAAAAGCTCATCTCCATGAAACTGAGCACGGGGTTCTCCATAAGGGTTGTGCTTCCTCCGTGCCATGAACTCATTAGCTGGCATTTCTTCCATAGACATCGAGGATTCCTTTTGCTTGTTGGCGGCGGTCTTGAACTTGCGCTGGGGATTGGAGCCCTCTGGCACATCACTGGGGTTGCGCAGACGCTTGGACCCGGTGTCGCGGACTGGATTGGTACGACGAGCATCGGAACCGGAGCCACCACCTAAAACACAAACACAAGAACATGACGAAAGCACAAAGAGAATCAATGCAAAAGCCTCAAAAAGCACAAGAAACGAGTAGAAAGGGGAATATGTGCGTGCTACGAAGGTACTATGACACAAGCGGTAGTACTGCCTGACTGACGCGGAAGTAAAAAGTTAGTACCGTTGAGTGAGCGGTAGTACCGCTTGATGGGTGCGGTAGTACCGCACACTCTGCGGTAGTAAAATTTTACTTCCGTGATCAGAAACGGAAGTAAAAAACTAGTACTGCTTACGGAGCGGTAGTACCGCGTCGGGGTTGCGGTAGTACCGCTCGGTATGCAGTAGATTTTTTTTACTTCTGCTCCAGAGCGGTAGTACCGCGGAGGACCTTGGTAGTACCGCCCGGATCAGATCTGACGAACGGATCTGGACCAGATCGGGCGGTAGTACCACGGTTCTCCAGCGGTAGTACCGCTCGGATCAGATCTGAGCAGAACTGATCTGGATAAGACCGCGTAGATCGAACAACGGTACTACGGCTGATCATAGTAACTTGGTAGCAACATACATACTAGCATTTCTAGAGCAAGAACACTCTCCTACATCCTAATCTTCCATGGATAAGAACACGAAGAACGCAAGAACACTAAGCATCTCCCCTAACCCTAAAACAAAAACAAGGCAACAGGAAGAGGGGAAAAGGGGAGAAACCTTCATCCATGGCAAGAGGGCGAGGTGGGGAGCGATCCCACCGGTCGGAATGCGAGGAGAGTGACCGAGGGAGGAGATCCGGCGAGGTCCTCCGGCGGCGTTCTTGAGAGGGAGAGAGAGGGACGGCGTGGGGGTTAGGAGTGAATGGGTATGGGGGAGTTGGAACTCCCCCTGCCCGCTTATAACCCTCACCCATGCGAATAAGTGCGGTAGTACCGCGGTCATCGCGGTAGTACCGCTTGGGCGGAAGTACCGCACGCCAAGCGGTAGTACCGCTCTACCAGCGGCAGTAAATAAATACTGCCGTGCTGGACTTGCGGTAGTACCGTAACCTCCTTTGCGGTAGTACCGTAACCTTGCACGGTAGTACCGCTTCTCCAAGAACAAGCACGTTTCGACACGAGGCTTTTAGCAAAGAAGAGAGGAAAAACAAAAGGACGCACAAGCGAGGCAAATAACGCAACTCCACAGAGGAGGGCGGTGGCCGAGGCCACCTATGTTTGAGTTCGTTGGTATGGCACCGCAAAGAACTATCCTTGGGCCCATGACCAATACTCGGCTTGAAGCACTTAAACCAACTATTTATGGCAAATGATAAAGACTTGATCAGTTTATGCATAATGGGGGGAGGAATGGTTCATTGAGAGAACAATACTCCCCTATGTCCATGCCTACATCTAGACAGGATAACTATATTGAGTGTGAGGAGTATGTGCAAAGACTCAAGCCACATTGCTCAAATCGATGATATTTAGCTCATGCCTTAACTCGCGAAATCTTGCTTCATCCAATGGCTTCGTGAAGATATCTGCAAGGTTATCATGAGTGTTGACGTAGTGAAGCTCGATCTCTCCTTGCCTTATGTGATCCCGGATGAAGTGATACCGAATCTCTATATGCTTCGTCTTGAAGTGTTGCACCGGGTTGAGAGAAATCTTGATGGCACTTTCATTGTCACACCAAAGAGGCACTTTGTCACTAGTGACACCGTAATCCTTTAAAGTTTGCCTCATCCATAAGAGTTGAGCACAACAACTGCCAGCAGCCACATACTCTGCTTCGGTGGACGAGAGAGACACACAACTTTGCTTTTCGGAAGACCAACTAACAAGAAAGCAACCAAGAAATTGGCACCCTCCCGAAGTGGACTTCCTATCCATTTTGTCTCCCGCCCAGTCAGAATCAGAGAAACCTACAAGGTTGAAGTTTGCTCCTCTCGGGTACCATACGCCAAAGTTTGGGGTATGAGCCAAATATCGAAAGATTCGCTTGACAGCCACAAAGTGACTCTCCTTAGGTGAGGCTTGAAACCGTGCACAAATTCCTACACTCAACATAATATCCGGTCTAGATGCACAAAGGTAAAGCAAGGATCCGATCATAGAGCGATATACCTTTTGATCCACCGCTTTACCATTGGGATCAATGTCAAGTTGGCATTTGGTTGGCATTGGAGTAGTAGCCGGCTTGACATCACTTAGATTGAACCTCTTGAGCATGTCTTGAGTATACTTGGATTGTTTGATGAAGATGCCTTCTCTTCTTTGTTTGATCTCAAACCCAAGGAAATACTTCAACTCTCCCATCATGGACATCTCAAAATGTGTGGTCATGAGTGCGGCGAACTCATCATTGAAAGCTTTGTTAGGAGAACCAAAGATAATATCATCAACATATAGTTGGCATACAAACAACTCCCCTTTGACCTTCTTAGTAAAAAGAGTGGGGTCGATTTTCCCAATTTCAAACCCACGATCTTGTAACAACTCGGTAAGATGCTCATACCACGCACGTGGGGCTTGTTTAAGGCCATAGAGTGCCTTATAGAGTTGGTACACGTGATTGGGGAGCTTAGGATCCTCAAACCCCGGGGGTTGTTTAACATATACCAACTCATTAATAGGACCATTAAGAAATGCACTTTTCACATCCATTTGTTGCAATTTAAAGTTATGATGGGAAGTATAGGCAAGCAACAAACGAATGGATTCAAGACGAGCAACGGGGGCAAAGGTTTCACCGTAGTCGATACCCTCGACTTGGGAGTAGCCTTGAGCCACCAAACACGCCTTGTTGCGGATGACAATGCCATGAGCATCTTTCTTGTTCTTAAAGATCCATTTGGTTCCAATGACATTATGGTTCTCATTTGGCCTTGGCACCAGATGCCACACCTTGTTACGCTCGAAGTTATGGAGTTCTTCATGCATGGCATTGAGCCAATCAGGGTCTTCAAGCGCCTCATAAACCTTCTGAGGTTCAACACAGGAGACAAAAGCTTGATGAGCACAATAGTTTGCTAATTGTCTACGAGTGCTTACCCCCTTTTGATGCTTCCTAGAATGTTCTCGATGTGATGTTCGTTGGAAGCAAGCCTGGAGGCAACTTTTGCAGCACGACGCTCTAATTGCTCTTCAAGAGTTAACTGAGGAGCATTGAGTTGATCATCTTGAGCGTCGTCAGGAGCTAGATCTTGATCCTGAGCTTCCTCTTGATCTTGATCTTGCTCGGAGGACAGAACTTGGCCTTGTGCGTCATTTGGTGGTTCTCCACCATCTTGTGATTGATCTTGCACTTGGCCTTGTTCGTCAGGTTGAGGGCCTTCACTTTGTTCTTCGGAAGCGTGTGGGCCTTGTGTTGGTGATGGTTCCACTTGAGTGGAACATTGTCCTTCTCCTTCAGCCACAAGGGGTTCCTCAATGGGTAGGATGTATCCAACACCCATTCTTCTTATGGCTTGAAGAGGAATTTCATCACCTGCATCGCAAGTACCACTTTGCTCCACTTGGGAGCCGTTATTTTCATCAAACTCTACGTTACTCGTCTCCTCAATGAGTCCATTGGACTTGTTGAGGACACGGTAAGCATGAGAGTTTGTAGCATAACCAACAAATATGCCCTCGTGAGCTCTAGATTCAAATTTAGACAAGCGAACACCTTTCTTGAGAATGAAACACTTACACCCGAATACCCGGAAGTACTTGAGATTGGGCTTGTTACCGGTAAGTATCTCATACGGAGTTTTGTTCAAGCCTTTGCGAAGATAGAGCCGATTTGATGCATGGCAAGCGGTGTTGATGGCTTCGGCCCAAAAGTTGTATGGAGATTTGAATTCAGCCATCATGGTTCTTGTCGCATCCATCAGAGTTCGGTTCTTTCTCTCCGCTACACCGTTTTGTTGAGGGGTATATGGGGCTGCATATTGATGTTTGATCCCCTCATCACTAAGGAACTCATCCAAGGTGTAGTTCTTGAACTCGGTGCCGTTGTCACTTTTGATCATCAAAATCTTTGCTTCATGTTGTCGTTGAGCTTCATTTGCAAAGTTGATGACGGTTTGTTGGGTCTCACTCTTCTTCTTGAAGAAGTATACCCAGGTGTATCTTGAGTAATCATCCACAATCACCAAGCAGTACTTTCTACCCCCAAGACTATCGAAAGATGGAGGCCCAAAGAGGTCCATGTGGAGGAGCTCTAAGGGTCTCTTTGAATATATGATAGTCGTCGGAGGGTGAGCCGTCTCATGTAACTTTCCTTCAATGCAAGCCCTGCAAGCACGATCTTTGGCAAAGCTAACATTTGTTAGTCCACGGACATGGTCCCCCTTGAGAAGACTTTGCAAAGATCTCATATTGACGTGGGCCAAACGGCGATGCCAAAGCCATCCCACATCAACTTTAGCCATTAGGCATGTCGCGACCTTAGTGGGTTGCTTCGAGAAGTTAACCGCATAAAGGCCGTTCTTGACATGCCCAACATAGGCTACTTTAAGAGTCTTGCTCCACAAGAGGGCCACGGTATCAATATCAAAGAATGTAGCAAAGCCCATGAGTGCAAGTTGGCGAACAGAAAGTAAATTGTATGCAAGGGACTCAACAAGCATGACTTTCTCGATCGTGAGATCATGAGAGACAACAACCTTGCCAAGCCCCAATACCTTAGAAGATGAAGCATCACCCCATTCGACGTTGGTGGCCATAGATGAACCTAGATGCATGTCCACCACCAAGTCTTTGCTTCCGGTCATATGATTTGTCGCTCCGCTATCGATCAACCATGATCCCCCACCGGAAGCAAACTCCTACAAAAGATCAATGCTTGGATTTAGGTACCCATTTGGTAATGGGTCCTTTGAGGTTAGTAACAAGGGTCTTAGGAACCCAAATGGACCATTCAATGTACTCATAAGAAGAACCAACAAATTTAGCAAACACATGACCATCACTAGCACGACATAAAACATATGAAGGATTAAAGTCGCCGGCCATGTTTGATGGTATGGTGGAGTTTTTCTTGACACCACCACTTTCCACCATTTTCTTCTTCTTTGATGTGCCCTCTCCTTCTTTCACAAAAGATTGTCGGAGAGGGGGTGGTTGATTGGTCTTGTCATTCTTCTTCTTCTTGGGCTTAGGAACAAACCCAATTCCTTCCTTTGCCACAACCTCCTTTTGATTGCTCAAAAGGGTGTTGAGGTTCTTCTCACCTTGTATGCAAGTCACACGGCCTTTCTCAAGTTGCTTCTTCAACTCGGCATTCTCTTCAACAAGATGCACATGCTCGCAACACGGGTTAGTAGCATTTGCATTATCAATTAATACCATGCGAGGAAAGATAGCCTTTTCCTTGGTTAGCGAAACTTGGAGTTGATCATGAGACTCCTTGAGAGTAGCATGCATACCTTTCAAGGCCTTGTGAGCCTTGTCAAGTATGTCAAACTCCTCTTTGAGTTTCGCATGGTCAACCTCAAGTTTTGCCTTCTCGGAATTAAGTACACGAGAGACAACTAATGCATGATCAAGATCTTTATTTAATTTAGCATGACCATCGTTGTGTGACTCCTCAAGAGCCAAACGAAGACCACACTCTTCCTCTAGGGCGTTAGAGAGATCTGATATCTCATCGGCATAGTCTCGACTATGTCCTTCCATTTTAGTAATGGTTTCCTCGTGAGCCTCGATCATGTCGTTGGCCTCACCGAGTTGTTCCAAGAGAGCAACAAAATGCTTCTTGGGTTTTCCCTTGAGATTTTTCATGAACAACTCAAATTCATTTTCTCCCTCCTTAGCACCCTCACTCTCATCAATACAATTCGTCAATGAAGGATTAGAAGAGATAGTAGTATTTGTTGGAAATATGCCCTAGAGGCAATAATAAAAGTATTATTATTATATTTCCTTATTCATGATAATTGTCTGTTATTCATGCTTGAATTGTATTGTACGGAAACAGCGATACATGTGTGAATATATAGACCACAATGAGTCCCTGGTGAGCCTCTAGTTACCAGCTCGTTAATCAACAGATGATCACGGTTTCCTGGTCATGGACATGTGATGTCAGTGATAACGGGATCACATCATTAGGAGAATGATGTGATGGACAAGACCCAATCCTAAGCATAGCACGAGATCGTATAGTTCGTAATGCATAAGCTTTTCGGTGTCAAGTAATTATTCCTTAGACCATGAGGTTGTACAACTCCCGGATGCCGTAGGAATACTTTGGGTGTGCCAAACGTCACAGCGTAACTGGGTGGCTATAAAGGTACGCATCGGGTATCTCCGAAAGTGTCTATTGAGTTGGTACGAACCGAGACTGGAATGTTGTCACTCCGTATGACGGAGAGGTACCTCTGGGCCCACTCGGTAAGACATCATCATAATGAGCTCAATGTGACTAAGTAGTTAGTCACGGGATGATGGATTACGGATCGAGTAAAGAGACTTGCCATGACGAGATTGAACAACGTATCGGGCATACCGATGATCGAACCTCGGGCAAGTACCGTACCGATGGACAAAGGGAATAACATACGGGATTAAGTGAATCCTTGACACGGTGGTTCATCCGATGAAGATCATCGAGGAACACGTGGGAACCAACATGGGTATCCAGATCCCGCTGTTGGTTATTGACCGGAGAGTGGTCTCGGTCATGTCTACGTGTCTCCCGAACCCGTAGGGTCTACACACTTAAGGTTCGGTAACGCTAGGGTCGTAGAGATACATGCACGTGGAAACCCGAAAGTTGTTCGGAGTCCCGGATGAGATCCCGGACGTCACGAGGAGTTCCGGAGGTAAAGATTGATATATAGGAAGTCAGGTTTCGGCCATCGGGTGATCTCCGGGGGTCACCGGGAGCGTCCCGGGACCATCGGAGGGGCCCCAGGGGTCCACCGGGTGGGGCCACCCATCCCGGTGGGGACCCTAGGCCGCAAGGGGGAAGGGTCCAGCCCTAATGGGCTGGCGCACCACTTGGGCCCTCCTCCCCATGCGCCTAGGGTTGAAACCCTAGGGGGGAGGGGGCGCCACTTGCCTTGGGGGGCAAGGACTCCCCCTGGCCGCCGCCCCCCCTTGCGGATTGGATCTGCAGGGGCTGGCTCACCCCCCTGGCCCCCTATATATATGTGGGGGGGGGGGGAGAGGGCAGCCGCACCATTGCCCTGGCGCCTCTTCCCCTCCCGTCACAACTCCGTCTCCTTAACGCAGGGCGCCCGGCGAAGCCTTGCTGCAATTTCCACTGCATCCACCACCACGCCGTTGTGCTGCTGGATCTCTGACGACTTCTCCTCCCCCTTGCTGGATCAAGAAGGAGGTGATGTTGCTGTACCGAACGTGTGTTGAACGCGGAGGTGCCGTCCGTTCGACGCTGGATCATCGGTGACGAAGAACGCGAAGAGTACGACTACTTCATCCACGCTTCTTCGAAAGCTTCCGCACGCGATCTACATAACGGTATGTAGATGCACTCTTACTTGCTCGTTGCTAGATGTCTCCTTAGTTGGATCTTGGTGAAAGCGTAGAATTTTTTTGAATTATGCTACGTTCCCCAACAGTATTGATGTTTGGGGTTACCTTGTTGGTGGCCTTGGCCATGAGACACTTGGCGGTGATGTTCTCATTTGGTGAGTCGAAGAGAGATGAGTGCGGAGTAGTAGCAATTGCAATTGTGGCCATGGTGGTCACCTCATCATCTTCATCATTATCATCATCCTCAACATATTCTTCTTGGGCCACCAACCCTTTAGGAGGAGTCTTCTTGTTGAAGTTGTTCTTGTTGGGATATGACTTTGACTTGTCCTTCCGGATAAGCTTGCCTCCAAAGTCTTCTCTTTTCTCATATGGGCAGTCCGCAACGAAGTGGCTTACATTTCCACAGTTGAAGCATGTCCTCACTCATTGCTTGCCCTTGTTCCCACTAGAGTTGTTCCTGTTGAAGTTGGGTCTTGTGTTCTTCTTGCCCCAGAATTGCCTTGAAGCAAGAGCCATGTGCTCATGATAGGCATATTTGGTGTCCTCGGGGCTACACTCATCATCATCTTCCACCTCCTCTTCTTCCACACAGGCCTTGGCCTTCAGGGCAAGATTAGGCTTCTTTGATCATTGAGCTCTTAAGACCGCATTGTCGGTGGTCATGTCCAAGATACTCATGGCAACGAACTCATCCAACACTTCATGAGATGACAAGTGGTGGAAATCCGGTCTCTGACGAATGACAGAGGACATGGCCTTATGATAGGGCATCATGGCCTTGAGGAACTTGCGCTTGATCCAGTTGTCATCCGTGTCCTTACTGCCATGATCTCGAAGAGAGACCACAAGAGTGGTTAATCTCCGATAAAGTTCACGAGGATCTTCTTCTTCGATCATGGCAAACTCATCGGCTTCATCTTGCACAACTTCATAGTTAGAGCGTTGAATGCTAGTGCTTCCCTTGTACATAGTGCCAACATGCTCCCAAGCTTCCTTGGCCACAGTGAAGGGTCGAAGATGTGCAATGTCTTCTGGAGGAATAGCATCTTGAAGAATGCAAAGAGCGGACTCGTTGAACTGATGATCTGCAGTTTCTCTTGGAGTCATGTTGTCGGGATCATGCGGATAAAAATCTTGCTCAATGATTCTCCAGAGGTTAGTAGAACAATGATTTATATGACGTTTGAAACGGAACACCCAAGTAGAAAAATCGATTTTTTTTTTATAAACTTGGGAGGAGGCCCAACGGAATTTAAATGCGGTGTAGGAACGGGTCCTCCATAGTGAGTAGGAGGAGCGGAGTGGGCAAAGATCCCACTCCCATTCTTAGTAACAGGGGCTTGTTGATACGTCCAAAACGTATCTATAATTTCTGCTTGCTCCATGCCTCTTTTGGGTGATATTGCTATGATATTTATACACTTCCATACACTTTTGATCATATTTGGACTAACCTGTTAACTCAGTGCACCCCAGTGCCAGTTTCTGTTTTCTGCTGTTTTTGTATTTCAGGTTTTCCCATTACGAAAACTGCCAGAAAAATCCCAAAAAAATTATATAAAAAATCAGCATTCTAGAAGCTTCCCGGTAGCCAAAGTACAGCCGGAGGGGGGCCACCAGGGCTCCAGGCGCCCTGGTGGCGCGGCCCCCCTCCTGGCCGCGCCGGGGGGGGCGCCTGGGCCCCCCAGGCCTCCGCTGATGCCCCCCTTTGGCATATATTTATATCGTGTCCCGAAACCCTCGAGACGGAACCCTTTTTCGCGATCTCATCTCTGTTCCGCCGCCGCCGCGCTTCCAAGATCGGGAGCACTAGGAGAACTCTTCCCGGCACCCTGCCGGAGGGGGGGATCACCACCGGGAGCCTCTCCACCACCATGGACGCCTCCCGGATGAGTTGTGAGTAGTCTCCCTTGGACCATGGGTCCATGACCAGTAGCTATGTGATGTTCTCCTCCCCTTCTTGTGCTTCACTAATTAGTCCTCGTGAGCTGCCCTACATGATCGAGGCACATATGTAATCCTTATGCTGTTGCTATGTTGAGTTTGCTGGGATCCGATGGATTGTGAGACTATGTTCAGATTGTGTTTGAGTAATATATTTGATCTACCTCTTTTATATTTATGTTCGTAAGTAATTCTTGCATGTTCTCCGTTGTTACTTATTGCTTTGGCCAAGTAGTAGGTAGTGACTCCAAGAGGGAACGTTATGCTTGATTGTGGGTTCATGCCCCTCGATGACTAGCTTGAGTGACAGAAACATGAGTCTAGGGGATGTGTTGTTGCCACAAGGGGGAAAACAACGGTGCTTGTGCCCGCGGGTGCAAGGATTGTTTACTTTACGCAAAGTTCTTTTAATGCAGTTGTCTGTTGCTTTGAGTTTACACTATGGGTGGGACTCGCAACTTAATACCAGCGAGATGTTCTGGATAGATATCTCAAGGTGGATGATTAGTAGTAGATGCAGATGGATTTCGGTCTACTTGCCTTGGCGTACCGCCCATGCTTTGAACCTCTACCTTTCTTGCAACATAGTTAGCATTGGTTTGCGCACATAATTCTGTCAATTGCCTAGCTGTAATTTGTTCACCTCACATAGCTGTTTTATCATCTTTTGGGAGAGAGACATCACTAGTGAACATCATGGGACCCCGGTCCATATTACCATCACTGATCACATCCGCTATTTACTTTACGCTTTTACTTACTATTTGCAGCATTACCTATCACTATTATCACTTGCGTTTGATCCTTTGTAAACTACAAGGCCGGAGGGATTGACAACCTCTCTGTACTCGTTGGGAGCAAAGTTATTTGTATCTGTGTGCAGGTCCACGTTGATTGCTAATATCTGGCGCCGTTAGCAGTTGACACCTTCTTGTTGAAACTGGGAGTCTCAGGGAAATCGATCCTTGGTATCTTTGCCAAGGGAAAACTTCCGCTACACTGCATCTCAAACCTTCCACTTGGGGTAACCAACGAGGGGCGAGAAGCCATCACTTGTTCACTACTAGCTTCTCCCTTGTCGGGATTAGCCTCCGATACGTTAGTGGCGGGACGAACCACTTCCAACGGAGCGGTGGAAACTTTAAGCCCCTCAAGCAAATCTTTAAACATGCCTTTGACCTCGCTCGCTAGTGACTCTTTCAATGTGGTCAAGGCCACATTGAACTCCTCACGAGAGACCGAGGCCCCCCCATCAGATGTAGGCAAGGACGGAGTTCCACCGGAATGGTTCTCCGTCTCGACTACGTTGTCACCCATACTCTTTGGATGGTAAAGTCCTTAAAAAGAGACGAGGCTCTGATACCAATTGAAAGGATCGATATGGTTGACTAGAGGGGGGGGGGTGAATAGGCAACTAAAATTTTTTAGCTTTTCTTAACCACTTTAAATTAAGCGTCAAAGTAAGTTGTCTAGATATTCTACTAAGATGACAACTAATGGAAAGTAAGGATAACAACTTCACAAGCAAGCTATAGGAGTTAAACAAGTAATGCTTGCACAAGTAAAGGTAAGAAATAACCACAAGAGGAACCAGTGGAGACGAGGATGTGTTGCCGAAGTTCCTTCCCTTTGAGGGGAAGTACGTCTCCGTTGGAGCGGTGTGGAGGTACAATGCTCCCCAAGAAGCCACTAGGGACACCGTATTCTCCTCACGCCCTCACACGATGCAAGGTGCCGTGAATCCACTAGTGGTGCCCTTGAAGGCGGCAACCGAACCTTTACAAACAAGGTTGGGGCTATCTCCACAACTCGGAGGCTCCCAACGAAACCACGAAGCTTCACCACAATGGAATATGGCTTCGAGGTGACCTCAACCGTCTAGGGTGCTCAAACACCCAAGAGTAACAAGATCCGCAAGGGATTAGTGGGGGGAATCAAATATCTCTTGGTGGAAGTGTAGATCGATGCCTTCTCAAGCGATCCCGAGCAAATCAACAAGTTTGATTGGCTAGGGAGAGAGATCGGACGGAAATGGAGCTTTGGAGCAACAATGGAGTATGTGGGGGAAGAGGTGAGTCGACCCCCTATATATAGTGGGAGAGCAAATCCAACCGTTATGCATGTTTTCTGTCCGCAGAGAGCGGTGGTACCGCACGTAAGTTGCGGTACTACCGCTTGCTGAGCGGTACTACCGCTCTGTGTGCGGTACTACCGCTAGGCAAAAACAAGCGTCCCGAGGACAACCACGGATGAAATAAATTACATCCGTGGCTACCTCCGCAGAAATATGGTAGTAGCAAAACACGACGCGGTACTACCGCTTGGAGCAAGCGGTACTACCGCTTGGAGCAAGCGGTACTACCGCAAAGGGTACGGAAGTAAAAAACTACTTCCGCACCTACTTCCACACTTGGTACAGTGCCGGGCCAGATACACGGTACTACCGTTCTGGAGCCGCGGTACTACCGCTTGTGCGGTACTACCGTGTCTTCAGGCGGTACTACCGTGTGGCTGTGCGGTACTACCGCTTATGGAGCGGTACTACCGCGTGCCAGGCAGATGTTTTAGCTAAGAAGTCATGGTTTGCATATACGATAATAATCGGTTGGAACTCCAGAGAAGCAAGGGAAAGGTGGTGTGAGAGTAAGATGTGTACGTGTTGATTCCACCCAAACCTTTCCGAAATGGACCCCCTCTTAATAGTACGGCTTTCCTATTACTCAAAGCCACCGACAGGGAGCAAAAAAGGAAACACCATCTTCCATCGAATCCGAGGGGCAAGCGATCGTCTTGTGCCTAAGTGAGATATACCTGTAGGAGCTTAGAGCACACGATTAGTCCGCAAATGCATTGTCATCAATCACCAAAACTACTTAGGGAGAACTATGCCCTTACAGCCGCTGTTGTTCGTCCTTGCAATAGACCCTCTTCAACGAATCCTCGCCACCGTAACTCAGAAAGGCATCTTACACAAGATACGCGGGCGAGGTGCCATGATGCGTACCTCCCTCTATGCGGACGATGCGACCATCTTCATGGCCCCAATTAAGAGGGACGTTGACAACCTATCTGCCATCCTAAGGGGTTTCGGTGAGGTGACAGGCCTTTGCACCAACTTCCACAAGAGCTCGGTAGTGCCCATTCGATGCAATCATATCCCGCTGGGGCATATCCTGAGTAGCATCCCGGTGACCCGCGCCATGTTCCCAATAAAATATTTAGGCCTCCCGCTCTCGGTCAGGCAACTCTGAAAAGTCGACTTCCAATATCTCAAAGACAAGGCGGCCGGGAAGTTGGTAACTTGGGAGGGACAAACCATCACAACCATTGGACGCACTGCCCTTGTCAGATCAGTCATCACCTCTCAAGCGGTCTTCTCCATCACGCCTCTCATTGTGCCGCAGGGCACACTCCATAATCTCAACAAGTTGGAGAGGGCCTTTCTCTGGTCTGGTTCAGACAAGACGACCGATGCAAAATGCAAGGTCAACTGGGACGTGGTCTGCAGGCCCACGAATTATGGAGGCCTTGGGGTCCTCAACACTGACAAGTTTGCTCGGGCTCTGCGACTGAGGTGGCTTTGGTATGAATGGAAGGAGCCAAACAAACTTTGGGTTGGATTGGGCAACCCTTGTACCGAGGACGACCTGGATTTCTTTTATGCCTCAACCACAATCATCGTCGGAAATGGTGCGAAAACACCTTTCTGGGATGCCCCGTGGTTGTTTGGTCGCACGCCCAAAGATGTTGCCCCGCTTATCTATCAAGCCGCGAAAAGAAAGAGCTGGAAGCTGCGAGAAGCCATACGTGGGAACGCTTGGATGACTCACATCAAGCATGACACGGTTGTCTCCGCTGCCCACGTCCGAGAGCTTTTCTCGCTATGGACACTTCTGCATGGCTTTCACCTCGATGACCAAGTTGAGGATGACATTGTTTGGAAACATGCTATAGACGGAATATACTCGGCGGCCACTGCTTATAAGGCGCAGTTCCTTGGCCTAACGCACTCGCCCATTCACTGCATGGTTTGGAAAGCCTGGGCTCCCCCTAAGGTCAAATTCTTCGCTTGGTTGACCCTGCAAGACCGGATTTGGACTACAGATCGGTTGGAGCGGCGCGGTTGGGAAAATTGTGGACTTTGCCCACTTTGCAAGAGGGTGCAAGAATCAGGAATCCACCTTTTCGTCAAGTGCCGCTTCTCCATTCGGCTCTGGCGATCAGTCATTGACAAGTTCGGTCTTGCGCACATTGACACCTCCGATTGGCACCTTCAGGACTCTCTTATGCGTTGGTGGGATAGAAGAACCGACATGCGAAATCCAGACAGACGAGCGATGGCCTCCCTCACGATGCTCGTCTCTTGGACTCTTTGGAACGAGAGAAACGCTCGGGTGTTTCGCCACAAGAGTGCACGACCGCCTATTCTTCTTCAAAATATTGTGCTTGATGCCAACCTATGGGTTACAATGGGTGCTAAGAAACTAGGGCGTATTGTTGTATGAGAGTAATTGCCATGCGGTTTATCTATAGGGTCACTTGTAAACTGTTGATAACCCTCAACCGTAAGGGATCGAGATAGTCTTCGCGGGTAAGAATAACCCAATTTATTGATTCGATACACGGAGAGCCAAAGAGTATTTATAAGCTTTGACAGTTGAGTTGTCAATTCAACCGCACCTGAAATATACTTACTTGCAACAAAAGATAAGTGGTAACGGTGATATGATAGTGATGATGGTGATAGTAAAAGTAAACAGCAAAAGTAAATAGCAAAAGTAGCAACTAGTGACCAGCAGGATTTAAAACACTGTAGGCTAGGGAGATGGATGGTTGGGCGCTGCATGGATGAGATATATCATGATTCTAACTTGGGGCAAGGCACACGGAAAAGTAATGATCATCTAGGCAAATATCAAACATTAGGCATGTATCCCGTAGGTAGTCGTACGTGCTTGCAATAAGAACATGCACAACATCTTTTGTCCTACCATCCCGCTACGAACGGGGCCAAAAGGAACTTATGGAGATTAAGGTGCTCCTGTCAAAGAGCACCGGAACAAAGCAATAAACTCAATGGATACATGTAATCCTCAAACTACGGACCATCCCCTTTGGTGTCCCAAGCTGTCACTTTTGGGATCGCCGGTTCCGAACCGTAATAGGTGCAAACAACTCATAGATAGGATCAAGAACACAAATATATTCATGCAAACACATATGGTTCAGATCTGAAATCATGGCACTCGGGCCCTAAGTGACAAGCATTAAGAATAACAAGTTGAAGCAAAGATGATAAACACCATAGTAGATGATAGGCAACATGCCCCCAACGATCTGACAAACTATTACATGATCTAACTCATCCAATCCCTACCACCCCCTTGGCCTACAACAGGGGATTACTCACACATGGAAGGAGAAGTCATGGAGGGAGGATGGAGTGGTGATGATGATGACGATGGCGACGATCTCCCCTCTCCGGAGGCCAAATCAGCCTCCAGATTAGCCCTCCCGAAGAAGAACAGAGGGTGGCGGCGGCTCCGCGACGAAAACTGGGAAAAGAACTTCTGATCTGGGATTTTTCCGTCACGAGCTAAAATACGGGTCAAAGTAGGGCACCAGGGGAGGTGGGGCCCACCCAGGCGGCCTCCCGGCGCGGCCAGGGGGTGGGCCGCGCCACCAGGGCGCCTGGAGCCCCCCTGGCCCCCATCAGGCCCCTCTTCTGGCACCAGGTTCCTTCGGGTGCGTGGATTTTCTATGATTTTTCGTGAAATTTTCTGAGATACCTAAAAATCTGTTTTCCTGCACACAATAAAACCATACAGGCAGCTCTGTTGAAAACAGCGTCAGTCCGGGTTAGTTTAGTTCAAATCATGCAAGAATGAGGTCAAAACAATATCAAAAGTGTTTGGAAAAGTAGATACGTTTGAGACGTATCAACTCCCCCAAGCTTAGCATATTGCTTGTCCTCAAGCAATTCAGTTCAACGAACTGGACGCGACAAAGAAAACTTTGACAAACTCTTTTGCTTCATTAGATGTATATAAGCATGTACTACGAAAAGAGTCTAACAAGTATTGAAACAATGCTATGAGGACAATGCACGGAGCGATCCTTCTTTCAAGTGACCAATCACAAATACCTAAAAGTAAATAATACACTACTGAAAATCAAGACAAGATTACATTGCACATAGCTTGAGCATATTAGGGTGGTATCTCGCTGGCCTCCATGAGTGAAGCAAAACATAAATGCAGAAACTCCTCCAGAGTTTTAAAGGAGACTAGAACTAAGAATTTCAGAATAAATAATATCACAAGCATGCAGAAGACAATGTAATACTTTGGGACAATGCACATTACACTCAGAATGACAATTATGCTCTCCTAGTTGGTGCTTTGAAGAAAGAAGGTGGAGACTCTCGAACCGTGGCTTTTGTTGGCAAGGTTGAAAACCCGTGGTCGGAAACAAAAACTAAATCATGTACCAGAGCTCTTGGTTTTAAAAACAGAGGTAAAAATGTTTTTGAGAGGTGCATATTTCGTCAACGAATGCTAGCAGATAACTCAATCACTTATTGAGCTGGACAAGTTTCGAGGAACGGCTCCCGCATGAGGACGATCACATCCTCTTAATCTCCTTTGTTTATCACTGCCAAAGTTTTCTGATTTCTCATGAACAAAGCGTGAAGGAGGGTTTGTTTGTTGTATAATTTTTAATGAGCCGGGCGCACTCTATGCCAGTTCCTTCTCGTATTATGGGTTTGCAGATTAGACATGCAATCCCGGGGTGAAACTTGTCCAACTTAAAAAGATCATGAATTAACTACTACTTCCTCATGAGCTAAAACAGAGGCACAAAAAGAGAAATGCTTTTGATTAATTTCGAGATGGTACATGAAAGTCTTCGTTAGGAATGGCAGGTAAATACCATGTATAGGAAGGTATGGTGGACTCATATGGCATAACTGGTTTTAAGGATTTTGGATGCACAAGAAGTCAGTCCGCTTAGTACAGGTGGAGGTTAGCAAAAGACTGGGAAGCGACCAACTAGAGAGCAATAACGGTCATAATCATGCAGAGCGACAAAGCAACATTGAATCGGGCATGGAAGTGATATAACTATTCTAAAACTCAAAGATCATCAAGGCAGAGCAGACTTTTTAGTCTTAAACATGTGTAAACATGTGCCAAGTCAATCCAAAAATTCTCCAAAGGGAAATATCACCTTAGTATACCGAACTATGAACAGTGCAATACATGTAAATCATTTCAATAACACATTATATACTCTAGCTATTCGAGACTAGCCACAAGGAAAGCATGAATCACTGGGAGAGCATTGTAAACATAGCACTATGTCGCTACAAGCTGGTCTCTAGATCATAAGTACATGCATATGTACAAAAGTAGAAACAAGAAGAGTTCATACCGGTCTTCCTTGTTGCTTCCCTTCAGTCGATCTTCGTCATTACTGCCTCGTCACTTGCACGATCGAACGTAGGAAATATGATTAAATGCCATCACGGACTCGAGTTGAACTATGAAAACAAAGCAAACTAAAGAGAGAAAGGAAATCTTTTTGGATTATTTCAAAGGTTGAACGAAAGCAAAAGAAAGAGAAAATCTTTTTGTTGTTTTTGCAAAGAGAGAAATAAAGAAGAACGGGCAAAAACTTTGAAAAGATCAAAGCGAATAAAACGGATAACACAATGGAAAAGTGAGAGGGGCACGTACTCCCCCAAGCTTAGGCTTTTGGCCTAAGTTGGTAGCAGCTACTGCCCCCAGGAGCCTCCTGCTCCGGGGGTATGGTGGTGAGTCCAAGGGTCGTAGAAGGATGCTGGCGCGTACACCGAACTCCTCGGGGTCTCCCACGAGGAAGGGTCCGTACGCCAAGCAGAGGAAGACCCTTCACCAAACTCGGTGGCGGTTTCTTCCTGAAAAGGTGGTAACTCACCGTGCTCCTCCTCATCGGGCACAACCCCCTCCATGGGGTTATGAAACTGATGCTGGGCCATGAACTCATCGAACTGAATAACATCAAAGGACCATCCGTTCCTGCGAGAAAAATCAAACAAAAGAGGTGCAGGTAGACGGATCTCGCGTTCCGCGGTAGTTCCGAAATGCAAGATATAAACAAGATTATCAAGCTCAGAAGTCATGGTAACAAACTTATGCCTTTTCATAGCAGCAAGATCAAAGCTTAAATAAGTAAAAGGATTATCATCAGGGTGTGGGGTGCCTCCAAGATGTTCTAAGATAAGTGTGGCATAAACGCCACCATATAAGTCTCCCTTGTTACCGTTCATAGCAAGGCGTCGAGCAATTAAGGCACCCAGATTATAATCAGACCTCCCTGAGAGGGCGGCTGCCAGGATAGCAATATCCGGCGCAGAAATGTTGCTCGTGTTGTCACGAGCTAACACCCCTCTAGCAACATAATATGCAAAATACCTGAGGTGAGGGAATAGAATGCTGGAGATCTTTGACCGATGAATATCCCTCATACCCATGCTGCAGAGAGAGTTGAAGACGGTTTTCAGCTCGAAGGGCTAAGAGGTCATCCTAGCCGTCCTCCCAATGTTTGGCACACCTATTATTTCACAAAACTTTCCCAAAGGCATGGTGATAAGATCATTGTAAATTTTAAACTCAATAGCACCTGAATCAGGATTATATCTAAAACTGTTAATGAAACTGGAGGTGAGTTTTTGATACTGAGTAACACGGCACGTGACGAGCCGTGTCAGACCTGCATTAGCACAAAGATTATAAAACTCATCCTTGATTCCCGCAGCTTCAAGGAATTCATCACATGGAAACGTCATAGCACGTGCTGGACTTGTGTCTTCCAACAACTCTAGGGGCACATGATCTTCATTATAGCTCACCCTAGCAGTCGAGGATGAAGCTGCGGCTCTAGTAACTCGATCGGAGTGCGTGGGCCTCCTCTTCTCAAGCCACCCCTTTGCCCTTCCTAACAAACTCATTTCTGAAATTTTTGGCAAATTACAAAAACAAGGATTAAAACAAGGTGGGTTAAGGCAAACTACTCAACTTACTTGCCCAAGGCATAAACTTGCATCAAAACTTGGAAAATAACTTTCTACACATGCATGCAAGCTCATCTATACAGCACCAAGAACTACTAAATACTCACAAATGAAGCCACCAATCAGAAATCTAATTGGAGGGGTGGAGGAGTCACATACCAGGGAGTATTTGTTCAAAATCTCAGCTCAAATGATAGGCTGTAGAGAGAGATCGAAGAATCGCCTCCAAGAGCAGCAAGAACGCAAGAACAAGTGCAGAACTCGCGTTTTTGGAGAGAAAGAGAGAGGGAGGAAGAAGACTTACCTGGAGGGGGGCCTTGTGGGCCCCAGGCGCCCTGTGGGCGCGGCCAGGGGGCAGGCCGCGCCAGCTGGCCGCATGGGCCACTGGTGGGTCCCCCTGGCTGGCCCCAGGTACCTCTGGGTCACTCCCGACATGGAGATTTTTATTTTTATTTTTCTGGATTTTTTCTAAAAACTTCACTGTTGAAATTTTTTCGAAGTTCAAAAAGCTGCAAGACTTTTTGAAAACTTAAAGTGGTGATTAGTATTGTGAAGCTTCAAAACATAAACACTTGGTACAGCAAAGAGAACAAAAACTAAAACAAATGAAAACATAACAAGTTCAACTTTTTATCTATATAAATCATGTTTATTAGTAAGGTTGATCAAGTCTTACCAACAAACAGGCGATATATAGAGCAAAAAGTCTCACCTCTTACGAAGTAATCACTGAACCTTTACTTTGATGGACATTGTCCCCACCATAATAGTTTTGTATTTGTGATGCACATGTAATGGACAGTCCCATTCTCCAATTTTCATGGTCTCGATATTTTCTATAGAGTTGAGGGCATGCCTCCTGTCGGTCTTCTTTGGAAAATACACCGTGTGTTCTTTATCATTCACATTGAAGGTAACCTTCCCTTTATTGCAATCAATAATAGCACCTGCGGTGTTAAGAAAAGGTTTACCAAGAATAATGGACATGCTCCCATCCTCGGGCATGTCAAGCACAACAAAATCAGTAAGAATCAAACAATTCGCAACTTCTACTGGAACATCCTCACAAATACCTATCGGAACGGCGGTTGACTTGTCAGCCATCTGAAGAGAGATATCTGTAGGAATTAGTTTCTCTAAACAAAGCCTCTTGTAAAGAGAGAGAGGCATAACACTCACTCCTGCTCCAAGATCACATAAAGCAGTTTTGACATAATTATTCTTTATGGAGCAAGGAATGGTGGGTATACCTGGATCACCAAGCTTCTCAGGAATCTTGCCACTGAAAGAGTAGTTAGCAAGCATAGTAGATATTGCTTCATTAGGAACTTTTCTTTTATTAGTGACAATATCTTTCATATATTTTGAATAGGGAGGTAACTTAATAGCATCAGTCAACGGGATTTGAAGAAAAAGAGGTTTAATTCACTCACAAAACTTATTGTAATGCTCTTCTTCTTTAGATTTGAGAGACTTACCTGGAAAGGGCATGGGTTTCTGTACCCATGGTTCTCTTTCCTTCCCATGTCTTCTTGCGACGAAGTCTTCTCTAGTGTACCTCTTACGTTTGTCAGGTGCTTCTTCTTCTCGAACTTCAGGCGGATCATTCTTCTCATTATCCTTACCTTCAGGTTCAGCACCGTCTTCAGTCTCAGCATCGGAGATAGATACACTGTTGGGATCAACAGCTGGCTCTTCATCTATAATAGGATCATTGGAATTGTCAGCCTCCTTATGTTTCTTCTTCTTCTTTTTTGGAGAGCCAACAATTTCTTCTTCCTGCATTTGAGAATCTTGCTCGATCCTCCTCGTATGCCCCTTTGGATAGAGAGGATCTTGAGTGTTAGCAAGCAAATCTTTTTGCACATTAGAAATTTGTTCAAGCTGAGTTTGAACCATATGAAAATGCTTCACAAGACATTGAACATCATTAACTGTTCTACCTAGAACATCAAGCAAACTTTTGATAGCAAGGGAATTATCATGCAATTGACTTTGTATCCTCTCATTAAAATGATTTTGTTTCATAATAAAATTATCAAACTCATCTAAACATTGATCAGGAGGCTTACCATGAGGGATGTCACTTGCGTTGAAATCTAAAAGAGAGTGTACCTCTACCATAGGAGGGTGAGTGGTAGGCTCACACAGCTTCTCAATAGGGGGTAGATTCTTCACGTCTTCAGCTTTAATACCTTTCTCTTTAATAGACTTCTTTGCTTCTCGCATATCTTCGGGGCTTAGAAAAAACATGCCCCTCTTCTTTGGTGGTGGAGGTGGTTCAGGGACGGACCAATCTTCATGGTTTTTGGCAATCCTGCCCATCAAATCCTCTGCATCGTCCGGTGTTCTTTTCCTGAAAACACAACCAGCACAACTGTCCAAATAGGACTTGGATTCATCAGTTAGACCAACATAAAATATATCGATTAATTCATTCTTAGGGACTCCATGTCCTGGTCTAGCCCGGATCAGACTACAGTACCTCCCCCAAGCTTTAGGGAGGTGCTCATCCTGCAACTGTTTAAAGTTATAAATTCTTTGTAAAGCAGCATGTTGCATGTGAGCAGGAAAGTACTTATCAACAAAAGAGTAAGCTAAGTCTTGAGGACTCTTAATGGAACCGCATGGGAGTGAATCATACCATGCTTTAGCACCTTCCTTCAAGGAGAAAGGAAGAAGCTTGGTCACATAAAAGTATCGTATCTTCTCATCCGTGGTAAACAAGCCACCCAACTCACCGAGTTTAGTCAGGTGTGCAATAGCATCATCATTTTCTCTGCCATAAAAGGGGTCAGCTTCAACCATAGGTATAAGTGAAAGATCAACAGAGAAATCATAATCAGGATCATCAATGCATATAGGAGATGTAGCAAATTCAGGATCAGGAACGGTTTTGTTCTTCAAAGAGTGTTTTTCAAACAGCTTCTTAATAACTTTAGGGTCAGAGCCGGCAAACTCTGTCAGTTCCCTGCATAAATCTTCATCAAGCATATAGTAATCATCATCAAGGAGTCTCTCCTTGAGTTTACTCAAATCAGGATAATCGTAAGTTCCACCAATAGGGTAGCGAGTAACAGGAATTTCAATTCCAGACTTTTTTGCAGCAGCAGCGATCTGTTTCTCAAGAGCATAACCAAGTGAACTAATATCATCAAGAGTAGTGGAAGCATCATCAAGAGTATCGGACATAGTAACAGATTCAGTAGGAGCATCATGTGGTGGCGGTGAGGCAAACTTACTCATAACAGAAGGTGAATCAAGTGTAGCACTAGTGCTCAGAACAGTACCTCTTCTTGTAGTGGATAGTAAGATTGGAACCTTAGTGTCTCCTTTCTTACCCATAGCGGATGAAGTGCAGCAGGTAGGATACTTCAAGTAGACTTGTAAATATTGCTATGCTCCCCGGCAACGGCGCCAGAAAATGGTACTTGATAACCCTCAACCGTAAGGGATCGAGATAGTCTTCGCGGGTAAGAATAACCCAATTTATTGATTCGACACACGGGGAGCCAAAGAGTATTTATAAGCTTTGACGGTTGAGTTGTCAATTCAACCGCACCTGAAATATACTTACTTGCAACAAAAGATAAGTGGTAACGGTGATATGATATTGATGATGGTGATAGTAAAAGTAAACAGCGAAAGTAAATAGCAAAAGTAGTAACTAGTGACCAGCAGGATTTAAAACATTGTAGGCTAGGGAGATGGATGGTTGGGCGCTGTATGGATGAGATATATCATGATTCTAACTTGGGGCAAGGCACACGGAAAAGTAATGATCATCTAGGCAAATATCAAACATTAGGCATGTATCCCGTAGGTAGTTGTACGTGCTTGTAATAAGAACTTGCACAACATCTTTTGTCCTACCATCCCGCTACGAACGGGGCCAAAAGGAACTTATGGAGATTAAGGTGCTCCTGTCAAAGAGCACCAGAACAAAGCAATAAACTCAATGGATACATGGACCATCCCCTTTAGTGTCCCAAGCTGTCACTTTTGGGATCGCCGGTTCCGAACCGTAATAGGTGCAAACAACTCATAGATAGGATCAAGAACAGAAATATATTCATGCAAACACATATGGTTCAGATCTAAAATCATGGCACTCGGGCCCTAAGTGACAAGCATTAAGAATAACAAGTTGAAGCAAAAATGATAAACACCATAGTAGATGATAGGCAACATGCCCCCAACGATCTGACAAACTATTACATGATCTAACTCATCCAATCCCTACCACCCCCTTTGCCTACAGCAGGGGATTACTCACAATGGAAGGAGAAGTCATGGAGGGAGGATGGAGTGGTGATGATGATGACGATGGCGACGATCTCCCCTCTTCGGAGGCCAAATCAGCCTCCAGATTAGCCCTCCCGAAGAAGAACAGAGGGTGGCGGCGGCTCCGCGACGAAAACTGGGAAAAGAACTTCTGATCTGGGATTTTTTCGTCACGAGCTAAAATACGGGTCAAAGTAGGGCACCAGGGGAGGTGGGGCCCACCCAGGCGGCCTCCCGGCGCGGCCAGGGGGTGGGCCGCGCCACCAAGGCGCCTGGAGCCCCCCTGGCCCCCCTCTGGCCCCTCTTCTGGCACCAGGTTCCTTCGGGTGCGTGGATTTTCTGTGATTTTTCGTGGAATTTTCTGAGATACCTAAAAATCCGTTTTCCTGCACACAATAAAACCATACAGGCAGCTCTGCTGAAAACAGCGTCAGTCCGGGTTAGTTTAGTTCAAATCATGCAAGAATGAGGTCAAAACAATATCAAAAGTGTTTGGAAAAGTAGATACGTTTGAGACATATCAACTGTCAAACTCTATTCTCCTCTTATTTAATGTATGAGGCGAATCTTTTGCCTCCGTTTCGAAAAAAAACATGTGATCATCCATAGTGGTCCGACATATGAGGAGGACTCGGAATGTTGTGTTTGCTCCATAGTCAAGCACACGACATTGAACATATAAACCCTCCTAGCCTACCCGCCGTTCTACCGCAACCGCGCGAGGTAAGCCTCAGGGACCGAACGATCCTTTTACTGTTTCTCTGTTTTGGCTGCTGGCACCAGGTCAACCGTTGGTTTATTTTCACGTCAATAGTTGCTTTAGGAGTCGCTGATGAGTGGGGCTGGCTATGTGTGGGGTCAAAGGAATAGAGTGATTTCCCTCCAGTTCTGCGTGAAGGAAGTATACAACCCTAGGCGATCAGCAATATAAAAGGAAAAGCAACACAACTTTCATCCTGTCCTCTTAGGCTGCAGGTGGGACTATAGTTGGGAGTCCCACCACCAATCCACCAGATCCCAACACAGTTTGATATTAAAAAAGTGGGTATCCTATCAAAACTAATATGGGTTAAGTGCTTTCCTCAAAAAAATATGGGTTAAGTGGGATAAGTGGGATTCCCACTTAACAAGCTCCCACGCACGCACCGGCATCGACGAGGCTCGCGGTAACCAATTCGCGTGGCCGCATGAGCTCTATGTTAGTTACTCGTTCGCAGTTCGATGATGGTACTGTCTCACTCTCATCGCCCGCGCTGTCCTGAACGTGGATGGTAGTGCCATAGTAGTGCCATGCATGGTGGGAGGTCTAGTGCTCCCCCAGCCGCAGTACCATGCTGCCACGCCAAGAACCGCCGTCCCCGGCGCCGGCGACCATGACACAGGCGCTGGAGCAGGCGCCATATTGCGCCACGTTCTCGGCGCGGCCTGGACGAGGTTAAGAAGGCGCACGCGAGGAACTTCAAGCTCAGCCACTCCCACGCGTTCGACTACAACACACTGATGTGCGGCCACATCATCGGTGGCCGCGACCCCGCGACCGCTCTAGGGCGGTACGTCGACTTGCTGCACAACGGCGTCGAGCTCGGGTTCCTGGAGCACGCGCAGAACAACCTCATCAGCTTCTACGGCAAGTGCGGCGAGCCGGAGCTGGCACGCCGGGTGTTCGAGCAGATGGAGGCCGGGAGAGGACGGTGGCGTCCTGGAGCGCGTTGCTCGCGGAGCACACGAAGGCCGGGCAGTGGGCGGATTGCCTCGACTCGTTCGGCGCGATGGTGCGGGACGGGTGGAGGCCTGACGAGAGCTCCATGGCGAGTGCGCTCTCAGCGTGCGCGCACCTGGGCGCCTACAACGTCGGTCGGAGCGTACACTGCACGCTGCTGACGAATACCGTGACCCTGAATACGTCCATGGAGACGTCCCTGGTGGACATGCACGCCAAGTGCGGCTGTATCGAGAAGGCGACGGCGGTGTTCGACGGCATGGACGGCAAGAAGAACGAATGGACTTACAGCGCCATGGTGTTCGGCTTGGTGTTGCACGAGGACGGGCGTAAGGCGCTGCAGGTGTTTGACGCGGTGATCAGGGAGGGACACCAACCCGACGACGCCCTTGACGTGCGCGACACAGCCACGACGAGCTTCAACGCGACGCCGGGGGTGGCGCGGTGTGAGGAGGAAGAAGCATGGACGCGATGCCGGACTGGCGGGGGCGGGAGTACGCTGCGGCACTGCCCTCGCTCTATTTGTTCAGGCACGAAGTTATCTAAGTGGGATTCCAACGGGATCCAATGGGATAAGTGGGATAGTCCGATTATCATTAGGCTGGTCGTAATGGTAGTATCATAACTAGTATCATGCATGTCAACTAGACATTTTTTATGAGGTGTCACAGAATTAAATGAAGCAAGAAAGGGTTGAGTATCATATCATGATATTGTATCATAATAAATGTTATGCTACTATGTGTCATGCATGGCAATAAATAAAGTACTACATGATACTCCCTCCGTTCCTAAATATTTGTCTTTCTAAAGATTTTAACAAGTGACTACGTACGAAATAAAATGAGTGAATCTACATTTTAATATATATCTACATACATCCATATGTTGTAACCATTTAAAATGTCTAGAAAGACAAATATTTAGGAACGGAGGGAGTATAACATATGATACTATGCATTAGGAAGGTAGTATCATACACTAGTATCATATGCTTGATACTAGTATATGATATCTCATTACAACCAGCCTTATTATTTTCCAATGGGATCCCATTAAAAAAGATTAAGTGGGATAGGCTAATTAGTCCCACTTAATCCCATCTCTACTTGCAGCCTGACTGTCCTCGTTCGCTTCCTCCTCTCCTTCCCACGCCGCCGATTCTCTTTGCGCTCGCCCCCTCCTCTTCGCCCTCTCGCTTGCCGCCGCCATGGCCTCCCGCGCCGCTCATCTCCACCTTCTCCGACGCGCTCTCTTGCTGGTCGTCGCGTCTCCTCAGCCAATGGATTCTGACGCAACGCATCTGGGCCACCACCTCTTCTCCTCTCCTCTTTTCCTCCCAGATTCCGATCTGGAGCGGGAGAGATAGAGGCGGACACAACCGCCGACGCTGGCACGGGATGATAGAGACGCCACCTCTCCTTACCTCATCCCATAGTTGGGTGGTCGAGGCTACGGGGATGATGGGAGAAGCAGCCGTAGCAGGCGCAGTGCTGGCGAACACGAGCAGCAGCCACAACAGGCGGCAGTGCTGGCGAATCAGATGTCCATGGCGCATCAACCATGAAAGATGCAGAAGAAAAAATCATGTAAGTTTTTATAATTTTCTCCCCTGGGTAATCATGGCGCATCAACCAGCCACAAAAGTTTATTTCTTTACTTCTCGACTGCGTCTAATTTTGGGGAAAAGAGAGGGATTTGAGAGAAATAGGCAACATGAAGAGCTTTGTTTTGTTTCTTTGCATTTTTGATCGCATCTAATTTTGTAGAAAAGAGAGAGGGATTTGAGAGAGATAGACAATCTGAAGGGATGTTGTGGCTACTACATAATCCTTCTTTTAGTCACAAGGGATACTTTTTGTGGTATGATTTCTTTGCAGGTTGATGAATTAAAGCACACACACCCAGCAGGTTCAGGTTGCTGGGAGTGTTGCCAGCATGGCTATCCCAGGAGCAGGTTCAGCTTCTGTACATCCATTTTTTCGGCTACTTTGCATCTTTCAGATCTGCAATTACATATGATATTATTTCCCTTCAGTCATACGATGGACTGCTACTTCTCAGATGTGTCGGTTTCTGTAGCCCCATTGGTTGCTTCTTCTTCAGTTATATGATAGCTCAGGGATGCTCACCAATTGTTCCGCTAAAATGACAAAACCGTCTGAACTTTATCTCTTATATGTGTTACTAAATACTAGAGGTGATTATTTTATTTCTAGGGATTACAATTTTATAAGCGTTATGCTTTTTGAGACTTTGAGGTCCGAACTAATTAGTCTTTGAGATCTCAAT
>LR738710.1:308448004-308495477 GCA_902687465.1 Secale cereale
AGGTTCAGGTTGCTGGGAGTGTTGCCAGCATGGCTATCCCAGGAGCAGGTTCAGCTTCTGTACATCCATTTTTTCGGCTACTTTGCATCTTTCAGATCTGCAATTACATATGATATTATTTCCCTTCAGTCATACGATGGACTGCTACTTCTCAGATGTGTCGGTTTCTGTAGCCCCATTGGTTGCTTCTTTTTCAGTTATATGATAGCTCAGGGATGCTCACCAATTGTTCCGCTAAAATGACAAAACCGTCTGAACTTTATCTCTTATATGTGTTACTAAATACTAGAGGTGATTATTTTATTTCTAGGGATTACAATTTTATAAGCGTTATGCTTTTTGAGACTTTGAGGTCCGAACTAATTAGTCTTTGAGATCTCAATGCTTCTATATAGATGCAATTAGTATTTCTGACATTTAGCATCTCCGAAGCTGCAACCTATGCTAAAAGTAGTGCTATTCATTAGAACTAATGTGTGACACTTATTTTGCAACAACAACATCCAAGTTTTTCAAAATTTACAATCTTACTAATCAGTATGACCCATATTCTGCTTCTTTTCTAAATATTTTTCAATATAATTTATATCTTTGGCGTTCAATGCTTCCTAGGTCAGGTAGTGAATCAGGATATTTTTCCTTTTTTGGAAATACATCTTCCTTTTCAATTTTATAATACCACCTGCACTATTTCATTTTTTATATGGTCTTATTTACAATCTGTTCTTTTATGCTTCTTGTGTTATGTCTTCATTCTAAAACTTATTTTAGGTAACGAGACTTTCTTGGTTAAGCAGATGTTGAAGCTTCCTTATTCATGGGAACCTTTCACATGTTTGATGTGTACTTATGTTGATTATACTCCGATCGAGGCATAAATTGTTTTCTTTGTGAACGGGGAGGATGTATCTAACAAACCGAGAACATGTCAGGTGTACTGTTGTACCAATTCATTTAATCAACAAGCCACGAAGCATTCCTCCACACTTGAGTGTGGCCCACTAGGCACAAGCGGTTGGTGCTCGACCGCCTGGCAGTACTGCTGTCAGATCGGGGTACGCCAATCGAGGTAGAGGAAGACGACCACTGCTCCCGGTCGTCCAAATCCGGGTCCGTGCTCGCCGAAGGAGCATGGTATTGTCCCCTGTGAGCTCATTCTTCTGTCTCCTATTCTGGCTTGATGGTGGATCTTCCTTGCTGATTTTTTTTCTTGATTGGCCCTTGAGAGGGAGACCGCCGCAAACTTCAGCATGTTTTAGGTGTGGGTCCTCTATTCCTTGTGGTTGTCTCCCTTCCTGAGCTTGGGCATTGTACATTTTGGTAAATATAGTTAGTTACTTTGTTTACTGGCAATTGTGAATAGTCAGAGCACATACATGCTTGGTTTTACTCAAGTTAGTACCTGCCATTCAGTAATCAGGCCTGAGAAAAGTGTGCCTCCCTATTTTGTGCACATAAATGCTTAGCTTACTTTGACCAAATTAAGTAAACTTATACAATAAGCTTCTTCATTTTTTCACTTGTGGAAACTAAACTACTACCGTGTTAAATTCATTATAGTCATCTTTAAAGGAGTTGTGGTTGGTTGCCATTGTGGTGAAGTAATTTCTTGGTGAAGCGCCGGTCTAAATTTATCATTGGTTTCGCCGGTGCTGCATGTAAGCGGGATTACTAATTGTTCCATTGGTTTTGCTCCCGTGAGTTCTTCACCATATACCTTTGATGCATTTGTCTCCATACCTTCGAGCTGGTATTTTTTTCAAGGTTTATCATGTTTTCGTGGTAGTGTGACTGGCTCATAGTTTATAATCATTTGTCTTCTTCAATGAATGTATGTGCTATGATATTTTGTAAGGCTAGGCACACACTAAGTTGGTTAATGCTTTTGATCTAGATTGTTGGGAGATAATGAAACAATAGTGATTATTTGCTCACAATGCCTTATATTGATTGTTCTGGATAGGTATTTTAGTCGTAAGAGATGTCTCCAAGAAAGCAAAAACAAAAATTCACTCTTGATTTACTTTGCTACGATTGCTCCCATTAGATTGTCCTTAAATCATGTGCAAAGCTGAAGTATTGTTTGCTGACTGTCAGCCTAACAGATGAGATGGGATGATGATGATGTTGTTTGAATCAGAAAACGATCGATCCTTGACGATGGTTACAGGAGGTTTATATCTCCCTTGGAGAGACGCGACGGTCCAGAGGAAGGACGCGTCGGTTCCAGGGAGACGGGTGCGAGGCGACGGTTGAGAGAGCAACCGTGCGCCGGTGGGCAAGGGGAGATTTTCCCTTAATTACATAAGTAGTTTTAACACTCCCCCTAATCTACGCTTGACCATGTAGAATCATCTTCACAATTCTTCAGGAAGCTCTATCATCTCAAAAGATTCTCCTTCAAAAGTTCTTCATAAAATCCTTGATCAGATCCTGAAACACACACTCACAAAGAAAGATAGTGTAATGTGATGTTTGAACAAGAGTGTCTCAAGAAGAGACCCCCCTGACGCTTGCAAGTCCAGAAGTCTTCGCATACCAATTCCATGAACAAATTTTTGGAATGTTGAATTTGGTAGACTTGGTAAATAAATCAGCAAGGTTGTCGCATGATTTGACTTGCAGAATGCTTATTTCTCCGCTTTTCTGAAGATTATGGGGGAAAACCATTTAGGAGAAATATGCTTGGTGATATTGCTCTTGATGTATCCTGTTTGCATCTGTGCAACACAGGCCGCATTATCTTCATAGATAATGGTAGGTGATTTTATCGAACCAATTCCACATGACCGTTGTATGTGGTTTATCATTCTGCGAGGCCATACACATTCGCATGTCGCTTCAAATAATGAAATTATTTCAGAATGATTGGTAGATGTTGCCACCAGAGTTTGCTTTGAAGATTTCCATGATATAGCAGTACCACCATGTAGGAACACAAAACCGATTTGAGATCTGGCATTGTGGGGATCAGACAAATAACCGGCATCTGCATATCCAATCATATCAGAGTCCAGATTTCTCTGGAACTGGAAAAATAGGCCAAGATCCTTTGTGCCTTGGAGATATCGAAAGATATTCTTCACTCCAGACCAATGACGTTTAGTGGGAGCTGCGCTATGTCTAGCAAGTAGATGCACTGCAAATGCAATATCAGGTCTTGTGCAATTTGCAAGATACATAAGCACTCCAATGGCACTGAGGTATGGAACTCCAGATCCCAACACCTCTTCTCCATCATCCCTCGGTCTTAACGGATCTTTCTCTACGTCTAGAGATCGAACCACCATAGGAGTTTTAGATGGATAGGATTTGTCCATATTGAATTTCTCCAGTATTTTCTGGATATAGGCAGCTTGGTGTACCATGATTCCCGAGGGAAGGTGCTCAAGTTGAATACCTAAGCAAAATTTGGTTTTACCCAAATCCTTCATCTCAAATTCCATCTTTAGGTGATTGCGTGCTTCATCAATGTCTGGTGTGCTGCCAATGATGTTGAGATCATCAACATACACAGAAATGATGCAAAATCCTGTAGAGGACTTCTTGATGAAAACACATGGGCAGTCAGCACTATTGGAGTAACCTTTATGAAGAAGGAACTCACTGAGTTGGTTGTACCACATCCGTCCCGACTGCCTTAAGCCATATAATGACTTATTCAGCTTTACACAATACATGTTGCGTTTTGCATTTTTATTCGGGACGGAGATTTCATCAGGAACCTTCATATACATGTCCGAATCTAGTGACCCGTAAAGATATGCGGTCACGACATCCATCAACTGCATAGATAGACGATTTTGCACTGCCAAAGATATAAGATATCGGAAAGTGGTTGCACTCATTACTGGAGAGTATGTTTCAGTGAAATCAATGCCGGGTTTCTGCGTGAAACCTTGTGCTATGAGCCTTGCTTTGTATCTCACCACCTCATTGTTCTCATTCCATTTCCGGAGAAAAACCCATTTGAATCCCACAGGGAAAACATTGGGAGGTGTCGGTATTGCTTCAGTGAATACCTTTCTTTTGTTAAGCGAGGCAATTTCTGCTTGGATTGCATCCTTCCATTTAGGTCAGTCGGAGCGCTTTTGGCACTCTACGATAGACCTTGGATCATGATTGGTGAGAAGAGTATCTGCAATCTTTTCAGCAAAATATATGCCGACAGTCGTAGTCTTACGGTCAAATGATTCTCCAGAATCAACATAGTTGATAGAAGTTTCCTGCACCCCTAGTGACTCTTCGTGATTTCCCAATACAATTGAGTCTGAGTGTTCCGATGTCCCAGCCAGTGTGTGCAAGCTGGAGCTGGGTTGTGGAGGTTGCCCTTCCACTGGGTGTATACCACCCATCAGGTGTTTGTCAACGTTGAGCTGACTTGCATTTACCGTCTTTGAGGAATTTCTCCTCTCTTTCCTTTGCTGTTTGCGAGAAGCATGATCCGGGACAGAGGCCATACTACTCCCCCTCTTTTTGGGAACCGGGAGTTGAGTGGTTTTAGTTGGTACCTCCACTCTTTCAGGCGCGTTTCTGGCTGGATTCAAGGATTTTGTTACACCTTTTAGATCAGTAAATGAATCTGGCAGATTATTTGCAAGATGTTGCAAATTAATGATCTTCCGAACTTGAAGTTCGGTCTCTTGGGTACGTGGATCAGAGGATGAAATGGCATGAGCATTCCAATCAATTTCCGGGCATTCTTTCTGGTACTTGAAATCTCCCCCTAATGCCGGAAAATGTTCCTCGTTAAATATACAATCAGCGTGACGGGCTGTGAACAGATCCCCAGTCAGGGGTTCTAGGTACTTGATAATCGACGGCGATTTGTACCCCACATAGATCCCCAATTTCCTGTGTGGGCCCATAGATGTCCGCTGTGGTGGTGAGATCGGGATGTATGCAGCACATCCGAACTTACGCAGATGGGAATGCTTGGAGGATTTCCACGTACCAATTCCAGAGGGGAAGAACTGTGATATGCAGTTGGCCTCAATTGTATCAAGTCAGCAGCGTGTAAAACGGCATGACCCCAACAAGAGGTTGGCAAGTTGCAATTCGTCAACAAAGGTCTTGCAATGAGTTTAATCCTCTTAATCAATGCTTCAACCAAACCATTTTGTGTATGGACATATGGAACAGAGTGCTGAACTTCAATCCCCAAAGCCATGCAATAATCATTGAAAGCATGAGAGGAGAATTCTGCAGCGTTGTCCATTCGAATTGACTTAATTCGACTTTCAGGATAATGGGTTTGCAACTTAATGACTTGCCTCATTATCTTGGCAAATGCATGGTTCCGTGTGGATAGAAGGCACACATGTGACCATCGTGTAGAGGGTGGGATCCAAGCGGGATCCAAGCGGCCGGCGGAGGAGGGGGTGGAGGCGGAGACCCAGGGGGTGGTGCAGGCGGGATCTCCGCGACGTTCCCATCTCCATCGGGGGCGAACACTTTTCCATTACCTGTGCAGGCATCGACCTGGGCTGCTTCGACTTCATCCTCGGCGTGGACTTTCTCCGGGCCCTCGGACCCATCCTGTGGGACTTCGACGCGCTCACGATGACATTCTGGCGGCTGGGCCTCCAAATCCGATGGGACGGCATTGGGGGCGCTACACCAGCCGTGCCACATCTCCAGCTGGCCGCCGCGTCCTCCGAGGCCGAGCACCCCCTGCTGGATCCACTTCTGCAGCAGCATAGCGACCTCTTCGACGAGCCACGGGGCCTTCCACCTGCCCGGGTGTACGACCATCGCATTCACCTTGTCCCGGGCTCCACCCCTGTGGCGGTTCGTCCCTACCGCTACCCTCAGCTACAGAAGGATGAGTTGGAGAGACAGTGTGCCCTTATGCTCGCTGCGGGCATCATCCGGATCTCCACGTCACCCTTCTCCGCGCCGGTGCTTCTCGTCCGCAAGACGGACGGCACGTTGATGGGCCTCGAACCCCTCGTTGGTTACCCCAAGTGGAAGGTGTAAGATGCAGTACGTAGAAGTGTTTTCCCCTGGCAAAGATGCCAAGGATCGAATCCCCAGAGACTCCTAGGTTCAACAAGTAGGTGTCAACTGCTAACGGCACAATTAGCAATCAACGTGGACCTGCACACAGATACAAATAACTTTGCTCCCAACGAGTACAGAGAGGTTGTCAATCCCTCCGGCCTTGTAGTTCGCAAAGGGTTAAAAGCAATGATAGTAGTGATAGATAGTTTTTGCAATAGTAAGTAAATAGCGAAAAGTAAATAGTGGATGTGATCAATGATGGTAATATGGACCGGAGTCTCATGATGTTCACTAGTGATGTCTCTCTCCCAAAAGACGATAAAACAGCTATGTGAGGTAACAAATTACAGCTGGGCAATTGACAGGACCACGAACGCAAACCAATGCTGACTACATTGCAAGAAAGGTTGAGGTTCAAAGCATGGGCGGTACGCCAAAGTAAGTAGACCGAAATCCATCAATATCTACTACTAATCATCCACCTTGAGATATCTATCCAGAACATCTCGCTGGTATTAAGTTGCGAGTCCCACCCATAGTGTAAACTCAATGCAACAGACAACTGCATTAAAAGAACTTTGCGTAAAGTAAACAATCCTTGCACCCGCGGGCACAAGCACCGTTGTTTTCCCCCTTGTGGCAACAGCACATCCCCTAGACTCATGTTTCTGTCACTCAAGCTAGTCATCGAGGGGCATAAACCCACAATCGAGCATAACGTTCCCTCTTGGAGTCACTACTTACTACTCGGCCAAAGCAATAAATAACAACGGAGAACATGCAAGAATTACTTATGAACTAAAATATAAAAGAGGTGAATCAAATATATTACTCAAGATCAATCTGAACATAATCTCATAATCCATCGGATCCCAGCAAACTCAACATAGCAACAGCATAAGGATTACATAGGTGCCTCGATCATGTAGGGCAGCTCACGAGGACTAATTAGTGAAGCACAAGAACGGGAGGAGAACATCACATAGCTACTGGTCATGGACTCATGGTCTAAGGGAGACTACTCACGAGTCATCCGGGAGGCATCCATGGTGGTGGAGAAGCTCCCGGTGGTGATCCTCCCCTCCGGCAGGGTGCCGGGAAGAGTTCTCCTGGTGCTCCCGATCTTGGAAGCGGCGGCGGCGGCGGAACAGAGATGGGATCGCGAAAAGAGTTCCTGTTCTGAGGGTTCCGGAGGGTCCTTTAAATATATGCCAAAGTAGGGCACCGGGGGAGTTTCGGGGGGCCCAGGCGCCCCCCCCCCCCCCGGTGCGGCCCAGGGGGGGCGCGCCCACAGGGCGCCTGGAGCCCCTGTGCCCCCCCAGGCTGCCCTTTGGACGCAATGTTGTTTCCGGATCGCTGATTTTTTATATAATTTTTCTGGATTTTTCTGGGCAGTTCTCAAAACGTGAAAACCTGAAATACAAAAACAACCGAAAACAGAAACTGGCACTGGGGTGCACTGGATTAGTAAGTTAGTCCAAATATGATCAAAAGTGTATGGAAGTGTATGAATATCATAGCAATATCACCCAAAAGTGGCATGGAGGAAGCAGAAATTATAGATACGTTTTGGACGTATCAACATCCGCAAGCTTAATTCCTGCTCGTCCTCGAGTAGGTAAATGATAACAAGAATAATTTCTATGGTGACATGCTATTAACCATATAGGACTTTCTCATAGTCATATGACAAAAGCTTACTGAGACAATGATTCTAAAGTAATTAAGTTGCCTCAAGAGAAAATCACAAATGACTGAAAGTTTTACAATATGAAACTGAAACATCAAAAAGATTTGCAATGAACATGATGTGCAAATATGATAAAGTGATATCTAGCTTGCCCCCTTTAGTGATGCAAAACATAAATGCAAGGTCACCTTCAAGGTTTAAGTGATGACTAGATACAATCATTTCAGAATAAACGATATCACAATCATGCAAAAGACAATGCTACTTTGGGACAATGCACATTACACTCAGAATGACAATCATGCTCTCAGTAGTTGGTGCTTTAACATAAAAGTAAAAGAAAGGTTAAGTGCTAAAGCTTTTTATTTTGAAAACATGGAAGCAATTGTGTCAACGGTAGTAGTACTTCATATGTGTCATGCATAAAACATCCTATAAGTTGCAAGCCTCATGCATCGAATACTAATAGTGCTCGCTCCTTGTCCTAATTAGCTCGGATCCCCATGGGTTATCATTGCATTACATATGTTTTAACCAAGTGTCACAAAGGGGTACCTCTATGCCACCTGTACAAAGGTCCAAGGAGATAGATCGCATTTGATTTCTCATTTTTGATAGATCTCAACTTGAGGACATCCATACCGGGACAACATAGAAAATAGATGATGGACTCCTCTTTAATGCATAAGCATATTCTCATAAGAGATTGAGGATTAAGGTCCAAGCTAAAACTTCCACCATGATGCATGGCTTTGGTTGGCGGCCCAATGTTCTTCTCTAACAATATGCATATTAATTCAACCCACGGTAAATCACCCTTACTTCAGACAAGACGAACATGCATAGCAACTCACATGATATTCAACAAAAGTGTGATAGTTGATGGCGTCCCCAGAAACATGGTTACCGCTCAGCAAGCAACTTATAAGAAATAAGATACATAAGCAACATATTCTTTACCACAATAGTTTTTAGGCTACTTTCCCATGAGCTATGTATTGCATGGTTAGTTTGCTTAGTACAGGTGGAGGTTAGCAAAAGACTGGGAGCGACCAACTAAGAGAGCAATGACGGTCATGCAGAGCGACAAAGCAATATTGAATCAGGCATGGTAGTTATATCGCTACTTAGAAACAAAAGATCATCAAGGCTTGACAGACTTTCTTTACAGTCTTGAATATGCGTGAGCATACGCCAAGTCTATCAAAATAAATTCTCGGAGGAAGATATTACTAAACCATACCATATCATAGGCAAACAAATCATGTTGGTACTCCAATAACACATCGGGAACCCCCCAGCTATTTGAGATTAACCAAAAGAAAACCTGAACTACTAAGCACCATCATGCAAGTAGCATCTTTATCATAGACACATTAACCAATGCAACGGAAGCAAACTCTCTTAATAAGGTGAGCATGGTAATTAAAGAGAGTTCAAGCAACCAACTAAATAAAAGCTCTTGAAAAGATAAGCATGAATACTAAGAGCAGAGTATGATAGTAGCTATTAAAAGACAAAGAACACACACAACATAGATAGACATGAAAATTCTATGTAATGTTCTAGGTAGAGGTGGAGCGTGTTTCTCTCCCACATCAAGGAATGCTGGGTTCCGACTCGTTATGAAAAACTAAAAAGAAAACTAAAAGCAAGACGCTCCAAGCATAGCACATAACACATGAAGTGATAAAAATATAGCGAAACGAAAGACGAACTGATAGTGTTGATGGAGAAGGGGATGCACAGGGGCATCCCCAAGCTTAGACGCTTGAGTCTCCTTGAATATTTCTTGGGGGTGCACGGGGGCATCCCCAAGCTTGAGCGCTTGACACTCCTGAATCTTTTTATCATCTTCCCTCGCACACTTGAAAACTCCCTTCATACACAACTCATCATAATCTGATTAGCGAGGTTAGTACCCTTAATAAAATAATTATACCTTGCTGGAAATAAGGATATTCTTGAAGTTCTACTGTTTCTCAAGATTTTCAAAAGGTTTTTGCAAAGAAAAAGCAAGTTCTTAATTTGCAAAGTGAAGGTAAGGCAAAACAGGACAGAATCTGTGAAAAACAGAACAGCAGGCAGTAATTGACCTGTTCGGGATACTTCTGCAACTCAAATCAAAAAACTCAGAACTGACGCACGATAGACAATTATATAGAGAACGCTGTCGAAATAATTCAGACCAAAAAGATGATCTGGTGATTTTATACGCATTTTTCTATCCAAGGACATAATCTGTTTCCTGGACAGCACCTCACAACTTTTGAACTTTCTAGCAATCAGAGGCTATACTTGGCACAAATATGAAAAGCAAAGATACAATTATGATGCTACAGCAGTAAACAACATCAAGACACAACAAAAGCAAAAAAATTATTCATGTGGGCTGCCTCCCAAAAGCGCTTTCTTTTATGCCTTTAAGCTAGGCATAATGCATAGATCAAGTTTTATCAAGAGTAAAAGAATAACTAGCCTGTACAACGGACTCAAAAGGTAACTTGACCTTCTTACAAGGGAAGTGTTCCATCCCTTTCTTGAGAGGAAACTGAAATTTTATATTACCCTCTTTCATGTCAATGACAGCACCAACGGTGCGCAAAAAGGGACGTCCCAAAATAATTGGACATGAAGGATCACATTCAATATCCATAATAGTGAAATCAACGGGCACATAATTATCATTGACAACAATAAGAACATCGTCGATCCTCCCCAAAGGTTTCTTTACGGAAGAATCAACGAGAACATTACCAAAAGAACAAGAATCAAAAGATTTTAATTTAAGCATATCATATAGTCTTTTGGGCATAATGGAAGTACTAGCTACAATATCACATAAAGCATAGCATGAGAAGTTGTTTATCTTAATTTTAATCATAGAATCCCAACCATCTTCTAGCTTTCTAGGTATGGAGGCTTCTACTCTAAGTTTCTCCTCCCTAGCTTTGATAAGAGCATTAGTGACATGCTCTGTGAAGGCAAGATTAAGCGTGCTAGTGTTGGGATCTTTAGCCATTCCTTGTAGAAAGGTGACAACTTCTGAAATACTACAATTATCAAAATCAATTTTATCATTAGTGGGCAGAATTGTAGTGTCATCCTCTTTGTTTAATTCGCTCTCTATTATAAGAGTTTGAACATCTTCCCAAGTTTGGGGAAGCTTAGGAGCAATTTTAAACTGAGGCTCATACTTTTTTCCTGGAAGACCATGCCATGGGCATAACTCTCCGTCAAAACTAGTATAATCACAAGGTTTTTTTTTTGTAAATCCCGTCAGTGACAAGTGGGGCAATGGAAGTAGGGGTGTACTCCTCCCATTTAGTGTTTTTGGTAGAACCCATAGTAGCAAGCAAGCAAGATTACTATTTTTGTGATTTTCGATAAAAGGAACTAAAGCAAAAATGAAAAGTAAACTAACAAGACTAAAAAGCAAAGGTAAAAGATAGCATGCAACTCCCCTATCCTGAAGAGTGGAGTCCCCGGCAACGGCGCCAGAAAATACTCCTTGATGGGCCTCGAACCCCTCGTTGGTTACCCCAAGTGGAAGGTGTAAGATGCAATAAGTAGAAGTGTTTTCCCCTAGCAAAGATGCCAAGGATCGAATCCCTAGAGACTCCTAGGTTCAACAAGTAGGTGTCAACTGCTAACGGCGCAATTAGCAATCAACGTGGACCTGCACACAGATACAAATAACTTTGCTCCCAACGAGTACAAAGAGGTTGTCAATCCCTCCGGCCTTGTAGTTCACAAAGGGTTAAAAGCAATGACAGTAGTGATATATAGTTTTTGCAATAGTAAGTAAATAGCGGAAAGGTAAATAGTGGATGTGATCAATGATGGTAATATGGACCGGAGTCTCATGATGTTCACTAGTGATGTCTCTCTCCCAAAAGACGATAAAACAACTATGTGAGGTAAACGAATTACAGCTGGGCAATTGACAGGACCATGTGCGCAAACCAATGCTGATTACATTGCAAGAAAGTTTGAGGTTCAAAGCATGGGCGGTACGCCAAAGTAAGTAGACCGAAATCCATCAATATCTACTACTAATCATCCACCTTGAGATATCTATCCAGAACATCTCGCTGGTATTAAGTTGCGAGCCCCACCCATAGTGTAAACTCAAAGCAACAGACAACTGCATTAAAAGAACTTTGCGTAAAGTAAACAATCCTTGCACCCGCGGGCACAAGAACCGTTGTTTTCCCCCTTGTGGCAACAGCACATCCCCTATACTCATGTTTCTGTCACTCAAGCTAGTCATCGAGGGGCATGAACCCACAATCGAGCATAATGTTCCCTCTTGGAGTCACTACCTACTACTCGGCCAAAGCAATAAGTAACAACGGAGAACATGCAAGAATTACTTATGAACTAAAATATAAAAGAGGTGAATCAAATATATTACTCAAGATCAATCTGAACATAATCTCATAATCCATCGGATCCCAGCAAACTCAACATAGCAACAGCATAAGGATTACATAGGTGCCTCGATCATGTAGGGCAGCTCACGAGGACTAATTAGTGAAGCACAAGAACAGGAGGAGAACATCACATAGCTACTGGTCATGGACTCATGGTCCAAGGGAGACTACTCACGAGTCATACGGGAGGCGTCCATGGTGGTGGAGAAGCTCCCGGTGGTGATCCTCCCCTCCGGCAGGGTGTCGGGAAGAGTTCTCCTGGTGCTCCCGATCTTGGAAGCGGCGGGCGGTGGCGGAACAGAGATGGGATCGCGAAAAGAGTTCCTGTTCTGAGGGTTCCGGAGGGTCCTTTAAATATATGCCAAAGTAGGGCACCGGGGGAGTTTCGGGGGGCCCAGGCGCCCCCCGGCGCGGCACAGGGGGGCGCGCCCACAGGGCGCCTGGGGCCCCTGTGCCCCCCCAGGCTGCCCTTCGGACGCAGTGTTGTTTCCGGATCGCTGATTTTTTATATAATTTTTCTGGATTTTTCTCGGCAGTTCTCGAAACGTGAAAACCTGAAATACAAAAACAGCCGAAAACAGAAACTGGCACTAGGGTGCACTGGATTAGTAAGTTAGTCCAAATATGATCAAAAGTGTATGGAAGTGTATGAATATCATAGCAATATCACCCAAAAGTGGCATGGAGCAAGCAGAAATTATAGATACGTTTTGGACGTATCACACGTGGCGTTTCTGCATCGACTACCGCGCCCTGAACGCGCTCACGCTCAAGGACAAGTTCCCTATACCGATGGTCGACGAGCTCTTGGATGAGCTCCATGGGGCGCGCTTCTTCACCAAGCTCGATCTTCGGTCGGGCTATCATCAGGTGCGTATGCATCCGGACGACATCGCCAAGACGGCGTTTCGCACTCACCATGGCCACTTCGAGTTCTTGGTGATGCCCTTCGGCCTCGCCAACGCCCCGGCGACATTCCAGGCCCTGATGAACGACGTCATGCGGCCCTACTTACAGCGGTTTGTGCTTGTTTTCCTTGATGACATTCTTATCTACAGTGCCACCTGGGCCGAGCACCTCCAGCACGTCGCCATCGTCTTTAACGAGCTTCGGGCGCACGACCTCCACCTTAAGCGCTCGAAGTGCTCGTTCGGGACACCTACCGTCGCCTACCTCGGTCATGTCATCTCGGCCGACGGGGTGGCTATGGACGCCGACAAGGTGGCAGCCGTCTCCGCCTGGCCGACGCCTCACTCGCCGCGGGCTCTCCGCGGGTTCCTCGGCCTCACCGGATACTACCGGAAATTTATCCGGGAGTTCGGGCTCATCGCGGCGCCCCTCACGCGGCTGCTTCGCCGCGACGATTTCACGTGGGACGACGAGGCGACGGCGGCGTTCGAGGCCCTCAAGGGGGCCCTCACGACGGGCCCCGTCCTCCAGATGCCCGACTTCGACCGCCCGTTCGTGGTGGACTGTGACGCCTCGGGCGCGGGCTTCGGCGCCGTGCTTCATCAGGGCGAGGGGCCCCTTGCTTTCTTCAGCCGGCCTTTCGCTCCGCGCCATCTTAAGCTGGCGGCGTACGAGCGGGAGCTCATTGGCCTGGTGCAGGCCATTCGTCATTGGCGGCCGTACTTATGGGGACGGTCCTTCCACATTCGCACGGACCATTACAGCCTGAAGTTCTTACTGGACCAACGGCTGTCGACCGTGCCGCAGCACCAGTGGATCAGCAAGCTCTTCGGCTTCGACTTCTCCGTCGAGTATCGACCGGGCCGCCTTAACACCGTGGCCGACGCGCTGTCCCGTCGCGACTCTGACCTCGCTTCTTCCATCGACGAATCCGCTGGGGCGGTCCTGTGCATCCGCTCCGGGCCAACGTTCGGCCTCTTCGCCGACACTCGCCGCGCGTCTGCGATGGCCGACGACGCCGTCCTTCTCCAGCAGCAGCTCACAGCCGGCGACCTGGAGGAGCTCTGGCGCTTCTCTGACGGACTGCTTCTCCATGGGCGCCGAATCTTTGTTCCGGCGCATGATGATCTCCGTCACCAGGTGTTACAGCTCGCTCACTCGGCGGGTCATGAGGGTGTGCAAAAAACCCTCCATCGTCTTCGCGCCGACTTCTACATCCCTGGCGATCGCGCCCTGGTCCGTGACTGGGTTCGGTCTTATCAGACATGCCAGCGCAACAAGACGGAGACCCTGAGGCTGGCTGGGTTACTTCAGCCCTTGGAGGTGCCGTCTCAGGTCTGGGCTTATATCTCCATGGACTTCATCAAGGGCCTTCCCAAGGTGTGCGGCAAGTCGGTCATCCTCACGGTGGTCGACCGCTTCTCCAAGTACGCCCACTTCATCGCACTCGGCCAACCGTACACGGCGGCGTCCGTGGCCCGAGCTTTCTTCGACGGCATCGTTCGTCTACATGGGTTCCCAGCTTCGATCGTCAGTGATCGGGACCCGGTGTTCACGGTCCATGTCTGGCGCGACCTCTTCAGGATGGCGGGCGTCCAGCTCCGCCTGAGTACGGCGTTCCATCCTCAGACGGACGGTCAGTCCGAGGTGGTTAACAAGGTCATTGCCATGTATTTGCGTTCTGTGACAGGTGATCGGCCTCGAGCTTGGGTGGACTGGCTCTCTTGGGCGGAGTACTGCTACAACACCTCCTATCACTCCGCCCTGCGTGCTACGCCGTTTGAGGTGGTCTATGGTCGACCACCCCCGCCTATACTTCCGGTGGACCCGGAGACGGCTCGGACGGAGGTTGCGGGCGACCTTATCCGCACCCGTGACGAGATGCTTGCTGAGGTCCGCCAGCGTCTCCTTCAGGCCCAGCAGCTGGCCAAGCACTACTACGACGACCACCATCGCGAGGCTGCATCTTCTCCACCGCTCTACGCAGTCACTCGACCCGCGCGCGAAGCGCAAGCTCGGCCCTCGCTACGCTGGGCCCTTCCCTATATTGGAGCGCATTGGGAAGGTGGCCTATCGTCTCCAGCTTCCAGCCCGTGCTCGCATCCACGACGTCTTCCATGTGGGGCTGCTCAAGCCTTTCCGTGGCGAGCTACCGACGGCTCCTCCGGCGCTTCCTCCAACCGCCGATGGTCGCATTCTTCCAGAGCCGGCCAAGGTGTTGCAGGCACAGCTTTGACGTGGAGTGTGGTTCGTCCTCGTTTAGTGGGCGGGCCTTCCGGAGGAGGAGGCTACTTGGGAGCAGCGTGAGGAATTCCGCCAGCACTATCCAGACTTTCAGCTCGAGGACGAGCTATTTGCGCAGGCGGGGAGAGATGTTATGACCGGCTTGGTCTATAGCCGGCAGAGGCCCACTGGGCATTAGTATTAGGGGCTTGGCCCACAAGTTATCTTAGGCAAGTTATTTTCGGAAAGTTATCTTAGGCTAAAGTTATAAATACTAGTTGTAAGACATCGTTTGAGATCAAGCAATAAAGATATTATCTTCTGTTGCCCGGCTCCCCAAGGAGCCGGAACCCTAGCCGCCGCCGCGCCCAACCCTAGCCGCGACGACGCCCTCTCGCCGGCGCGCCCGCTCCAGCCCTCGCTCCCCTCCTCCTTGCCCATACAATCTACGCTGGAGGCCCGGTAGGAACCCTAGTCCTACCACCACTCCTCTGAAACTGAAAGTAAGAAGGTTGTAGAAGTAGCTCGTATTTATCCTCTCTTCCACATCCAAACTCAGAAGTATCAGAACCAGCTTTCCTTTCAATGAATTAGGATAGCTTGAATGCTTGTTCATCAGATACTGAAGCAAGATAGCGCCCATGCTTAGCCCATCTCACACAATTTACTGACCCGAAATGGTCACGCATTGCAGCCAGCAATCTTTGGTTGGAATAATCATTTTGGATATCTTCGCAAATGGATTTCATGACAATGCCGCTCCCGTTTGCCGCGCAACCTGTCATCGAATCAATCGAATCACTCGATAAGACACTGGGAGTGGTGGAGGGGAAGAGGGGATCGGGACGAGGCGCGTTCGTACTGAAGAAATAAGGCGGCGGAACCGATGAGCGTGATGAGGTCCTTGGATGTCGCCCTCGATTGGTTGGCCCCGCCCGTTGACGTCGTCTGCGCCGCCGCAATCGACGAGGAGGCCATCACCACCAGCAGGCACCTCTTCTGCCCGCTCCCCGTCGTTCCGGTGTTCAGATACTGGGGGAGAGGAATTGAAGGAGGTCTAGGAGAAGATAACAGAGCTTGTCAGGGCACTGGAGGAGCATGGATGGTGGAGATGGTTGTGGTGGCGGCGGCGGCGGCAAACCCTAGCCGCCAACCGGATGTGGAATGGACATGGGGTGGGATGAAAAGAAATCGAGGCGCTCCTCTGTCTCCCGACGCGTTTTCACCGTGACGGCCAATCGACAGAACAACGGTTGCACTTCTCTATGGGTTCGCCATCTCCCTCTCCATCCTCTCTTCATCTTGCCCTCCCCTCCCCCCCTCAGGACGATGCCGCGGACGACCATCTCCATGACAGACCTGCTCCAGCCGACACTCAACCCAGCACAACAAAACCGCTCTGCCTCCTCCTTGGTGCCATTGACCTTAGGGCCCTGCCAGCAACCTCCATCGATCTGGATTCATGGGCGGCGGCGGCGGCCCCTAGCTGGGGGAACGAGAGGAAAGTGGGATGCGCCATGGGCAGAGAGGGGAAAGAAGGCGTGAGGAAGAGGAGAAGGTGGGCGCAGGGGATAGGAGCATCTGCAGACAACACCTTGCTAATTTGGATGTAGTGAATCCGACGTGGCACGTGCGAGGGCACGCCCGTTGCGCCACCGTTAATGGGTTGTATGTGGGGTGATGTAGTAGCTAGATGTGGATCAAAGGTGGTGACTAGAAAGGGTTAATCATCACCATCCACCTCTCCTGCTGCTCGGTGGTGACATGTGATCGTCAGTAGTGGTACGACGTATGAGGAGGACTCGGAATGCGATGTTTGCTCCATAGTCAAGCACAATACCTTTCCTTAAGGGATGCATGTACACATGAGGGACCTCCCCTCCCCTCCCCTCCCCATGAAACAAGTCCGCATGAGGGGGTATGATGGGTAGTGCATGTATGGACCAGGTGCAGGGGTAGTTCGCGGAGGGCGGCCCTCATGTCTAGCAAGGGCGGAGCCAGGACAAAAAATGAGAGGGGGCAAAAAGGTTTTTTTTTTCTAGAAACATGTATACGAATTAATCGGTAGATAATTTAAAGCACCAACCACACGAGCATACTTATAGTGTCGAAGAAGCAAAATCATATTATTTCTTATAAGATAAAGCGATCAGTGATCACACACATAACTATGACATGTTCAGTGCCATCGGTTTTCGCCCGATTTTCCGTCAACTAACTGGCAACTCTCTTCTTCTTAATTAATCGATGAGGCAAATATTTTGCCTTCGTTTAAAAAAAACATGTTCAATGCCAAAATAAAAGTAAACTAACCATTTATGACAAGATAACTTGAGAAATATGGATGTGTCGTTCCATTTTGTTGCTATGTCCCTCATTTCTAGCCTTCAAGCAGCATGAAAAAAAATCATTTTTATACATAGAGAGAATGTAAAAATTGATAGATAAAAATAAAAGCTTGAGCATATTACCTTCTTCCATTTCATCCCACGATGATTTTTCGCATGAAAGCGTTTAACTATCATCTCATTGGGAATAATATTCGACATTAGCTTGTCCAGATCAGCTATTGCGGATTTTGCAAAATATTTCTCCATTAGCTTTCCTGGCAATGTCAAATAGTTAAATGATACATAAATTGGCGTACAACAAGTTAGAATATTACTATAGTCTATATATTTTATTCTACTCCCAGCAGAACTGAACCTAGGGTTTGAGGAGTGGTTAACTTATTCATATGAAATTGTTATATGAAGCTAGATTGAATCAACCTAATTACCAACTTGTACCTTTTAAACATGGAATCAGAATAGACAGATACTGTAAGTTGAAAATTAAAAGGGAAAGATTAGAACTGAACCTAGGGCTTGATGAGTGGCACACGTCTTTTTTCAGTTTTTCTCCTTAGGGACGGCAACTCGGCCGGGCGGCCGGCGACTCGGTACGTGCAGAACAACATATCAAGACTGATAGTTGGAGGGGCGGCCGGCGGGCTGTAGGCGCAGCCAGGGGCAGTGGCGGCGGTTTCGTTTCGTCGGTCGTGGGAGAAGCCATGAGAAGGACGAACGATACAGTTTCTTTTCTTTTTGGTGAACGCGTGCGTTTATAGCGACTTGAGCCTACTGGTATGCATTGTCTCGTGTGTTCTCTCAATCTCTCTAACATGGGCTCCTTCACTGCTGCCTTTTTTCCACACTAGAGAAGCTGGGCTGGGCTTTATATAACTAAACAGTAAAGAAGTAGCCAGGCTAGTGGGGGCAAATATCATGGGCCGAGCAGGGGCAAACCACATATCTGAAGCCCTAGTACAAGTGGCCCAAAAATCATGTGGGGGCATTCGCCCCCACGACCCTGTACGTGCGTTCACCCTTGATGTCTAGCTCAACGAGATTAGTTTTAAAGATTTCATGTATCGTGTCGTGTTTGAAATCACTACCTTGGCACTGGTCACGTTTAGGCGCATTATGATCAAGTGGATACCGCAGCCAATGTCGGCGAGGGCGAAAGGGGCACCAGGTTGAAATAGAGGATGTGGACCTGCATCGGTCTTGAGTCATGCTGAGCGTGTGGTCGTGAGTCATGCTAGTCATGTGATTTTTTTCTCCCGCTGCAACGCACGGGCATGATTCCTAGTCTCTACTTCTCTATCTCTACTACTTCTCTACTACTTTTAAACAAGCAAATATATTCATCTCTAAGTACACCCAGCCTAACCTACACACAACAACCTAGACCAATAAAAATCACATGATGAGATCCACTTATCTATCTATCTATCTACTATCTACTATCTACTACCATCTATCTATCTACTACCACTATAAAAGAAAGAGAAGGCAGATCCAACTCAGCGTATTAGCTTCTAATCTATCATCTAACGGCCTAAAACGGTGTGTTAACAAAAATCATCGTTAACGAAATCCCCGTCGCTAACCAAACGCGGTACCCCACCGCTCACTCCTCTCTCTCTCTCTCTCACGCCTCTCTCGCCTCGCTAACCTCTCCACCACGCCCCGCCGCCCATGCCCTTCTCGCCTCCTCCTACCCAAACCGTCCAGCCTCGCGCGCCTCCTCCTAGCCCCGCCACCATCGGCCCTCCGCCATTGACGCCTCCTCCTCCCACCCCGGCGCCCCGCCGCCGTTGGGGAGCGGGTGCCGCCGCTGCGCCCCGCTGGCCTTCCTCTCCCTCCCCGCCACCGCCGGGGAGCGGGTGCCGCCGCTGCGCCCCGCTGACCCTGCTCTCCCTCCCCGCAACCGCCGGGGAGCGGGTGCCGCCGCTGCGCCTTGCCGGCCCTCCTCTCCATCCCCGCCACCGCCGGGGAGTGGGTGCCGCCGGTCTGCTGCTGCTTCCACCCGGCCCTTCCTCCTCTTTGTCTACGCCAAGAATTTGATTACCATGGATCAACATGCTCGTGCGGCTGTTTATTCGCTCAAGGGGTGGAGGAAGCAGGGCGGAGTGGCTCTCGCTCCAGGGGCAGTTTTCGTGGCGAGGTGCCCAGCGCAGAGGGTGAGGAGCCGAGCGTCGTGGAGACATATAATCCTGTCAGCGCTACAGCGTTGGAGGTTGACAAGAGGCAAGATCTTGAGGTAATTGATTGATGGCCACCCGAAAAAACAAAATATTTTGTTTTTGACGTTCTTAGTTCTTTGCCGCATGAACCTTTGACTTAGTCGGACAGACGATGTCACGGTGGTGTTTGCCTGATTGGCAACAAGAGCGAAAACCGCGAGGCATTCAAGAATCATGTGGTGCTATGGAGATTCACTTCGCCTTAGGATTTCCAACTACCGACATGTATTTATTGATTGCCTCATGTGTATGGCTCATCTATTCTTAAATCTTAGTCACCTAGCTTGGTCAGAGTTCAGATTAACGGACTTGGACATGATGCCACTGCCTACCTCCCAACGTGCACGGTCAAGGGGCAGGAAGCAGGCCAGCCCGAGGAAGAGTTGCCGAGGGCGTCACCCCGGAAGCGCCCGTTCTTGGCGGGTGGTCGTCTTCGGTGCCGGTGCTAGCGGCGGTCACGCACGATGACGTCTTTGTAATTTCCGGTGTAGATCAAGCCGCCAGGCTGGGAGATGACGAGCAGAAGAAACCGGCTAGCTCTGGTAAGGTAAGCATTCGATGCCTCATGTTCTTGGTTACATTTGTTAATTAATCTCATAATATGAGAGTAATTTGTCAGCACCCGATGCCATGATGTTCAGCATGCTTCGCCGCCCCACTTCCTATCATCAATTAATGTCGCCAAGCATGAAGCAATACTTCGTTTTCGTTTGATGCAGCTCTATTAGAAAATATAATTGTTATGTCCGTTTGTGTCATGGTGGTTTGTGTATAACCAGAATTCAGAATTAACTCGAGTTGACAAGTGTGAGTGCATGCGATATTCTCAGGTTGCGGCTTCTCGAATGTTGAATGTTTAGTCTCCTCAGACTCCGGATTGCCTCCACTTGGACAAAGTCGAGCCAGTGGCTGTCCCCCACGACCATGACGACCACCTCGGTCCTCTCGCCCTCCTCTTTTGACTGTCGGTAATTTTTCTGATGCTTCCTGGCTTCAGTTACCAGTTTAAATATGCAAATATTCACCTATGTGTGCAATTCAGGTCCGTTTAAATTATACATCCATGGTTTAAAATCTGGATAAAATTACTGCGTCTACCGACGCTGCCAACGGAGCCGACTCCACCCAACACCGGAGACGTCGACTTCGACCGTCGTGGCCGCATATGGAGCCAAGGCCACCGCCTAGATCGAGGCTCCCGCATTGCCACGAAGGCAGCAGGGGCGGAGGGGTGTTGCGAGAGGCATGCCTGCCAAGGCCTATGCATGCAAGAGCCTAATCTGTCTATGGTTTCCTATTAGCAAAATGTAAGTTGGGTTTCTAATTGTTTTGTATATAAAAAATCATTTGACCTGGCCTTAATTAGCTTATGGCTCACAGAAAATCCGATTTAGTATGTTGTAGGCTTTTGATGGCTACATGCTAATCCCCTCAACTTAAAATTGCATTGTAAGCTTGGGGTCGCTGCTTATTCCATGTAGCATCACCTACAACAACCCGACAACATGTGTGTTAGCCCTGCATTATTCTTAATTTTCCAAATGCATGTTGCTGTAGAGTATTTCTGTTTTAAGGTGCAGTATTTTTGGACAGTGTGGTCCATGGCAAAAGAACGAACATGGATCCCTCTGAATCCCCTTGGCACATAGGTTTTTCTCATTGGTTTTATTCCCGTATCGGTCTGATGTATCAATCTTTCTTCAAAATCTCTGGTGTATCAATTGTAGTTGATTCTTTCAAATTACCCTCTTCAGGCGGTCTTTGACATAGCCAGCCCCTGATCCTCAAATCCACTGTGAGTTTTACCCACCCCCCTTCGCTGGCTCGCATCTGGGACTTCACTTTGCAGCCTTAAGCTTAATTTCAAACCAGATTTGATTATTCTTGGGGTCATCTATTCAAATTTAGTTTGGTCAGTAATGTGAATGGTGTTAATTCATCTATGATCATTTGGTATGAGAATATTTATTTAGGAACTTCTATTTCGAATAATTAGTTGTCTGATTGTCTGATTGTCATGGTGATCTGAAAGGGGTCATGTTGTTACCCATCTCTGAAATGACACATAATGTATCATTGAATTTTAAACTTGATCTATATAGTTCAAATGAAAAGGGAAATTGATAACATCCAAAGTGCAATCCGGCCCTTAAATTTAACACATCCACGACACTTTTAACTATATTTTTGTTTCCGTTGAAACTAGGAGTATGTCTGAAAGTAGGATCATTTACTTCCCTAGATTCTACAGAGGAATTCAGTTAGGTCATTTATGAACTTATATCCCCCTTCGGTATTTTGGTATGTCTGAAAGTAGGATCATTTACTTCAACAATTTTTTATAGAGGAATTCAATGAGGTCACATATATTTCCCTTACACTGCGTTTGGATGTCCGAATTAAGAGGCCTGAAATGGATTTGGTATTCCCTGATTACAATTCAGCTGTTTGGTTGGACTGTGAATTAGTACTTGGAAACGAAACCAAATTCAGCCTCGTATTCCCTCGTGCCAAAACTTCCCTCCGACGATACGGAGCCTTGGCGCTCCGATTTCTTCTGAATCGTCTCTTTACCGCAAAGCTTACCCCTTCGCTGCCTTATCCCCTCGTCCTCGAGGAGAAAAAGAAAAGGAGACGGGAGCTCGGCGTCTAACCTCGGCGGCGACCACCAGGGAGCTCGGCGGCGGCCACCCCCAGGTTCGATTCGGCCCCGCCCCTGCTTCTCTACCCGTCTCCTTCCCCGCTCCCTCCTCCTGTTCCCATCGTCATCCTCGCGCATCTCCGGCGGCCACCACGAGGACCTCGCCGGCGAGCACCAGCAGGACCGCGGCAGCGTAGGCGCTGGTTATGCGGTCCGATTCTGCCCCGTTCCATCCTCCTCACCCTATCCCCGTCCTCGGTCTAGGTCGCATCTCATCGACGTCCAGAAGGAACATGGCCACCACCAGCAGGGCTACGACAGTGGAGGCGCAGGTCTCCTCTGGCCACGGGCGCTCCGCCTCGGGCCTCCTCCCTATCCGCCGCACCCACCCCCTGTACCCATCTCCTGTCCTACACCAGCCCATGGCGCCCAACCACTGTCTACCTATAATTTGGTTCATGTGAGGACCTTTCTATTCTCTGTTATTAACCAATTTTTTGTTTATATATTGTGCAGATCTGTGAACTGTGCTCAATCTACAGGCCAAGTGAAGGTATATGGCAGAATCCCCTATGTTTTATATGCATTTGTGCATGTGATGTCTTGTTGCAAATTTTTACATACTAGATAATCGAATTTTACAGCCCAATGTCGGATCAATTGGAGTTGGTTGAGTTGATAAATGAAGAAAATAAAAGACGGAAGAGGAAAAGAATTGTTCTGACTAAATTGTTTGTTGAAACATGTGCTCTTGCTTTAGCCTTTGTTACTACACAACGGAATAGGGGACCAAAGGACCTAGGAACTATTAATGATGATGAGGACAAGATTAGGAATAGGAAATATTTGCTCAAATGCATGTATGATGGATCTGGAGTGGCATGCTATGATCAATTGCGCCTAACTAAACGAAACTTTCATGACCTTTGCACCATGTTACGGGAGAGATGTGGTCTTCGTGATAGTGTATATGTGACCGTGGAAGAGAAAGATGTAATGTTTTTGCTTGTAGTTGGTCATAGTATTAAGATGAGGATGTTGCGTGGCACCTACAAGCGTTCTTTATGGACCATGAGCACACACTTCTCTGCTGTCCTAAACGCCCTACTCTCTCTACATGGGGAGTTCATTAAGTTGCCTTCCTCTACCGCTCAAGCTCCTGATGATTACAAATGGAAGTGGTTTGGTAGTGCACTTGGAGCACTAGATGGTTGTCATATTGACGTGCTTGTTGATGTGGCTGACCAAGGAAGGTATAGGAACAGAAAGCAAGGCATTAGCACTAACATGCTAGGTGTTGTTGATTGGAACCTGAAGTTTCTTTATGTGTTACCTGGCAGGGAGGGTTCAGTTTTAGATTCGAGAGTTTTGCGTGATGCAATGAGGGCGAACCGCCAAGATGCTTTTGTTGTGCCTAAGGATACGACTCTTACTCTTGGCATGTAGTTTCTTTGACTTGATTGTTAGCTAACTAACTTATTGATATATAGGTAAATATTATTTAGTTGATGCTGGTTATACCAATGGAGAAGGATTTCTAGCTCCATTCAGGTCTACTCGATATCATCTAAAAGAATGGGCTGCAAGTGCACAACAGCCTCATACATCTAAAGAGTTATATAACTTGCGCCATTCTTGTGCTAGGAATGTAGTGGAGTGAACATTTGGCTTGTTCAAGAAAAAATGGGCTATCTTGCGTTCCCAAACCTTCTTTGACATAAAGGATCAGGTACAAAAAGTAATTATGTTGTTAAATAACATCAGTATGTGTGATGACAATTGCTTACTATGAACTAAAATATCATTGCAGATTCGAATTATTAGTGCTTGTTGTGTGTTGCACAACTTTGCAAGGGATAGGCAGCATGTCATGGATGATTTGTTATTGCCTGAAGTGGATAATGAATTAGCAAATGTGGCAATTGATGATCCAGATGATGACAACTTCATTAGAAGTGTGCAAGTCACTGCTGAATGGTCCAACTTTAGGCAACAACTAGCTGATGATATGTTTGCTGAGTACCTTGTGGCGCAAGGACAACAAGAGATGGAATAGGATGAGAGTACGATATGTAGCTGCGGTGGTGGTCTTTTGTATAGCTAGTTGCGGTGGTCTTCTTTTGTATAGCTAGCTGCGGTGGTATTCTTTTGTATAGCTAGTTGCGGCTAATGTGATGAAGCATGTGGTATTTTGTATATGCATCATCTTCATGCAACTAATGAATGACATTATGTTTCATGTTGTTTCTCAAACTTAATATTGTATTTGTTTTTTCTATTATGTACAATTTTTATTTCTTTGTAGATCCATGGCCGAAGAAGTAAGTACAAGGAGGAGGAATTACTGCACATGGGATGATGAGATGGATGATGCATTGCTTGAGTCTTAGTTGAGCATCACAATAAGGGTGACCATGCCCAAAATGGATGGAAACCACATGTGTACACGCATGCCATAAGGAATGTGAAGGACAAGTGCAATAAGGATATCACAAAGGATAACATAAGTGGAAGGATGAGGACTTTGGATCATCACTATGAGGTCGTTAGCAAAATCCTTTCTCAAAGTGGTTTCGGTTGGGATTGGACCGATAATAGGCTATCAATGGATAGTGATGATGTTTGGGCTAAATATGTGGAGGTAATCATGCATCATGAATACACATTCTGTATGTAGTTTGCATATGTAGAATAACAAGGCAGTAGCTTTACAAGTTTGTGTTTATTGTGCAGGCTAACAAGGCAAGCAAGGAGATAAAGTCTTACAAGACCAAAGTAATCAAGTACTGGGAGTCCATATGTATCGTATATTCAAAAGATCATGCTAATGGCGAGGGTGCGAAGACAAGTGCTGAGATTGCTGCAGAGCCATTAGAAGAACCAATTGAAGTCTCTCCAGAAGTAGCGCCAAAGAGGTAGCGAACAGGTGATGCTATTCTTTGCATGCTTGGAGATATGAAGAAGGACTTAGTTGATGCTTTCAAGACAACTGAGCCCATTCCACTACCAAAGGTTACCACACCCGCTGAAATACTTGATGCACTTAGGTTGATACCTGATTTAGATGAGCAAGATATGCTTCGATGTTACGGGAAGTTGGTACTCAATGATCGTCTATTTCAAGCTCTAAAGGAGCTGCCCATTACCATGAGGAAGACATGGCTGCTAATGTTGCCTTGAAAATCAATGCTTTTATGTGCTGTTGAACTTTGAACCATCTATTTTATGTCATGTTGAACTTGGAACTATGTATGTACTACCTTGTTGAACTTGGAACTATGTATGTACTGCCACGCACTATTTATGTCAAGCACTTGGACCTATCTTCTAAATTGTTGTGATTTATGTCATGTACGAGACCATATTTGAGAGTACGTGCTATTTTTTATTGTTTCTAATTTTGTGTTATGTAATCGTAAAAAATATTGTTGTCGTTGTATCATCATTTGTGTTTCCTGATGCATTTCTAGAATATTTAATTATTTTATTGCTATATATCCATTCATAGACAGATTTTATTTTTGAGTGATGTAGAACAAGGTATAATCTGGTAATGTAGCTATGCAATTCCAAAGATTGTCATCCAAATAAGATTTTGTATTGAAATCTCAGAGGCATTTCAAGGGCCAATTCGCTGGACAACCCAAACATGTGAATTCGTATTCATTCCATTTCAGTTTCCTCACTGATTTGGAATTCAGGCCAATTCAATACAGAGCTCTCCAATGGAGACATCCAAACGAAGCGTTAGGTATTTTGGTATGTCTGAAAGTAGTACGTTTTCTAGCATCTGTGAGTTTATAGGACATGTGTTTAATGATCCATGTACAAAAAGGCATTGTTTTCAACATCAACAAAAAGTTTATGCTTACACTTCATTATGCATCATGTACACATATAATGGTACATATAATTCCATTGGACGTGCAGGAACATAAGATTGAGAATGGAGTCAAAACAAAATCCATGGAAGCAAACTCTTTTTGCTGATATCACAAAATTTGTGCCACGGTCCAAAAACACAACAAGTGGGTATCACAAACTGTGTACAGAGATGTGCAGGTGTGTGTCCTGATCCAGGTAAATTTGCATTGTGTCTTTGGTTGGATGCTTATCTTCTATATTTTGTGCACACCATATTTTGAAGCAAATGTTGCATGCAGGAGTAGAGGTCTCCTCATCATTGGAGGCTCCATGGAACAACATGCGAAATTGCAACCAAGTTTGGTATTTGATTTTTATCTCATTTGTTTGCTTAAGTTATGTTTTGTCCGAATAGAATATGCACTAGGTTTGCTTCAGGGTCTCTTATCCAACCCCCAGCTAGAACATTATGGTTTGCTTCAGGGTCTCTTATCCAACCCCCCCCCCCCTAGGAGCATGCGTTGATTGCTTTGTTTTGATGACTCGTAGATTTTTTGTAATGCCCAGGATGGGACTATACCTCCTACATGTCGAGGCACGACTTAAAGGTATAAGCCCATCCTAGAACGATCTCAAGTTTGGTATCTTTGCACGACTCATGTAAAAGAGGGATTAAATTGCAAAAGGAGATAGTTGGCTTACACTCGCCACTTCACACAATACATTACATAAATAATCATCATTCAAAACATCACAACCCGACTACGGGTGCAGATCCAAAAGAAAGATACCAAAACAACATAAAGCCACAGGTCAAGATCGAATCCTAGTAGAAAACCACTACTGAACATCGAAACGTCACAAGCAAACGGCCACGCTCTTCATCGAGCTCCTGGTGAAGTACTGAACCAACTCCTGCATCAAACGCGGCTGAACCTGCATCTGGTGTGGTGAAGTAACTGTGAGCCACAGAGGACTCAGCAATCCCGTTCCCGGGTAACACGACTATTTAAGCCTTGGGTGAGGAACAAGGCTGAAGAAAGAACAAGAGGTGAAGGAACAACAAGAGTCTGCAGCAGCAACTAGCACTAACTTACGTGAAAGAGTGCGAGAAGAGAAGAGCATCGGTCGAAAGACGATCACGAAGGGATCCTAGCTAAAGCCGGTCAAACATAACCCCACCGTGTTCAACTCCCGAATCCATATTCGGAAATTGACAGTCACGGTACACACGCTGGTAGTGTATTGGAACATTGTGTCAAGTTTTCTACAACCGGATATTAACAAGCTCCCATCTGCCACATAACCGCGGCCACGGCTTTCGAAAGTTCAAACCCTGCAGGGGTGTTCCAACTTGACCCATTACAAGCCCACGATCCGCGGAGTCGCAACTCCAAAGTGGGAAGACCCGAGTATTCTCGGAATCCCGTGCTCAAGTTAAACCGAACTAAGGTAAGGCTAATCCAGCAAATCCTCCCGGCGTGTCGACACCCTGATAGGTAGCCGCGCGTATCTAGTCTCAGGACACGACCGGATGGGCGATTCTACAGGTTTTTACCAAACCTTGAGTTTCCTCGAGGTGACCCCGCAGAACCCCCGTTTCGGACCAACACTCATGTGGAGCACTGGCCCGGGGTTGTAGAATTAAAATAAAAGGGATAGCGAGTCCACATGCAAGTTTTATTAGTTATTAGGCAAATAGTATCAATGTAGGGACTTGCTGGAAAAGACTTAGCACTTAGCGGTTTATCAAGGGGGTCCCATACACCCCAACCGTGTTAGGAACGCATAATCAAGGAACATAACACCGGTTTATACGGTTCCTAACGGCATGAGTGGAACAAATCACCAAGCAAAAGGCTTAGCCTTCCACCCTTGCCAGTATATAGATGATTTCATTTAAGCATTTATATAGTGTGATATAACCCAACCAAACTTCAACATGAAGCAAGCATCTTCGATCTTCACCTGCAACTAGCAATGCTATAAGAAGGGCTGAGCGAAGCGTACTTAGCCAAGCAACGTTTTGCATAGGTAGGTTGGTTAAACATGTCAATGGTTACAAGTAGGAGGTTGACAAGAAGATCATGGGCATCGAGGCAAAACTATAGAGCGGAACTACTAGCAATAGGCAAAGATAGTAATGGTATCCGGGTTCGGTCATCTTGCCTGGGATTCCACAAGGGAGAAGAACGGATCCACGAAGCAGACGGAGCAACATAGACGAGAGAATCCTCACAACTCCGGAACGAAACCGAAGCTAACAAGAGAAGCAACCGGAAAGAAGCAAAACAACACGGTAAACACACAAGCATAAACATGGCATACGATGCACAAACAAGTATGATGCATGTCCGGTTTAAATATGCATGGCATGGCAAAGTGCACAAACAAAACTACAAGTTAAGTGGAGCTCAATATGCAACGAGTTGCATATTGACGAAGCACCATATTTAATTATTTAGTTGACTCTCATTATTTACAAGACAAGATTAAATGTTTGTTAACATGGCAAGAGGTGAAGCAAAAGAAACTACCTAATTAGGCATTTTAAATGAGGCCGGAAATAACAACAACAAAATCCAGAAAATCCCCATGAGCATGTTTAACAATTATTAAACAAACAACAATTAAACATATTAATGTTGTTAACATGATGCGGATGACATGATCAAGTTTATGCAATTTTATTAAAAGGGTTGACATAAAAGAGATATGAAGTATTGTCACCGTGGTGGAAAGAAAGAGTGCCACGGCAACGATCCGAGAATGATGCCACGCAACATATCGGTTCCGGTAACTCGTTGAGAGTCCGGTGCAAAAGGAAAGATGGCGTGAGCGAGTGAAACAAGATGAAAGAGGTGGGGTGATCCCGTTACCGGGTTCCCACGAGTCGGTGACGAGGCAACCGAGGAACATGACATAAGATGAAACGGCACAACGGGCACGGAGCACACAAGGGAGACAACTCATACAACACAACAAGCATTCCACGAGTCATCCACGGGGTCGTCTCGTTATACCTTTGAAGCGTGCGTTTCGGGGCGGTTCGAGACGTAGAGGAAGAAGGCGTTCACGTTCGGAGAGGAAGTAGCCGTTCACGAGGCGGTAGTTGTACTCGGGCGACGGTAGCGGAAGTAGTGGTACTCGGGGCGACGGTAGACGTTCACGGAGCTCGTTTTTCCGTAGATGTTCGGGTCGGTGTCGTGGTACTTGGGGTTCTCGTTTGCGACGGTAGTGGAAGTAGTGGTACTTGGCGATTCATCATGTAGTTGTTCCCGTTCGTAGTGGTACTTGCATCGGAGGGGTACTTGTCGCGTAGTCGAACTTGACATATCCGAAGGGGTACTTGGCGGGTCGGGCGTCGTGGTACTCGTTCGGGTCATGAAGAGGTACTTGCCGCAACACCGGGCGTAGTCGTACACGGTCTTGCCGGTCTCGGACTCGGTCGTAGTTGTACACGGTCGTAGACGTTCGGGTATCCGTAGATGTACTGTTCGGGCTGCCATCGTAATTCGTTGTAGAAGTACAAGTACAACCTGGCACTTAGCGAAAAGAAAACAGCAGCAATAAGGTAACAAAACGGCAGCAAGGAGGCAAGGGCAGCACGGTCTTAGCGGCGCCGGGAAACGAAGGCAGAGCAGCGGCACGGCGAGCGACGATGCGAAGTGACTGCCGCTCCTGGCCGGCGAGGAGACAGGGGCCATGGCGCGTCGGGCGCCCTTGCTGGAGCCTTAGCGAGGAGATGGCCGCAGCCTCGGGCGGACGAGGCAGGGGGGGCGTCGCTCCGCGGGTGAGGCGCCGGCTGCTTGGCGCTGCGGCTGAGGACGGGCGACCGGCGAGCGGACGGCGCGTCGCTGGGACTCGGGAAGGAACGCGCTGGGGCAGGCCTTGCGCGGGCGCGCGGCGGCTCACGAGGAAGGCGCGCGGCAGCGCTGAGGGGACGGAGGAGATCGAAGGGAGGCTCGGGCTGCTGGGGATCGCGAGGGGGAAGGGAGATCGAAGGGACTTTGGCGGCGCTCGGGATCCAGAAGGAGGAGCGATGGGGATCTCGGGGTCGGGCACTACGCAGAGGAGAGCGGGATGGGTGCAGCGCGAGGGAGGAAAGGCGAGGGATGCTGGCGCGTCGGTGAAGAGGCTAGGGTTAGGAGCTCTGCGGGCCAGGGAGGGAAAACTGGGCCTGCTGCGGCTGTCTGGCTGTTGGGCCAAAAGGAGGGATGAGGGGCGCGCCGGCTGGGCCTGGAGGCCTGGGCCTCGGCTAGAGTGGGAGGAGAGGGAGGCTGGAAGGAGAAGGCTGCGGTTGGGCTCTCCCTTATCTGGGTTTTTTAACAGAAACCCAAAAGAGAGAAGAGAATAAAAAAATGAGGAGGGGGTTAAGGCAAAAGTTAGCACATGGGACTATTATTCTCGGGCATCATAAAATGAGCAAAGTCCGAGAAAATAGAAAAGGCATGATCGAAAAAAATAATTCAAACATATTTGAATTTAATTCAAACGGGTTTGAACTAAGACTTGATTATAGAAGTGTCCAAAAATGTTCGAATTTTCGGAGGAACCTCGAAACAACGGAAAAGAATTATTGGCAAGGTTTTAAAGGAGAAACTCGAAGTAGGAAAAGCATGGGGAAAATTATGCACGTGTGTTGGTTAATTCCAAACAAATGGAATATTTAATATAGCTCCCTAAATATTGAGAGGCTTTTATATGTTATAAAGAGAAGACATCCTTCCCTCGATTTAAATGGACCGAAGGTCCACACGATTTATTTGGTTGCAAAAATTAATGAGATGATGGCATGATGACATGATGCAATGCAAAATAAAAACATAAGCACAAAAGAAACACACGGGTAGCCCGGAACATCTGGAATCTTCGGGAATCTTCTGGGACGTCGGTCTTCGGGCGTCACAACTCTCCCACACTAACAGAGGATCTCGACCCGAGATCCTAGAGATATCACCGGGTAAAAACGGAAGAGGAAGAGGTAAAACAATGTTGCTTCTTTGACAGACGAGTGAAACCAAAGAACCTTGAGAGGTTGAACAAAATGAAAGAAGAATACAACGGAGATGAACGAAGATGAAACACTCCGTTAGAAAAAAAAAGAGGAACAAGGAACATTACGAGAACCTTGTATGTTGAAAGACAAGAAACAAGAGCTCACGGATGACGAAAGAATTTCAAAACCACTCCGGTTAACCAAGATTGAGAAGGAATAAGAATGAAATAATTTGGACAACACTCCGTCTGAAAATGGAAGGAATTGGACAAGAACTTGGCAAGTTGAGATGATACTTGATGAAAACAGCAACATATTGCCTCCGAAACAATGAAAGAATGGCACAAGGGGTAAGAAAGATTCGGACAGCACTCCGGTTGAAAAGATAGGAAAAACTAGATAAGATGACGGAACTAGAATGAAGAATACAATCTCCAGTTAAATGATAAGCAAGGGAAAATAACATGATCTTGACAAAACGAGATGATGGTTAAAGAGAGAGCAACATAACAATGCCTCCGGAACGAAAGAATAGACTATAGATCCATGAAAGAAATGAATGGAGAAGGAAAAATGACAACTTCTCCCAAAAATGAATTAGGAAATCCTCCATACAAAGAAGGGTTGAACGGAGTTGTTGGAAAAACCAACAACGAAAAGAATAAGCTTGTTGTGGGCTTATGGAAAACATCTCAAAATTATGAGGTGACAACCAGCCACTAATGGAAAACAATTTGATTGGATTGATATCAACAAGGAGACGATAAACTTATTCACCGGAATGAAAAATGAAGAACTTGGGTCATTTATAAGCAACATAATTAGCAACAATCCTTAGGGAAAGCTTTTAGGTGAATTATAACCCAAGATAAAACCAACGAATAAATTGAAGGATTGGAAAGATCTCCTGAACAAAGAAAATGATGGTTTTAAATATCTCATTCTTGAAACTCGTGAATCATAAAACATGAAGGAATTGTCAAGAATGACATAACACCATCTGAAAAGATTAGGTAGAAAGAATTGCACTTGGAAAGCATGATGAAGAATGCTTGAGCTCCAACAAGAATCTAGAAGAAGACTTCGAGGATGAATTAAATGATGATGAACCACCATGAAGAACTCCGGTAATGAAAGCATGAGAAGTGAAAGATGAAAAGAATAAGACTCAAGGCCTGCGATGAATTAGATTGAGCTTTGAAATGATGTAATTGAAATAGCTTGAAGCTCCGGAAACAAGATAAACAACTTAGAACCGAGAATATGATATGATGAACAAGCTCCAGACAAAAGAATTAAATCACCTTGAAGGAATAAGAATAAGAATTATGTCATGCATCTCCTTCACCAATTTAAATGATGACAACCAAGGATTTGGCATACTACTTATTCTCATAGGAAAGAATTAAAGAGAGATCTCGCACAAGCTTGGGTAATTCTTCAACGAACCACCGGTAGGATTATGAAAAGAACGAGTGAATTAAAACGATAACAACGGAAGAGTAATCTTGAAAGAACCACCGTAAGAATATGGAGACGAACGAAGAGGCATCAATGAAGAATATTTGGAGGACGAAGTTGAAAACTGAGAACGAAGAAATATTCTGAAATGGTGGCCTTCGGAGGATCACAAAGAAAAGAATTCATGAAATGCTTCGGACGGGTATGAAAAGAATTCCTCACAATCTGAACAATAATGAGGATGGCAAGAAGCTAGAACCACGAATCTTCAAGAGGATGCCAATGATTAAGAGAAACTCTACTCCGATCTTGAAATGTTGAGAATGAAGACGAGAAATGCCATAAGAATTGTTGAGCACTCCGGAATGAATAATTAAAAAGGTTTAACCAATGATGAACAAGAATTGAAAGCGATCTTGGAAAGGCATGTGACTGATGGAATCATACTTACGTCACACTTTGAAAAGAATTTGAGAATAACTCCGGAATAATAGAAGAGTCAGGTAAGATCCTGGGAAAAGACCTGTGGGTTAGGGCCCACTAAAGAAATCACCGTTGGAAAAGATTGCTTAAGAGATATTGCACCGGTTGAATTAAAAAGGCTGAATAAGATTATAATCCTCAAAATAGTTTGAACGGATTAAGAATGGAATTATGAATCTTCTGAGATATCTTCAACACTCCGGATATGAATAGCAAGAGGAAAAATGATTAATAGGTGCACCGGAATAAGAAAGCATTATGAAAAGAGGAAAAGGATAAGATCAACACCGAAATCTTGAATTACATCCACCGGCAGAATTTGAGAACAAAAGAATGATGAACTTGAAGCTCTTAAGCATCTTCACGATAAATCACCGGATAAGAACATTGAAGGAAAAGAATGAAGAAACATCACATGAATAAAATGGATACTTGCACTGAGAATTTCTTGCTCCAAGAAGAAGAAGGGTGGGAGGGTGGGAAAAACAAAGACAACTTGGGATGAGTGAAACAGACAAATCGTCAGATTTCTCAACGACGTCCGTATGGAATAACTTGAAGAGAAGCACACCGGTTGAAAAGGATAAACAAGAAGATCTTGATGGTCAAGAAGGAGTAGCACTCCCATAGAAATATGAGAATACCGATTAGGAAGGTATGGAATCAACATTTGACATCGAAGCAACTCGAATACCAGAATCAAAACGAAACAAAGGATAGATATTTCGCAGCATCATCTTCACAATATCATCCGAGCAAAGAATTGAACGAATGAATTCCGTAGGTACATCAACTTGACGAGAAGCCACTTGGAGAGCAAAATGAAAATAAAAAAGGAACAAGGAACAGATAGAACAAATACAAGATAGAAGCTTCGTTCCGACATATTCGTGCTGAAAGCTCATGGAACGTGTTACAAAAGGGTTTTGCAATCCCCGGATCAGCATAGCCAAGGACCCTTTAAGATGCAACTCCCGATCAGAACAAGTCCATAAAACCACTTCACTCAATGTAGAACCCCAAACTTCATATCGTGCATTCGTTGGAAGAATGCCTAGAACTACTAGATGAACCCACCTATTAATTTCCGAAAGTTTCCAGTTATGCAATCAGGTGTTGGGGATACAGGGGAAGCACCGCGCAATCAACTCTAAACCTACATCCAGGTGTATCCATCCTTCAACACATAACCAATCTTTCTCGGAAACCGTTTACCTCGGACCTTCGAAACGCATCCACTATACAAGCTATGGCAATACTCCCGAACTACCTCCCCAGTACTGGGTGATGTCGGGGTTATCTTGCCACTAACCGCATAGGAGAGTTTTCGATGTCGGCCGTCTTAAGTATTCTAGTACTGCCGCGATGTATTTGTGACGACAACACCTCGGAGCTCAACTCCCCGGGACACTGCCACAACCCCTAATGACAGGAGGCATCGAGAACAATGTTCTCGTCACAAAGACATCGAAACAATCCAAACAATACTCGCGAGATCCTAAAAAAATTTGGTGCAATTTTTGAAAGTTGAAGAGTCAAGAGTAGACGTCAGGAGTCCTCACCAGAGAGAAAGGGGATGAGAAGCAAAGAAATCCTACTCTCCGATATAATATAGGAGTCAAAATATTTTCAGTGTGTGCCTAGATGTGACGCCCGAGACTGACGTCCCAGAAGATTCCAGAAGATTCCCGAGATTCCAGATGTTCCGGGTCCTCCCGTGGGTTGCATTGTGCTTGTGTTATTTATTTTTGCATTGCATCATGTCATCATGCCATCATGTCATTTTATTTTGCATCTCAACCTAATAAATTGTGTGGACCTTCGGTCCATTTAAATCGAGGGAAGAATGTCTTCTCTTTATAACATATAAAAGTCTCTCAATATTTAGGGAGCTATATTTATTAATTATTCCATTCTTTGGAATTACTCAAACACACATGCATAATTTTCCCCATGTCTCTTAATTCTAGTTTCACCTTCAAAACCTTCCCTATAATTCTTTTCCGTTGTTTCGAGGCTCCTCCAAAATTCCGGACATTTTGGACACTTTAATAATCTCGTCTTAGTTCAAACCTATTTGAATTATATTCAAATATGTTTGAATTGTTTTTCCGTTCATGCCTTTCTTATTTTTCTCCGGTCGTGCTTATTTTTATGAGCCCGAGAAAAATATAATTCCATGTGCACTTTTCCTACTCCTCCTTCCTTTTCTTTTTTTCCTTGCTGCTTTCTGTGTTTTTTTTTGGAAAACAGTAACTGTTAAAATAAGCAGCCCAGCAGCCCTCACTCCTCCAGGCCACCTCCCTCTCCCTTCTTGGCCCAGCCGGCCCATCTCCTCCTGGGCCCGAGGCCAGCCTCGACCCCTAACCCTAGCCCGCAGCCTCGCAGCTCTCATCTCCCCTCGCTCTCCCACCGACCGCCGCCAGGCATCCCCTCGCTCTCCCCTGCGTTCCCGATTCCCTCTCTCTCCCTCTCGCTCTCTCCTTCCCTTCCCTCGCTCTGCCCAATCCCATCGGCAGCCTCCCTCTCTCCCTCGAGCCTGCTGCTCCCTCCTCACTTCTCGATCGCCCCAGGCACCACAGCGCCCTCCGGGGTCTCGCCTCGCCTGGTTCTCGCCTCGCCGCGGCGCCCCTCCATCTCCAGCAGCGCGGCTCCTTCGTCTCCTCCGAGCGCAGCACCGGCGCGGTCCCTCCCTTCGCCCAGGACGAAGCCCCGAGGCGCCATCTCCTGTGTGCACCGCGGCCTCCCTCTCCAGTGTCCCGGCCAGCAGCCGGCGACCGCCCCCAAGCCGAGCGACTCCCGAGCGCCTTCTCCTCCTCCAGCAAGGCCGAGGGCCCGGCCCTCGTCCCCCCCGTCCTCCGTCCAGCGGGCTTCCTCCTCCGCATCAGCCCCAAGCTCGGCGCCCCTGCCTTCGAGGTTTCCCGTCCGCGCCATGGTCGCTGGCCCTTCCCGCGTCGAGGGCCCCTGCCTCCTCTTCGCCGGCTGTTCGTCAAGACCTCGCCTCCGGAACCTCGTCGCCGGCCTTCTTCGGTGCCGTGCTGTTGCCGTGGCCTCGTGGCCCTTCACGCCAAGTTGCTGCTGTAGTTTTGGTTTTTTTGTTATATTGTTGCTGTGTTGTTAATCTCAGTTAACCAGGAAAACAACAAGTCTATCTTCTTTTGGACCCGAACGTCTACCGGCGACCCGACCAAGTACCTCTTCGCGACAAGTACCTCGACGACGTGTACATCTACGTAACGAGTTCGTCTACCGACGTCCGGAAACGACATGTACCACTACGGCTCAAGTTCCTCTCCGATACGTCCAAGTACCACGACACCGACACGAACATCTACGGCTACGAAACGTGAACGACTACCGTCGCCGTGTACCACTACCGTCGCCCGAGTACAGCTACCGCTATGAGAACGTCTACTTCCTCTACGACCCGCGTGAACGACTACTTCCTCTACTTCCACTACGTCCCTCGACGATCTCGAACCGTCCCGAAACGTTGGTTCCGAAGGTATAACCCCGAGACGTGACCCGTGTGATGCTTGCTTGTGTTGTATGAAATGTCTCCCTTGTGTGTGCTCGTGCCCGTTTCGTCCGTTTGGCTTGTTCCTCGGTTGCCTCGTCACCGACTCGTGGGAACCCGGCAACGGGATCACCCCACCTCTTTCATCTCGTTTGACTCGCTCATGCCATCTTACCTTTTGCATCGGACTCTCAACGAGTTACCGGTACCGATATGTTGCCATGCTTCATTTTCGGATCGTTGCCGTGGCACCCTTTTCTTCCACCACGGTGACAATACTTCTTATCTCTTTTAAGTCAACCTTTTAAATAAAATTTCATAAACTTGATCATGTCATCCGCATCATATTAACAACACTAACATGTTTAATTGTTGTTGCTTTATAATTACTAAACATGCTTATGGGGATTTCCGGATATGTTGTTGTTATTCTCCGGCCTCATTTAAAATGCCTAAATAGTGTAGTTTTATTATGCTTCACCTCTTGCCATGTTAAAAACATTTAATCTTGTCTTGTAAATAATGAGAGTCCACTAAATAATTAATATGTGGTGTTTCGTCAATATGCAACTCGTTGCATATTGAGCTCCACTTAACTTGTTGTGTTGTTTGTGCACTTTGCCATGCCATGCATATTTAAACCGGACATGCATCATACTTGGATGTGCATCGTATGCCATGTTTATGCTTGTGTGTTTACCGTGTGTTTGTTTCTTTCCGGTTGCTTCTCTTGTTAGCTTCGGTTTCGTTCCGGAGTGGTGAGGTTTCTCTCGACTGTTGCTCCGTCTACTTCATGGATCCGTTCTTCTCCCTTGTGGAATCCCAGGCAAGATGATCATACCCTTGGATACCTTTACTACCATTGCCATGCTTAGTTGTCTCGATGCTATCGTTACTTGTCGCGATACCCATCTTTTATGTCAGCCCTCTCCTTGTTGCCATGAAACCTCTAACCTTGACACCTTCCTAGCAAAAACCACTGTTTGGCTATGTTACCCGCTTGCTCAGCCCCGCTTGCTCAGCCTCGCTTGCTCAGTTCCTCTTATAGCGTTGTTAGTTGCAGGTGAAGATGAAGTTCGTTCCAGGAGGGAACTTGGTTGTTGGATATATCACAATATCTATTAATATTATTACCACACCTATATACTCGGCATGGGTGGAAGGCTTGGCCTTTTGCTCGGTGTTTTGTTCCACTCATGCCACCTTAGGCGCCGATAAACCGGCATTATGTTCCTTGATTTTGCGTTCCTAACACGATGGGTGTAATGGGGACCCCTTGACAGTTCGACTTTGAATAAAACTCCTCCAGCAAGGCCCAACATTGGTTTTATTTGCTCATAATAACAACTTAATTAATTAATTAAATTTGCATAGGGAGTTAGCGCTACCCGAGGATTCTTAATTCTACATAACAGGGGGGCCAGTGCTGATGGTGTTGGTCCCAAATAGAGTCGTGTGCGGTGCCACCCAGTCACCTGGGGTCTTCGGTTGCTGTACGCTGTGCTCATCCGGTCGTGGCCTGAGACGAGATACGCGCGGCTACTATCAGGGTGTCGGCACGCCGGGAGGTCTTGCTGGACTTGTTTTACCATTGTCGAAATGACTTGTGCTACCGGGATGCCGAGCCTGATCGGATTTTTCCTAAGATAAGGGGTGATGATATTATATTTATCACTTCAGTTAATCGTGAGAGCTTGTGATGGGCTAAGTTGGAACACCCCTGCAGGGTTATGAACTTTCGAAAGCCGTGCCCGCGGTTATGTGGCAGATTGGAATTTGTTAATGTCCGGTTGTAGAAAACTTGACAGAGGATCCGAAGTAAAACACACAACTGTGTGAGTAACCGTGACTGTCTCTTTTCACTTTGAGAAGAGAACACGGTGGGGTTATGTTTGACCGTATGTAGTTAGGATCTTTAGCGATCACTCCTTTTGCGACCGTTTGCGTAGCTTCTCATCTTATTCTGGTACTCGTAAGTTAGCCACCATATTATGCTTAGTCGCTGCTGCAGCCTCACCACTTTACCTCTTCCTACCCACAAAGCTTTGCTAGTCTTTTTACCCATGGTTATGGGATTGCTGAGTCCTCGTGGCTCACAGTTACTACAACACCAGATGCAGGTTCAGCCGAGTTTGAAGCAGAAGCTGGTTCAAGTTCTTCACCAGGAGCTCGATGAAGAGTTTGTCCGTGTGCTTGTGTCGTTTCGACGATCAGTAGTGGTTTCTACTAGGATTCGATCCTGACCTGTGGTTTTATGTTGTTTTGGTATCTTTCTTTTGGTTCTTCACCCGTAGTCGGGTTGTGATGTTTTGAATGATGTATTGCTTATGTATTGTATTGTGTGAAGTGGCGAGTGTAAGCCAACTATCTCCTTTTGCATTTTAATCCCCCTTTTTACATGAGTCGTGCAAAGATACCAAACTTGAGATCATTCTAGGATGGGCTTATACCTTTAAGTCGTGCCTCGACACGTAGGAGGTATAGTCCCATCCTGGGCATTACAAGTTGGTATTCAGAGCCTTCTCCGACCTAGAAGCCCCCACTGTTTGATCGAATCGTTGACGGTTGAGTCTAGGCACACACTGAAAATGATTTGAGTCCTATATATATATCGGAGAGTGGGATTTCTTTGCTTCTTATCCCCTTTCTCTCTGGTGAGGACTCCTGACGATTACTCTTTTCTCTTCTACTTTCAAAAATTGCACCAAATTTTTTTTTAGGATCCCGCGAGTATTCTGGGATTGTTTCGATGTTCTTGTGACAAGGATATTGTTCTCGATGCCTCCTGTTACCGAGGAGTTGAGCTTCGGGGTATCATTGTAACAAGCATATCGCGGCAGTACTAAATACTTAAGACGGCCGACATCGAAAATCTCTCCTATACGGCCAGTGGCAAGATAACCCCGACATCACCCAGTACTGGGGAGGTAGTTCGAGAGTATTGCCATAGCTTGTTATAGTGGATGCTTTTCGAAGGTCCGAGGTAAACAGTTTCCGAGAAAGACTGGTTATGTGTTGAAGGATGGATACACCTGGATGTAGGTTTAGAGTTGATTGCGCGGTGCTTCCCGTGTATCCCCAACACCTGATTGCATAACTGGAAACTTTCGGAAATCTATAGGTGGGTTCATCTAGTAGTTCTAGGCATTCTTCCAACGGATGCTCGATATGAAGTTTGGGGTTCTACATTGAGTGAAGTGGTTTTATGGACTTGTTCTGATCGGGAGTTGCATCTTAAAGGGTCCTTGGCTATGCTGATCCGGGGATTGCAAAACCCTTTTGTAACACGTTCCATGAGCTTTCAGCACGAAGATGTCGAACGAAACTTCTATCTTGTATTTGTTCTATCTGATCCTTGTTCCTTTTATTTACTTTTTGTTCTCTCAACTGGCTTCTCGTCAAGTTGATGTACATGCGGAATTCATTCGTTCTATTCTCTGTTCGGATGATATTGTGAAGATCATGTTGCTTATCTATCCTTTGTTCTTGTTTTGATTCTGGTATTCGAGTTGCTTCGATGTCAAATGTTGATTCCATACCTTTCTTAATCGGTGTTCTCATATTTCTATGAGAGTGCTGGTCCTTCTTGATCATCAAGATGGTCATGTTAAATTCTTTTCCAACCGGTGTGCCTTCTCTTCAAGTTACTCCATACAGACGCCGTTGAGAAATCCGACGATTTGTCTGTTTCATTCATCCCAAGTTGTCTTTGTTTTCCCCACCCTCCCACCCTTCTTCTTCTTGGAGCTGGAACTCTTAATGAAATATCCATTTTATTCATGTGATATTTCTTCATTCTTTTGCCTCAATGTCCTTATCCGGTGATTTATCTTGAAGATGCTCAAGAGTTTCAAGTTCATCATTCTTTTGTTCTCTAATTCTTCAGATGGTGTTGATCTTATCCTTTTCCTCTTTCCACAATGCTTTCTTATTCCGGTGCACCAATTAATCTTTCTCCTCTTGCTCTTCATATCCGGAGTGCTGAAGATTCACTTTTCCATTCTCAATTGTTCAAGCTATTTTGAGGATTGTTATCTTACTCAAGCCATCTAATTCAACCGGTGCAATATCTCTTAAGCAATCTTTTTCAACGGTGATTTCTTTGAGTGGGCCCTAACCCACAGGTCTTTTCCCAGGATCTTACCTGACTCTTTTTTCTGGAGTTATACTCAAATTCTTTTCGAAGTGTGACGTAAGAATGATTCCATCAGTCACATGCCTTCTCCAAGATCGCTTTCAAATTCTTTTCATCTTTGGTTCAACCTTTTTAATTCTTCATTCCGGAGTGCTCAACAATTCTTATGGCATTTCTCGTCTTCATTATCAACATTTGGAGACCGGAGAAGAATTTCTCTTAGATCTTGGCCCGTCTTCTTGAAGATTTGTGGTTCTAGCTTCATGCCATCCTCATTATTGTTCCGATCATGAGGAATTCTTTTATACCCATCCGAAGCATTTCATGATTTCTTTTCCTTGTGTTCCTCCGAAGGCCATCATTTCAGAATATTTCTTCGTTCTCAGTTTTCAACTTCGCCCTCCCAATATTCTTCATTGATGTCTCTTCGTTCGTCTCCTAATTCTTACGGTGGTTCTTTCAAGATTCCTCTTCCGTTGTTATCATATCAATTCATTTGTTATTTTCACAATTCTACCGGTGCTTTGTTGAATAATTATCTGAGCTTGTGCTAGATCCCTCTTTAATCCTTTCCAACGAGAATAAGTAGTATGCCAAATCCTTTGGTTGTCATCAATTAAATTGGTGAAGGAGATGCATGACATAATTCTTATTCTTATTCCTTCAAGGTGACTTAATTCTTTTGTCGGGAGCTTGTTCATCATATCATATCCTTGGTTCTAAGTTGTTCATCTTGTTTTCCGGAGTTCCAAGTTATTTCTATTATATCATTTCAAAGCTCCATCTAATTCATCGCAGGCCTTGAATCTTATTCTTTCCATCTTTCACTTCTCTTGCTTTCATTACCGGAGTTCTCATGGTGGTTCACCATCATTTAATTCATCCTCGAAGTCTTCTTCAAGATTCTTGTTGGAGCTCAAGCATTATTCATCATGCTTTCTAAGTGCAATTCTTGCTTCCTTATCTTTCAGATGGTGTTATGTCATTCTTGTCAATTCCTTCATGTTTTATGATTCACGAGTTATCAAGAATGAGATAATTTAAGCCATCTTTTCTTCTCTTTAGGAGATCCTTTCAACCCCTCATTTTATCTCTTGGAGTCATCTTGGGTTGTATTTCACCTAAAAGCTTTCCCTAAGGATTGTTACTAATTATGGTGCTTATAAATGACCCAAGTTCTTCATTTATCATTCCGGTGAATAAGTTTATCGTCTCCTTGTTGATATCAATCCAATCAATTTGTTTTCCATTAGTGGCTGGTTGTCACCTCATAATTTTGAGATGTTTTCCATAAGCCCACATGAAGCTTATTCCTTTTCGTTGTTGATTTTCCTTCAACTCTGTTCAACCCTTCTTCGTAAGGATGCTCTTTCAAATTTCATTTTGAGAGAAGTTGTCTTTTTCTTCTCCGTTCTTTTCTTTCCAACGACCTATGCTATTTTTTCATTCCGGAGGCATTGTGATGTTGCTCTCTTTGACCATCATCACGCTTTTTATCAAGATCATATTCTCCCTTGCTTGTCATTTAACCGGAGTGTTGTATTCTTCATTCTAGTTCCGTCATCCTTTCATGTTTTGCCTCTCTTTTTAATCGGAGTGTTGTCTGAATCTTTCTTACACCTTGTGCTTTTCTTTTAATTGTTTCGGAGGCAATATGTTGTTCATTTCATCAAGTATCATCTCAACTTGGCAAGTTCTTGTCCAATTCCTTCCAATTTTCAGACGGAGTGCTGTCCAAATTCTGTCATTCTTATTCCTTGGCTATACCATTGAGGTTCCTTATTCTTTTGGTTCATAAGCTCTTAATTCTTGTCTTCTAACCTTCAAGGTTCTCATAATGCCCCTTGTTCCTCTTTTCTAACGGAGTTTTCATATTCGTTCATCTCCGTTGCATTCTTTCTTTCAGGATTGTTCAACCTCTCAAGGTTCGTGGTTTCACTTGTCTGTCTAAGAAGCAACTTTGTTTTACCTCTTCCTCTTCTTTTTCGTTGTTACCCGGTGATATCTCTAGGATCTCGGGTCGAGATCCTCTGTTAGTGTGGGAGAGTTGTGACGCCCGAGACTGACGTCCCAGAAGATTCCAGAAGATTCCCGAGATTCCAGATGTTCCGGGTCCTCCCGTGGGTTGCATTGTGCTTGTGTTATTTATTTTTGCATTGCATCATGTCATCATGCCATCATGTCATTTTATTTTGCATCTCAACCTAATAAATTGTGTGGACCTTCGGTCCATTTAAATCGAGGGAAGAATGTCTTCTCTTTATAACATATAAAAGTCTCTCAATATTTAGGGAGCTATATTTATTAATTATTCCATTCTTTGGAATTACTCAAACACACTTGCATAATTTTCCCCATGTCTCTTAATTCTAGTTTCACCTTCAAAACCTTCCCTATAATTCTTTTCCGTTGTTTCGAGGCTCCTCCAAAATTCCGGACATTTTGGACACTTTAATAATCTCGTCTTAGTTCAAACCTATTTGAATTATATTCAAATATGTTTGAATTGTTTTTCCGTTCATGCCTTTCTTATTTTTCTCCGGTCGTGCTTATTTTTATGAGCCCGAGAAAAATATAATTCCATGTGCACTTTTCCTACTCCTCCTTCCTTTTCTTTTTTTCCTTGCTGCTTTCTGTGTTTTTTTTTGGAAAACAGTAACTATTAAAATAAGCAGCCCAGCAGCCCTCACTCCTCCAGGCCACCTCCCTCTCCCTTCTTGGCCCAGCCGGCCCATCTCCTCCTGGGCCCGAGGCCAGCCTCGACCCCTAACCCTAGCCCGCAGCCTCGCAGCTCTCATCTCCCCTCGCTCTCCCACCGACCGCCGCCAGGCATCCCCTCGCTCTCCCCTGCGTTCCCGATTCCCTCTCTCTCCCTCTCGCTCTCTCCTTCCCTTCCCTCGCTCTGCCCGATCCCATCGGCAGCCTCCCTCTCTCCCTCGAGCCTGCTGCTCCCTCCTCACTTCTCGATCGCCCCAGGCACCGCAGCGCCCTCCGGGGTCTCGCCTCGCCTGGTTCTCGCCTCGCCGCGGCGCCCCTCCATCTCCAGCAGCGCGGCTCCTTCGTCTCCTCCGAGCGCAGCACCGGCGCGGTCCCTCCCTTCGCCCAGGACGAAGCCCCGAGGCGCCATCTCCTGTGTGCACCGCGGCCTCCCTCTCCAGTGTCCCGGCCAGCAGCCGGCGACCGCCCCCAAGCCGAGCGACTCCCGAGCGCCTTCTCCTCCTCCAGCAAGGCCGAGGGCCCGGCCCTCGTCCCCCCCCTCGTCCTCCGTCCAGCGGGCTTCCTCCTCCGCATCAGCCCCAAGCTCGGCGCCCCTGCCTTCGAGGTTTCCCGTCCGCGCCATGGTCGCTGGCCCTTCCCGCGTCGAGGGCCCCTGCCTCCTCTTCGCCGGCTGTTCGTCAAGACCTCGCCTCCGGAACCTCGTCGCCGGCCTTCTTCGGTGTCGTGCTGTTGCCGTGGCCTCGTGGCCCTTCACGCCAAGTTGCTGCTGTAGTTTTGGTTTTTTTGTTATATTGTTGCTGTGTTGTTAATCTCAGTTAACCAGGAAAACAACAAGCCTATCTTCTTTTGGACCCGAACGTCTACCGGCGACCCGACCAAGTACCTCTTCGCGACAAGTACCTCGACGACGTGTACATCTACGTAACGAGTTCGTCTACCGACGTCCGGAAACGACATGTACCACTACGGCTCAAGTTCCTCTCCGATACGTCCAAGTACCACGACACCGACACGAACATCTACGGCTACGAAACGTGAACGACTACCGTCGCCGTGTACCACTACCGTCGCCCGAGTACAGCTACCGCTATGAGAACGTCTACTTCCTCTACGACCCGCGTGAACGACTACTTCCTCTACTTCCACTACGTCCCTCGACGATCTCGAACCGTCCCGAAACGTTGGTTCCGAAGGTATAACCCCGAGACGTGACCCGTGTGATGCTTGCTTGTGTTGTATGAAATGTCTCCCTTGTGTGTGCTCGTGCCCGTTTCGTCCGTTTGGCTCGTTCCTCGGTTGCCTCATCACCGACTCGTGGGAACCCGGCAACGGGATCACCCCACCTCTTTCATCTCGTTTGACTCGCTCATGCCATCTTACCTTTTGCATCGGACTCTCAACGAGTTACCGGTACCGATATGTTGCCATGCTTCATTTTTGGATCGTTGCCGTGGCACCCTTTTCTTCCACCACGGTGACAATACTTCTTATCTCTTTTAAGTCAACCTTTTAAATAAAATTGCATAAACTTGATCATGTCATCCGCATCATATTAACAACACTAACATGTTTAATTGTTGTTGCTTTATAATTACTAAACATGCTTATGGGGATTTCCGGATATGTTGTTGTTATTCTCCGGCCTCATTTAAAATGCCTAAATAGTGTAGTTTTATTATGCTTCACCTCTTGCCATGTTAAAAACATTTAATCTTGTCTTGTAAATAATGAGAGTCCACTAAATAATTAATATGTGGTGTTTCGTCAATATGCAACTCGTTGCATATTGAGCTCCACTTAACTTGTAGTGTTGTTTGTGCACTTTGCCATGCCATGCATATTTAAACCGGACATGCATCATACTTGGATGTGCATCGTATGCCATGTTTATGCTTGTGTGTTTACCGTGTGTTTGTTTCTTTCCGGTTGCTTCTCTTGTTAGCTTCGGTTTCGTTCCGGAGTGGTGAGGTTTCTCTCGACTGTTGCTCCGTCTACTTCATGGATCCGTTCTTCTCCCTTGTGGAATCCCAGGCAAGATGATCATACCCTTGGATACCTTTACTACCATTGCCATGCTTAGTTGTCTCGATGCTATCGTTACTTGTCGCGATACCCATCTTTTATGTCAGCCCTCTCCTTGTTGCCATGAAACCTCTAACCTTGACACCTTCCTAGCAAAAACCACTGTTTGGCTATGTTACCCGCTTGCTCAGCCCCGCTTGCTCAGCCTCGCTTGCTCAGTTCCTCTTATAGCGTTGTTAGTTGCAGGTGAAGATGAAGTTCGTTCCAGGAGGGAACTTGGTTGTTGGATATATCACAATATCTATTAATATTATTACCACACCTATATACTCGGCATGGGTGGAAGGCTTGGCCTTTTGCTCGGTGTTTTGTTCCACTCATGCCACCTTAGGCGCCGATAAACCGGCATTATGTTCCTTGATTTTGCGTTCCTAACACGATGGGTGTAATGGGGACCCCTTGACAGTTCGACTTTGAATAAAACTCCTCCAGCAAGGCCCAACATTGGTTTTATTTGCTCATAATAACAACTTAATTAATTAATTAAATTTGCATAGGGAGTTAGCGCTACCCGAGGATTCTTAATTCTACATAACAGGGGGGCCAGTGCTGATGGTGTTGGTCCCAAATAGAGTCGTGTGCGGTGCCACCCAGTCACCTGGGGTCTTCGGTTGCTGTACGCTGTGCTCATCCGGTCGTGGCCTGAGACGAGATACGCGCGGCTACTATCAGGGTGTCGGCACGCCGGGAGGTCTTGCTGGACTTGTTTTACCATTGTCGAAATGACTTGTGCTACCGGGATGCCGAGCCTGATCGGATTTTTCCTAAGATAAGGGGTGATGATATTATATTTATCACTTCAGCTAATCGTGAGAGCTTGTGATGGGCTAAGTTGGAACACCCCTGCAGGGTTATGAACTTTCGAAAGCCGTGCCCGCGGTTATGTGGCAGATTGGAATTTGTTAATGTCCGGTTGTAGAAAACTTGACAGAGGATCCGAAGTAAAACACACAACTGTGTGAGTAACCGTGACTGTCTCTTTTCACTTTGAGAAGAGAACACGGTGGGGTTATGTTTGACCGTATGTAGTTAGGATCTTTAGCGATCACTCCTTTTGCGACCGTTTGCGTAGCTTCTCATCTTATTCTGGTACTCGTAAGTTAGCCACCATATTATGCTTAGTCGCTGCTGCAGCCTCACCACTTTACCTCTTCCTACCCACAAAGCTTTGCTAGTCTTGTTACCCATGGTTATGGGATTGCTGAGTCCTCGTGGCTCACAGTTACTACAACACCAGATGCAGGTTCAGCCGAGTTTGAAGCAGAAGCTGGTTCAAGTTCTTCACCAGGAGCTCGATGAAGAGTTTGTCCGTGTGCTTGTGTCGTTTCGACGATCAGTAGTGGTTTCTACTAGGATTCGATCCTGACCTGTGGTTTTATGTTGTTTTGGTATCTTTCTTTTGGTTCTTCACCCGTAGTCGGGTTGTGATGTTTTGAATGATGTATTGCTTATGTATTGTATTGTGTGAAGTGGCGAGTGTAAGCCAACTATCTCCTTTTGCATTTTAATCCCCCTTTTTACATGAGTCGTGCAAAGATACCAAACTTGAGATCATTCTAGGATGGGCTTATACCTTTAAGTCGTGCCTCGACACGTAGGAGGTATAGTCCCATCCTAGGCATTACACTAGACTCAACCGTCAACGATTCGATCAATCAGTGGGGGCTTCTAGGTCGGAGAAGGCTCTGAATACCAACTTGTAATGCCCAGGATGGGACTATACCTCCTACGTGTCGAGGCAC
>LR738710.1:308495487-308536260 GCA_902687465.1 Secale cereale
AAAGGGGATGAGAAGCAAAGAAATCCTACTCTCCGATATATATATATATAGGACTCAAAACATTTTCAGTGTGTGCCTAGACTCAACCGTCAACGATTCGATCAATCAGTGGGGGCTTCTAGGTCGGAGAAGGCTCTGAATACCAACTTGTAATGCCCAGGATGGGACTATACCTCCTACGTGTCGAGGCACGACTTAAAGGTATAAGCCCATCCTAGAATGATCTCAAGTTTGGTATCTTTGCACGACTCATGTAAAAGAGGGATTAGATTGCAAAAGGAGATAGTTGGCTTACACTCGCCACTTCACACAATACATTACATAAATAATCATCATTCAAAACATCACAACCCGACTACGGGTGAAGATCCAAAAGAAAGATACCAAAACAACATAAAGCCACAGGTCAGGATCGAATCCTAGTAGAAAACCACTACTGAACATCGAAACGTCACAAGCAAACGGCCATGCTCTTCATCGAGCTCCTGGTGAAGTACTGAACCAACTCCTGCATCAAACGCGGCTGAACCTGCATCTGGTGTGGTGAAGTAACTGTGAGCCACAGAGGACTCAGCAATCCCGTTCCCGGGTAACACGACTATTTAAGCCTTGGGTGAGGAACAAGGCTGAAGAAAGAACAAGAGGTGAAGGAACAACAAGAGTCTGCAGCAGCAACTAGCACTAACTTACGTGAAAGAGTGCGAGAAGAGAAGAGCATCGGTCGAAAGACGATCACGAAGTGATCCTAGCTAAAGCCGGTCAAACATAACCCCACCGTGTTCAACTCCCGAATCCATATTCGGAAATTGACAGTCACGGTACACACGCTGGTAGTGTATTGGAACATTGTGTCAAGTTTTCTACAACCGGATATTAACAAGCTCCCATCTGCCACATAACCGCGGGCACGGCTTTCGAAAGTTCAAACCCTGCAGGGGTGTTCCAACTTGACCCATTACAAGCCCACGATCCGCGGAGTCGCAACTCCAAAGTGGGAAGACCCGAGTATTCTCGGAATCCCGTGCTCAAGTTAAACCGAACTAAGGTAAGGCTAATCCAGCAAATCCTCCCGGCGTGTCGACACCCTCATAGGTAGCCACGCATATCTAGTCTCAGGACACGACCGGATGGGCGATTCTACAGGTTTTTACCAAACCTTGAGTTTCCTCGAGGTGGCCCCGCAGAACCCCCGTTTCGGACCAACACTCATGTGGAGCACTGGCCCGGGGTTGTAGAATTAAAATAAAAGGGATAGCTAGTCCACATGCAAGTTTTATTAGTTATTAGGCAAATAGTACCAATGTTGGGACTTGCTGGAAAAGACTTAGCACTTAGCGGTTTATCAAGGGGGTCCCATACACCCCAACCGTGTTAGGAACGCATAATCAAGGAACATAACACCGGTTTATACGGTTCCTAACGGCATGAGTGGAACAAATCACCAAGCAAAAGGCTTAGCCTTCCACCCTTGCCAGCATATAGATGATTTCATTTAAGCATTTATATAGTGTGATATAACCCAACCAAACTTCAACATGAAGCAAGCATCTTCGATCTTCACCTGCAACTAGCAATGTTATAAGAAGGGCTGAGCGAAGCGTACTTAGCCAAGCAACGGTTTGCATAGGTAGGTTGGTTAAACATGGCAATGGTTACAAGTAGGAGGCTGACAAGAAGATCATGGGCATCGAGGCAAAACTATAGAGCGGAACTACTAGCAATAGGCAAAGATAGTAATGGTATCCGGGTTCGGTCATCTTGCCTGGGATTCCACAAGGGAGAAGAACGGATCCACGAAGCAGACGGAGCAACATAGACGAGAGAATCCTCACAACTCCGGAACGAAACCGAAGCTAACAAGAGAAGCAACCAGAAAGAAGCAAAACAACACGGTAAACACACAAGTATAAACATGGCATACGATGCACAAACAAGTATGATGCATGTCCGGTTTAAATATGCATGGCATGGCAAAGTGCATAAACAAAACTACAAGTTAAGTGGAGCTCAATATGCAACGAGTTGCATATTGACGAAGCACCATATTTAATTACTTAGTTGACTCTCATTATTTACAAGACAAGATTAAATGTTTGTTAACATGGCAAGAGGTGAAGCAAAAGAAACTACCTAATTAGGCATTTTAAATGAGGCCGGAAATAACAACAACAAAATCCGGAAAATCCCCATGAGCATGTTTAACAATTATTAAACAAACAACAATTAAACATATTAATGTTGTTAACATGATGCGGATGACATGATCAAGTTTATGCAATTTTATTAAAAGGGTTGACATAAAAGAGATATGAAGTATTGTCACCGTGGTGGAAAGAAAGAGTGCCACGGCAACGATCCGAGAATGATGCCACGCAACATATCGGTTCCGGTAACTCGTTGAGAGTCCAGTGCAAAAGGAGAGACGGCGTGAGCGAGTGAAACAAGATGAAAGAGGTGGGGTGATCCCGTTACCGGGTTCCCACGAGTCGGTGACGAGGCAACCGAGGAACATGACAAAAGATGAAACGGCACAACGGGCACGGAGCACACAAGGGAGACAACTCATACAACACAACAAGCATTCCACGAGTCATCCACGGGGTCGTCTCGTTGTACCTTTGAAGCGTGCGTTTCGGGGCGGTTCGAGACGTAGAGGAAGAAGGCGTTCACGTTCGGAGAGGAAGTAGCCGTTCACGAGGCGGTAGTTGTACTCGGGCGACGGTGGCGGAACTAGTGGTACTCGGGGCGACGGTAGACGTTCACGGAGCTCGTTTTCCGTAGATGTTCGGGTCGGTGTCGTGGTACTTGGGGTTCTCGTTTGCGACGGTAGTGGAAGTAGTGGTACTTGGCGATTCATCATGTAGTTGTTCCCGTTCGTAGTGGTACTTGCATTGGAGGGGTACTTGTCGCGTAGTCGAACTTGACATATCCGAAGGGGTACTTGGCGGGTCGGGCGTCGTGGTACTCGTTCGGGTCATGAAGAGGTACTTGCCGCAACACCGGGCGTAGTCGTACACGGTCTTGCCGGTCTCGGACTCGGTCGTAGTTGTACACGGTCGTAGACATTCGGGTATCCGTAGATGTACTGTTCGGGCTGCCATCGTAACTCGTTGTAGAAGTACAAGTACAACCTGGCACTTAGCGAAAAGAAAACAGCAGCAACAAGGTAACAAAACGGCAGCAAGGAGGCAAGGGCAGCACGGTCTTAGCGGCGCCGAGAAACGAAGGCAGAGCAGCGGCACGGCGAGCGACGATGCGAAGTGACTGCCGCTCCTGGCCGGCGAGGAGACAGGGGCCATGGCGCGTCGGGCGCCCTTGCTGGAGCCTTGGCGAGGAGATGGCCGCAGCCTCGGGCGGACGAGGCAGGGGGGGCGTCGCTCCGCGGGTGAGGCGCCGGCTGCTTGGCGCTGCGGCTGAGGACGGGCGACCGGCGAGCGGACGGCGCGTCGCTGGGACTCGGGAAGGAACGCGCTGGGGCCGGCCTTGCGCGGGCGCGCGGCGGCTCACGAGGAAGGCGCGCGGCAGCGCTGAGGGGACGGAGGAGATCGAAGGGAGGCTCGGGCTGCTGGGGAACGCGAGGGGGAAGGAGATCGAAGGGACTCTGGCGGCGCTCGGGATCCAGAAGGAGGAGTGATGGGGATCTCGGGGTCGGGCACTGCGCACAGGAGAGCGGGATGGGTGCGGCGCGAGAGAGGAAAGGCGAGGGATGCTGGCGCGTCGCTGAAGAGGCTAGGGTTAGGAGCTCTGCGGGCCAGGGAGGGGAAACTGGGCCTGCTGCGGCTGTCTGGCTGTTGGGCCAAAAGGAGGGATGAGGGGCGCGCCGGCTGGGCCTGGAGGCCTGGGCCTCGGCTAGAGTGGGAGGAGAGGGAGGCTGGAAGGAGAAGGCTGCGGTTGGGCTCTCCCTTATCTGGTTTTTTTAACAGAAACCCAAAAGAGAGAAGAGAATAAAAAAATGAGGAGGGGGTTAGGGCAAAAGTTAGCACATGGGACTATTATTCTCGGGCATCATAAAATGAGCAAAGTCCGAGAAAATAGAAAAGGCATGATCGAAAAAAATAATTCAAACATATTTGAATTTAATTCAAACGGGTTTGAACTAAGACTTGATTATAGAAGTGTCCAAAAATGTTCGAATTTTCGGAGGAACCTCGAAACAACGGAAAAGAATTATTGGCAAGGTTTTAAAGGAGAAACTCGAAGTAGGAAAAGCATGGGGAAAATTATGCACGTGTGTTGGTTAATTCCAAACAAATGGAATATTTAATATAGCTCCCTAAATATTGAGAGGCTTTTATATGTTATAAAGAGAAGACATCCTTCCCTCGATTTAAATGGACCGGAGGTCCACACGATTTATTTGGTTGCAAAAATTAATGAGATGATGGCATGATGACATGATGCAATGCAAAATAAAAACATAAGCACAAAAGAAACACACGGGTAGCCCGGAACATCTAGAATCTTCGGGAATCTTCTGGGACGTCGGTCTTCGGGCGTCACATTTTTGCAATAAGTATATGAGTTCTTATGACTAATGTTGCGTCCATGGATTATACGCACTCTCACCCTTCCACCATTGCTAGCCTCTCTTGTACCGTGCAACTTTCGCCGGTGCCATAAACCCACTATATATCCTTCCTCAAAACAGCCAACATACCTACCTATCATGGCATTTCCATAGCCATTCCGAGATATATTGCCATGCAACTTTCCACCGTTCTGTTTATATGACACACATCATATTGTCATATTGCCGTTGCATGATCATGTAGTTGACATCGTAGTTGTGGCAAAGCCACCATGCATAATTTTTCATATATGTCACTCTTGATTCATTGCATATCCCGGTACACCGCCGGAGGCATTCATGTAGAGTCATACTTGTTGTAGTATCGATTTGTAATTTCGAGTTGTAATAAAAAGTGTGATGATCATCATTATTAAAGCATTGTCCCATGTGAGGAAAGGCCAATAAAAAAGGGAGATGGCCCCAAAAAAATATAGAGGGGCTAATAAAAAAAGAGAAAACCCCTCCAAAAAAATGAGAGAAAAGAGAGAATGGACAATTGCTACTATCTTTTTTTTCACACTTGTGCTTCAAAGTAGCACCATGTTCTTCATTGTAGAGAGTCTCATGCTTAGTCACTTTCATATACTAGTGGGAATTTTCATTATAGAACTTGGCTTGTATATTCCAATGATGGGCTTCCTCAAATGCCCTAGGTATTTGTGAGCAAGCAAGTTGGATGCACACCCACTAGTTTCTTTTGTTGAGCTTTCATTAATATTTAGCTCTAGTGCATCCGTTGCATGGCAATCCCTACTCACTCACATTGATATCTATTGATGGGCATCTCCATAGCCTGTTGATATGCCTAGTCGATGTGAGACTACCTCCCTCTTTTTGTCTTCTCCACAACCACCTATATTCCACCCATAGTACTATATCCATGGCTCACGCTCATGTATTGCGTGAAAGTTGAAAGGTTTGAAAAGATAGAGTATGAAAAAAATGCTTGGCTGAAATCGGGGTTGTGCATGATATGAATATTTTGTGTGATGAAGAGGGAGCATAGCCAGACTATATGATTTTGTAGGGATAACTTTCTTTAGCCATAGTATTTTGAGAAGACATGATTGCTTTGTTAGTATGCTTGAAGTATTGTTATTTCTTATGTCAATATAGACTTTTATCTTGAATCTTTCAGATCTGAACATTCATGCCACAATTAAGATAATTACATTGAAAAACTATATTGGTTAGCATTCCACATCAAAAATCCTTTCCTTATCATTTACCTACTCGAGGACGAGCAGGAATTAAGCTTGGGGATGCTTGATACGTCTCCAACGTATCTATAATTTTTTATTGTTCCATGCTATTATTTATTAAGTCTTAGATGTTCTATGGGCTTTATCATTCACTTTTATATCATTTTTGGGACTAACCTACTAACCCAAAGACCCAGTCCAGATTGCTGTTTTTGCCTGTTTCAGAGTTTTTGCAGAAAAAGAATATCAAACGGAGTCCAAATGGAATGAAACCTTCGTGAGAGATATTTTTGGAGAAAATCATGCACGCGGAGCTTGAAAACCACGTCAGGGGACAGAGGGCTGGCCCACGAGGGTGGGGGCGCGCCCCCCTCGAGCGTCCCCCGGTGCCCTCCTTCTTCCTATATAAGTCTACGCACCCCCAGAAACTCCGTGAACAAAGATAAAACCCTAATTCCACCGCCGTACCTTCTGTTCCCGTGGAGATCCCATCTTGGAGCTTGTTCCGGAGCTCTACCGGAGGGGGATCCATCACGGAGGCCTTCATCATCATCATCATCATCATCGCCCCCACCATGAGTTGTGAGTAGTTTACACAGACCTTCGGATCCATAGCTAGTATCTAGATGGCTTCTTCGCTCTCTCTGGATCTCAATACAAAGTTCTCCTCGGTCTTCGAGGAGATCTATTCGATGTAATCTCTTTTTGCGGTGTGTTTGTCGAGATCCGGTGAATTGTGAGTTTATGATCAAGGTTATCTATGAAAGATATTTGGTTCTTCTCTGAACTTTTTATGTGTGCTCATAATATCCTTACAAGTCTTTTCGAATTATTGGTTTGGTTTGGCCTACTAGATCTATAGTTATTGCAATGGGAGAAGTGCTTGGTTTTGGGTTCAATCTTGCAGTGTCCTTTCCCAGTGACAGTAGGGGCATCAATGAAGGAAATATGCCCTAGAGGCAATAATAAAGATGTTATTTGTATTTCCTTATATCATGATAAATGTCTTTTATTCATGCTAGAATTGTATTAACCGGAAACTTAGTACATGTGTGGATACATAGACAAAACAGTATGTCCCTAGTATGCCTCTACTAGACTAGCTCATTGATCAAAGATGGTTATGTTTCCTAACCATAGACATGAGTTGTCATTTGATCAACGGGATCACATCATTAGGAGAATGATGTGATGGACAAGACCCATCCGTTAGCATAGCACTATGATCGTTTAGTTTTTTCTGCTATTGCTTTCTTCATGACTTATACATGTTCCTATGACTATGGGATTATGCAACTCCCGAATACCGTAGGAACATCTTGTGTGCTATCAAACGTCACAACGTAACTGGGTGATCATAAAGATGCTCTACAGGTGTCTCCGAAAGTATTCGTGGTGTTGGCATAGATCAAGATTAGGATTTGTCACTCCGAGTGTCGGAGAGGTATCTCTGGGCCCTCTCGGTAACACACATCACAATAAGCCTTGCAAGCAAAAGACTAATGAGTTAGTCACGAGATGATGTGTTACGGAACGAGTAAAGAGACTTGCCGGTAATGAGATTGAACTAGGTATAAAGATACCGACGATCGAATCTCGGGCAAGTAACATACCATTGACAAAAGGAACAACGTATGTTGTTATGCGGTTCTGACCGATAAAAGATCTTCGTAGAATATGTAGGAGCCAATATGAACATCCAGGTTCCGCTATTGGTTATCGACCGGAGATGAGTCTCGGTCATGTCTACATAGTTCTCGAACCCGTAGGGTCCGCACGCTTAATGTTTGATGACGATCGGTATTATGAGTTTATGAGTATTGATGTACCGAAGGTAGTTCGGAGTCCCGGATGAGATCACGGACATGACGAGGAGTCTCGGAATGTCCGAGACATAAAGATTGATATATTGGACGACTATATTCGGACACCGGAAGTATACCGGAAAAGTTTCGGATTTAACGGGATTGCCGGAGGGGGTTACCGGAACCCCCTACGAAGGGGGATGGTCCATAGTGGGCCTTATGGAAAAGAGAGAGGCAGCCCATAGGGCTGGCCGGCGCCCCACCTAGGGTTCCTAGTTGGACTAGGAGTTGGGGGGCGCCACCTCTTCTTCTTTTCCTATTCCCTCTCTTCCTTCTTTGGTGGTTCCTACTAGGAATAGGATTGCAATCCTATTCCTAGTAGGATTGCACCCCTAGCCGCACCAAACAAGGGCCGGCCGGCCTCCCCCCTTGCTCCTTTATATACGGGGGCAGGGGGGCACCCAAAGACACACAAGTTGAATTGTTCCAGCCGTGTGCGGTGCCCCCCTCCACAGAAACACACCTCGGTCATACCATCGCGGTGCTTAGGCGAAGCCCTGCGCCGGTGAATACATCATATCCGTCATCACGCCGTCGTGCTGACGAAACTCTCCCGTGAAGCTCAACTGGATCAAGAGCTCGTGGGACGTCATCAAGCTGAACGTGTGCTGAACGCGGAGGTGCCGTACGTTCGGTGCTTGATCGGTTGAATCGCGAAGAAGTTCGACTACATCAACCGCGTCACTTGACGCTTCCGCTTCCAGTCTACGAGGGTACGTAGACACACTCTTCCCTCTCATTGCTATGCATCTGGTAGATAGATCTTGCGTGATCGTAGGAAAATTTTAAAATACTACGTTCCCCAACAGTGGCATCATGAGCCAGGTATATGCGTAGATGATATGCACGAGTAGAACACAATGAGTTGTGGGCGATACTAGTCATACTGCTTACCAGCATGTCATACTTTGCTTCGGCGGTATTGTGAGATGAAGCGGCCCGGACCGACATTACGCGTACGCTTACGCGAGACTGGTTTCACCGTTACGAGCACTCGTTGCTTAAAGGTGACTGGCGGGTGTCTGTCTCTCTCAATTTAGGTGAATCAAGTGTGGCTACGCCCGGTCCTTGTGAAGGTTAAAACAGCACATACTTGACGAAACATCGTTGTGGTTTTGTATGCGTAGGTAAGAACGGTTCTTGCTAAAGCCCGTAGCAGCCATGTAAAACTTGCAACAACAAAGTAGAGGACGTCTAACTTGTTTTTGCAGGGCATGTTGTGATGTGATATGGTCAAGACATGATGAGTTATACGGTTTTGTATGAGATGATCATGTTTTGTAATGTTATCGGCAACTGGCAGGAGCCATATGGTTGTCGCTTTATTGTATGAAATGCAATCGCCATGTAATTGCTTTACTTTATCACTAAGCGGTACCGATAGTCGTAGAAGCAACAGTTGACGAAACGACAACGATGCTACGATGGAGATCAAGGTGTCACGCCGGTGACGAAGGTGATCATGAAGGTGCTTTGGAGATGGAGATCAAAAGCACAAGATGATGATGGCCATATCATGTCACATATTTTGATTGCATGTGATGTTTATCTTATTATGCTTCTTATTTTGCTTAGAACGACGGTAGCATTATAAGATGATCCCTTACTAGATTTCAAGGTATAAGTGTTCTCCCTGAGTATGCACCGTTGCGAATGTTCTTCGTGCCGAGACACCACGTGATGATCGGGTGTGATAAGCTCTACGTTCAAATACAACGGGTGTAAGCCAGTTTTGCACACGCAGAATACTCGGGTTAAACTTGACGAGCCTAGCATATGCAGATATGGCCTCGAAGCACTGGAGACCGAAAGGTCGAGCGTGAATCATATAGTAGATATGATCAACATAAGATGTTCACCATTGAAACTACTCCATCTCACGTGATGATCGAACATGGTTTAGTTGATTTGGATCACGTGATCATTTAGATGACCGAAGGGATGTCTATCTAAGTGGGAGTTCTTTAAATTAATATGATTAAATTGAACTTTAATTTATCATGAACTTAGTCCTGATAGTTTTGCATATCTATGTTGTTGTAGATCAATGGCCCGTGCTACCGTTCCTTTGAATTTTAATGCATTCCTAGAGAAAGCTAAGCTGAAAGATGATGGTAGCAATTACACGGACTGGGTCCGTAACCTGAGGATTATCCTCATTGCTGCACAGAAGAATTATGTCCTTGAAGCACCGCTAGGTGACAAGCCCCCTCCCGCTAATGTAGACGCTTTGAACGTCTGGCAGTCGCGGTCTGATGACTACACGATAGTTCAGTGTGCCATGCTTTACGGCTTAGAACCGGGACTTCAACGACGTTTTGAACGTCATGGACCATATGAGATGTTCCAGGAGTTGAAGTTAATATTTCAAGCAAATGCCCGAATTGAGAAATATGAGATTTCCAATAAGTTCTACAGCTGCAAGATGGAGGAGAATAGTTCTATCAGTGAACACTTACTCAGAATGTCTGGGTACTACAATCATATGACTCAACTTGGTTGCAAAGTTGACGAGGATAGTGTTATTGATAGAGTTCTTCAATCACTGCCACCAAGCTATAAAGGCTTTGTGATGAACTATAACATGCAAGGGATGCAAAAGACAATTCCCGAGCTCTTCGCTATGCTCAAAGCTGCGGAGGTAGAAATCAAAAAGGAGCATCAAGTGTTGATGGTTAACAAGACCACTAGTTTCAAGAAAAAGGGCAAGGGAAAGAAGGGGAACTTCAAAAAGAATAGCAAAACAGTTGCTACTTCCACGAAGAAACCCAAGTCTGGAGCCAAGCCTGAAACTGAGTGCTTCTACTGCAAGGGGACTGGACACTGGAAGCGGAACTGCCCCAAGTATTTGGCGGATAAGAAGGATGGCAAGGTGAACAAAGGTATATGTGATATACATGTTATTGATGTGTACCTTACTAATGCTCGTAGTAGTACCTGGGTATTTGATACCGGTTCGGTTGCTAATATTTGTAACTCGAAACAGGGACTACGGATTAAACGAAGATTGGCTAAGGACGAGGTGACGATGCGCGTGGGAAATGGTTCCAAAGTCGATGTGATTGCCGTCGGCACGCTACCTCTACATCTACCTTCGGGATTAGTATTAGACCTAAATAATTGTTATTTGGTGCCAGCGTTAAGCATGAACATTATATCTGGATCTTGTTTGTTGCGAGACGGTTATTCATTCAAATCAGAGAATAATGGTTGTTCTATTTTTATGAACAATATCTTTTATGGTCATGCACCCTTGAAGAGTGGTCTATTCTTATTGGATCACGATTGTAGTGATACACATATTCATAATATTGAAACCAAAATATGCAAGGTTAATAATGATAGTGCAACTTATTTGTGGCACTGCCGTTTAGGTCATATTGGTGTAAAACGCATGAAGAAACTCCATAATGATGGACTTTTGGAATCACTTGATTATGAATCACTTGGTGCTTGCGAACCATGCCTCATGGGCAAGATGACTAAAACTCCGTTCTCCGGAACTATGGAGCGAGCAACAGATTTGTTGGAAATCATACATACTGATGTATGTGGGCCAATGAGTGTTGAAGCTCGCGGCGGGTATCGTTATTTTCTGACCTTCACTGATGATTTAAGCAGATATGGGTATATCTACTTAATGAAGCACAAGTCTGAAACATTTGGAAAGTTCAAAGAATTTCAGAGTGAAGTAGAGAATCATCGTAACAAGAAAATAAAGTTTCTACGATCTGATCGTGGAGGAGAATATTTGAGTTACGAGTTTGGTCTTCATTTGAAACAATGTGGAATAGTTTCACAACTCACGCCACCCGGAACACCACAGCGTAATGGTGTGTCTGAACGTCGTAACCATACTTTATTGGATATGGTACGATCTATGATGTCTCTTACCGATTTACCACTATCGTTTTGGGGTTATGCTTTAGAGACAGCTGCATTCACGTTAAATAGGGCACCATCTAAATCCGTTGATACGACACCTTATGAACTATGGTTTGGCAAGAAACCAAAGTTGTCGTTTCTTAAAGTTTGGGGCTGCGATGCTTATGTGAAAAACTTCAACCTGATAAGCTCGAAGCCAAGTCGGAGAAATGTGTCTTCATAGGATACCCAAAAGAGACTGTTGGGTACACCTTCTATCACAGATCCGAAGGCAAGATATTCGTTGCTAAGAATGGATCCTTTCTAGAGAAAGAGTTTCTCTCGAAAGAAGTGAGTGGGAGGAAAGTAGAACTTGATGAGGTAATTGTACCTTCTCCCGGATTGGAAAGTAGTACATCACAGAAAATTGTTCCAGTGATTCCTACACCAATCAGTGAGGAAGTTAATGATGATGATCATGAAACTTCTGATTAAATTTCTGCTGAACGTCGTAGATCAACCAGAGTACGTTCCGCACCAGAGTGGTACGGCAACCCAGTTCTGGAAATCATGTTACTAGACCATGATGAACCTACGAACTATGAGGAAGCGATGATGAGCCCAGATTCCGCAAAATGGCTTGAAGCCATGAAATCTGAGATGGGATCCATGTATGAGAACAAAGTATGGACTTTGGTTGACTTGCCCGATGATCGGCAGGCCATCGAAAATAAATGGATCTTCAAGAGGAAGACCGACGCGGACGGTAATGTTACTGTTTACAAAGCTCGACTTGTTGCGAAAGGTTTTCGACAAGTTCAAGGAGTTGACTACGATGAGACTTTCTCACCTGTAGCGATGCTTAAGTCTGTCCGAATCATGTTAGCAATTGCCGCATTTTATGATTATGAAATCTGGCAAATGGATGTCAAAATTGCATTCCTGAATGGATATCTCAAAGAAGAGTTGTATATGATGTAACCAGAAGGTTTTGTCGATCCAAAAGGTACTAACAAAGTATGCAAACTCCAGCGATCCATCTATGGACTGGTGCAAGCATCTCGGAGTTGGAATATACGCTTTGATGAGGTGATCAAAGCATATGGTTTTATACAGACTTTTGGAGAAGCCTGTATTTACAAGAAAGTGAGTGGGAGCTCTGTAGCATTTCTAATATTATATGTAGATGACATATTGTTGATTGGAAATGATATAGAATTTCTGGATAGCATAAAAGGATACTTGAATAAAAGTTTTTCAATGAAAGACCTCGGTGAAGCTGCTTATATATTAGGCATCAAGATCTATAGAGATAGATCAAGACGCTTAATTGGACTTTCACAAAGCACATACCTTGATAAGATTTTGAAGAAGTTCAAAATGGATCAGTCAAAGAAAGGGTTCTTATTACAAGGTATGAAGTTGAGTAAGACTCAATGCCCGACCAGTGCAGAAGATAGAGAGAAAATGAAAGTCATTCCCTATGCCTCAGCCATAGGATCTATCATGTATGTAATGCTGTGTACCAGACCTGATGTGTGCCTTGCTATAAGTCTAGCAGGGAGGTACCAAAGTAATCCAGGAGTGGATCACTGGACAGCGGTCAAGAACATCCTAAAGTATCTGAAAAGGACAAAGGATATGTTTCTCGTGTATGGAGGTGACAAAGAGCTCGTCGTAAACGGTTACGTTGATTCTAGCTTTGACACTGATCCGGATGACTCTAAGTCACAAACCGGATATGTATTTTTATTGAACGGTGGAGCTGTCAGTTGGTGCAGTTCCAAGCAAAGCGTCGTGGCGGGATCTACATGTGAAGCGGAATACATAGCTGCTTCAGAAGCAGCAAATGAAGGAGTCTGGATGAAAGAGTTCATATCCGATCTAGGTGTAATACCTAGTGCATCGGGTCCAATGAAAATCTTTTGTGACAACACTGGAGCAATAGCCTTGGCGAAGGAATCCAGGTTTCACAAGAGAACAAAGCACATCAAAAGACGCTTCAATTCCATCCGCGATCTAGTCAAGGAGGGAGACATAGAGATTTGCAAAATACATACGGATCTGAATGTTGCAGACCCGTTGACTAAGCCTCTTCCACGGGCAAAACATGATCAGCACCAGGACTCCATGGGTGTGAGGATCATCACTTTGTAATCTAGATTATTGACTCTAGTTCAAGTGGGAGACCGAAGGAAATATGCCCTAGAGGCAATAATAAAGATGTTATTTGTATTTCCTTATATCATGATAAATGTCTTTTATTCATGCTAGAATTGTATTAACCGGCAACTTAGTACATGTGTGGATACATAGACAAAACAGTATGTCCCTAGTATGCCTCTACTAGACTAGCTCATTGATCAAAGATGGTTATGTTTCCTAACCATAGACATGAGTTCTCATTTGATCAACGGGATCACATCATTAGGAGAATGATGTGATGGACAAGACCCATCCGTTAGCATAGCACTATGATCGTTTAGTTTTTCTGCTATTGCTTTCTTCATGACTTATACATGTTCCTATGACTATGGGATTATGCAACTCCCGAATACCGTAGGAACACCTTGTGTGCTATCAAACGTCACAACGTAACTGGGTGATCATAAAGATGCTCTACAGGTGTCTCCGAAAGTATTCGTGGTGTTGGCATAGATCAAGATTAGGATTTGTCACTCCGAGTGTCGGAGAGGTATCTCTGGGCCCTCTCGGTAACACACATCACAATAAGCCTTGCAAGCAAAAGACTAATGAGTTAGTCACGAGATGATGTGTTACGGAACGAGTAAAGAGACTTGCCGGTAACGAGATTGAACTAGGTATAAAGATACCGACGATCGAATCTCGGGCAAGTAACATACCGTTGACAAAAGGAACAACGTATGTTGTTATGCGGTTCTGACCGATAAAAGATCTTCGTAGAATATGTAGGAGCCAATATGAACATCCAGGTTCCGCTATTGGTTATCGACCGGAGATGAGTCTAGGTCATGTCTACATAGTTCACGAACCCGTAGGGTCCGCACGCTTAACGTTTGATGACGATCGGTATTATGAGTTTATGAGTACGGAGTCCCGGATGAGATCACGGACATGACGAGGAGTCTCGGAATGTCCGAGACATAAAGATTGATATATTGGACGACTATATTCGGACACCGGAAGTATACCGGAAAAGTTTCGGATTTAACGGGATTGCCGGAGGGGGTTACCGGAACCCCCTACGAAGGGGGATGGTCCATAGTGGGCCTTATGGAAAAGAGATAGGCAGCCCATAGGACTGGCCGGCGCCCCACCTAGGGTTCCTAGTTGGACTAGGAGTTGGGGGGCGCCACCTCTTCTTCTTTTCCTATTCCCTCTCTTCCTTCTTTGGTGGTTCCTACTAGGAATAGGATTGCAATCCTATTCCTAGTAGGATTGCACCCCTAGCCGCACCAAACAAGGGCCGGCCGGCCTCCCCCCTTGCTCCTTTATATACGGGGGCAGGGGGGCACCCAAAGACACACAAGTTGAATTGTTCCAGCCGTGTGCGGTGCCCCCCTCCACAGAAACACACCTCGGTCATACCATCGCGGTGCTTAGGCGAAGCCCTGCGCCGGTGAATACATCATATCCGTCATCACGCCGTCGTGCTGACGAAACTCTTCCGTGAAGCTCAACTGGATCAAGAGCTCGTGGGACGTCATCAAGCTGAACGTGTGCTGAACGCGGAGGTGCCGTACGTTCGGTGCTTGATCGGTTGAATCGCGAAGAAGTTCGACTACATCAACCGCGTCACTTGACGCTTCCGCTTTCGGTCTACGAGGGTACGTAGACACACTCTTCCCTCTCGTTGCTATGCATCTGGTAGATAGATCTTGCGTGATCGTAGGAAAATTTTAAAATACTACGTTCCCCAACAATCAAGGCACGTATTGTATTGTTGCCATCGAGGATAGAAAGATGGGGTTTATATCATATTGATTGAGTTTATCCCTCTACATCATGTCATCTTGCTTAAGGCGTTACTCTATTCTTATGAACTCAATACACTAGATGCATACTGGATAGTGGTCGATGTGTGGACTAATAGTAGTAGATGCAGAATCGTTTCCATCTACTTGTCTCGGACGTGATGCCTATATACAATGATCATGCCTAGATAGTCTCATAATTATTCGTTTATACTCCCTCCGTTCCTAAATATTTGTCTTTCTAGAGATTTCAACAAGCGACTACATTCGAAGCAAAATAAGTGAATCTACATTCTAAAATATGTCTACATACATCCGTATGTTGTACCCATTTGAAATGTCTAGAAAGACAAATATTTCGGAACGGAGGGAGTATATCAATTGCTCGACAGTAATTTATTTACCGCCGTAGAATATCGCTATCATGAGAGAAACCACTATGGCCCCCGGGTCTATTCTCAACATATCAATCTACATCCATTTTACTTTTTATCGCTTTTATTTGTTGTTCTTATAAACTAAAAATACCAAAAATATAAACTATCATCTCTATCAGATCTCACTTTCGTAAATGACCGTAAAGGGATTGACAACCCCTTATCGCGTTGGCTGCGAAGTTCTTATTTGTTTGTGTAGGCGCGAGGGACTCGCGCGTGGTCTCCTACTGGATTGATACCTTGGTTCTCAAAAACTGAAAGAAATACTTACGCTACTGTGCTGCATCTCCCTTTCCTCTTCGAGGGAATACAACGCAAGCTCAAGAGGTAGCAAGAAGTAAACATTTTCTCATGCAGGTGGACATCACCCCATTTTCACAGTGATGGTGCCACCTAATATTGGTTAGTGCAATATTTTTCCCGCGGACAAGTTCTATGGGCCATTCGAAGACATCTTCAACCTATTCCACCTACACAAGCTTGGTCCTTCCTTAATACACCTATGCGCAGTCAATATCCCTTACATTGCCAAATGTGAGTTCAACAAGGTTGTCGCGCTAGGGGACCCCTACCTCATGCACAAGACCAACATCAATCTCCCTGATCACCGTCAAGCTATGAGGAACTACCTGACAGATCTCATGGTTGCCAACATGGAAAAAGATTGCCGTTTAGTGCCCTACTATCCGAAGTAAGTCATTGGGTACTCGGTACACACTATTCTTTCTACAATCTTATTATGCTTTCACGTCAAAACATTATATACTCGGGGATAATTGATTTTCTCTACCTTCTACACAGAGAACATTGTGTCCTCATCGTTATTACCCTGAAGTTCGCCGAAATTTATTTCTTGGATTCGACGAGGAAAGTGAAGAAAGACTACAGAGGCATCAAGAAGGTTCTCGATGAAGCACTCGTCGATTATATTAGCGGGGAAGGAGTGATCAGAGACAAATACCGCAAGTTCGACAAATTTAAAGCGGTACGCTTCGGTCACAAAGTTGACTTATGTGACCTGATGTAGCCGGAAAACACTGATTCAGATGGCTACTATGTCGTCCACCACATGGAGGAGTATTCATATCATTTTGTCGTCTTATATTACTTCAAAACTTTACCTAGCTATCTTAATTAAGTGCTACACATAATTATCGTGGATGTATTTTAATTAATATAATCTGTTTCCTTATTCTGGTATGCAAACCCAACTCTAAATATATTAGATCTTAAAAAACACTGCCACGACACCGTTTATCGGCTGCCGTGCCAACGTTTTCCCGATGCTTTCGAACTAAGTAATGACGTGGGAAGAATATGCAACGACTTCAAGGTTTCTCTATATTTATGTCGTGTGGAGAAGCCCCAGCACCGTAGGTACATATGATATTGCCATCGTGCAATTTTACCCAACGCCATATATATATCCAAAATACTGTCGACGTGGCATCCAACACCACCACTATTTCTTAACAAGCGCCATATTGGTGGCGTCGGGCTTCTACGCCAGCACGCCTGTTTTTGGCACGGCATAGCCAGATTTTTCTGCACTAGTGGTAGTACTCTATCTGTAAAAAGATATAAAAGCGTTTAGATCTTGTATTCTTATATTTTTTTTACGGAGGAAGTACAACTATTTTTTTGAAGGGAGTGCAACTTAGGCTGGTGGAAATGAAAGTATCATAGGTAGTATCATGCATGCTAACTAAGCAATGTTGATGAGGTGTCATAGAATTAAATGAAGAAAGAGAGGCTTGAGTATCATCTCATAATATTGTATCATATTAAATGATGTGCTACATTGTGTCATGCATGACAATAAAATGTAGCCCAATATGATATCAACATAGAGCAATGCTATGCACACGATGGATTGTGCACGATTCAGAGATGACAGGTCATCTACGCCATTAGATTGCTTCATTTCTTTAATCTATGTGGCTTCTAATCATGTCGTACATAGGTCGTCCATCATCATATCGTGTGTACAACACTTTCGATCAACATATGATACCATGCATTACGGATGTACTATCATACACTAGTATTATATGCATGATATTATTACATGATACTCTCCATTACAGACAGCCTTATAGGGAGTAAATAATATGATTTTCGAGTACCGAGTTGAGTTTTTCCTTAGAATTTGTAACACTCCAGCGCATGTAATGGCAGGTCTTGGTGCTAGGGAAATTCGTAGTGACCATATTTTATGGATCACGAATTCTTCCATCGATGTAATCCATGTAGTGGCTGGCGATTCCGCCGTGACTACAGGTTAATGGAATGCTAGGTGTTCCATGTCAAAATAAATAAATAAATATGATTTTCGCTGTTATTAAAACCCTCCGGGCTCGCCATTCAGGCTTTTCCACGGCCCTGTACGGCAAACCCGCGGCCGCCACGGAAGAACCACCGCCCGGCCCAGACTCACCCTGCATCTATCGTTTCCCTAAAACCCTAAAAGCACGAGAAACCCTTCTCTGCCTTTCCTCCCCCGAATTGCCGCCTCCGCCGGAGAAGCCAAGGAAGGATGCCGCGGATCACTTCGGTGGAGAGCCCCGGCTGCCCGCCGCTCCGCGCCATCACCACCGACATCCTTGGCCTCATCAAAGGTACTGCCACCTTACCCGACTTCGCCGCCTTCCCTCCGCCGCCATCTGCTGCTTACCGTGCCTTCTCCGTTTTAATCCCGGCGCAGTCGTCGAGGCCCGCGCTAGACCGGCGGGCGTCGCCAAGGTCGTCGAGACGTGGGGCGAACCCGACGCCTCCAGGGCCATCATCGTCGCTTCACTCGCCGACCGAGCCGTCGACCCCGTCAGTCCCCTCTACCAGCTCAGCTCTCTCATGAGCCCTTGGTGAATCACGGTTGCTCATTACTGTAATCACGATTGTCTAATTTGATGCGTTTTGCAGGTTTTGGCTGTGGCAAGGAAGAACGGTGTGGTGAGTGACTGCTGCTGCTTCTCAGAGTTGGGATGCTTACCTTGTGTCTCTTTCAGTTGGTTGTTAATTCCAAAGGTTTCTGTGTAGGTTGAGTTTCTGAATCCCTTGAATGGTGATGCTCTGGCCGTTGTCAAGTCCTCTAGGACAGAGCAAACTGTTGGAGCTGTGCAAAATGATCCCCTAGTCGCCCTGCACCTCTTCAGAAAACATGCACCAGACTTATCCACGTAATTTTCACATGCTGATAATTGTCCGCATAATAGATATCTTACCACACGTCTACACTTGTTGTATTAAGTATCCATATATCAATGATAAGTTCATTGCTCTTGTGCATTTTGGTGATATTGGCCAAATTGTATTTACATATAGTTCTCGTTGCAGGTTAGGTACATTTCTTGCTTGTACGGAGAAGGGCAAAGCAAGCGTGAGATCTGTTGCAAAAGAAAACATGGCGTCTGACTCGGATGTTGGGCCATCAAGCACTTGGGACGTGTGTAACAAGGGTACATTGCAGTTTTCATCTGTGGATGCTGGTGAAAACTATGCAATGTTCGGAGGGTGAGTTGACTATAACCTTTGGCATGCGATTATCTAATACTGTATGCTTTAAAAACTGCTGTTGTGCCGCATTCCTATTATTTACCAGCTTTTCTGTCTGACTTGTGAAAATCATTCAGGAAATTTGTGGCGTTTTAACAGTTATTTCATTCGTTTTAGGAATGGTATGGAAGTCAACTTGTGGGATATCTCATCTTGTAGTAAGATATGGTCTGCTAAATCTGTAAGTGCCAATCTGTTTTTTGACTTATTAGCTGATATTACAGCAAACTTTTATCTATATTAATTTTATTTTGATCTCACAGCCCCGAGCTAACAATGTCGGTATATTTACCAAACCTTGGTTCACTGCTGGAACTTTCCTGTGCAAGGATGATCACCGTAAAATCGTAGCCTGCACAAATAATCATCAGGTACCATATCTCACCACTGTTATGCTAACAGAATTCCAAATTTAATCTTGTATGGTAAAAATTGCTCAATGTTTGTCTTAGAATTCAACAAAGTTAACCAATTAGCTCTCTGACTGCAAGACCGCTAGTTGATGGGGATTTGTTATGATGTCTATTACATTTGTGTAGTCCCCTCATAGCTCGTAAGTAGTGAAACCATTTCATTTGCTTAATTGGCATGTTTCTACTTTCTTTTATGCTAGGCAATGATTAGCTGTGGATGTTTGCTACGACCATTTGCATCTGTAATATATTATGCTGCACTGATGATGACTGCTCAACTTTACTACCACTGATGGTGTTTTCGTTTTGTGTTTGCCAGGTTCGCTTATACGATACTGCTTCGCAAAGAAGATCTGTTGTTTCAGTTGATTTTAGGGAGTCACCAATCAAGGCAGTTGCAGGCGATCCAGATGGACATACTGTCTATATTGGGACAGCAACAGGAGACCTCGCTTCCTTTGACATGAGAACAGGTATGATAAGCAGATGGTGGGCAGTACTTTTTAATGGCACTCGAGTATTTTTGAAACATGTGTCTTTTCGAGTGTTAAAGTAGCTTAGTTTCATTTTCGGTAACTAGTTTTGGATAATGTTGAAGGTTTGAATTTCGAAATGCACCTGTTTTTTCTTGAACTGAACCTATGTGTCTCAAGTCTACTCCTTTTTAATCATGAGATCCACTTCATGCTGTGCTGCTTTGTATAGGCAATAATGGTACTCCCTCCGATCCATCTTGTCACTCAAATGGATGTATCTAGATGTATTTTGATGCTAGATACATCCGTTTGAACGACAAGTAATATGGATCGGAGGGGGTTCCGAGGTTGAGACTCATAGATTAATCGTGACTAGTCTAGACTAGTGCTGGACTAGTCGACATGGTACTGTAGTACTCAACTATTGTTAATAACTAGTAGTAGTATGTAGTATATATAAACAGTACAGTATGCAATAAAACCAGAAGTGTTAGGCAACGCTCGCCGGGCCCAGCCCAGCACCACACAACACCCCCCAGCTGGCCCATTTGGGCCCAAGTGGCCAGCCTACTTAGCTCCCGTCACTGGAACCCTAGCTCCCGAGCGATCCCATTACCGCCGCCAGCACCATCACACACGGGAGCACGCGTGCGCGACCCGCGCCTCCAGCCGCCTTCCGCCGGCCCCGGCCGCTGCCGCCGACCACCGCCATGCCTCCTCCTCTCCTCTCCTCTATCTCTCTTCCTTCTCTCTCGTCTCAGGGCTGCGCGCGCCTACATGTCACGGCCATGGCTGCTGCCCGAGCACGAGCTCCGGCCAGGCTGGTTGACTTGTCCCCTCAAAATTTTGAGTCGCTCGACTAGTCCAGACTAGTCTGTCGACTGCTCGACTAGACCAAGTAGTCTACACGAGATTTGTAGTCGACACTCAAGTTGCGACTCGTAGACTAGTCTGTCGACTAGTCTCGACTAGTCCCTCGACTCGTAATCAGTGGGGGGTACCTATATTGGTCCGCTTCTTTATTTTATTTTGTCTAATCGACATTTAGTTAGTGACATGCAGGTGCAACTAATGGAAATGGTAGAGCTGAATATTAAATAAATACAGTGACATGGACAAATGATTATGGCTGATAACAACCCAATGTACAATGTATCCGAGTATTAACTTATTTTCCCGCGTTGTGATTGGTGTGTACCTTTTTTCCAGGGAAACTACTAGGATGCTATATTGGTAAATGCAGTGGAAGTATTAGATCGATAGTTAGGCATCCAGAGCTGCCTTTGATAGCTTCTTGCGGTGAGTAATGAATTTTCATTTATTTCAGATTGACTTATTTTGAATGGAATATGTAATTTACATTCCTTCAATTTCGTTGTGCACTTTTACTTGTTATTAGCTCTCTTTGTTTGTAGTTATTTGAACTAACTCTGGATGATATTTTGGTCTTTGTAGGATTGGACAGCTACTTGCGAATCTGGGATACAAATACAAGGCAGCCGCTTTCTGCGGTATGTCTAAAATTAATTTCGCAGCATTCAAATTAAGCTCGTAGTTTTTTGTTGCTCCCTGCAATTAATTGATGCTATTTTTTTAATATTGCTCTAATTGTTTTCTGGTGCATTTTGACATGAGTGTGTATATAAATGAATTTACTATAGTGAGCATGAAGATAGCATTGACTAGCCAAATATCTTTCGACTTAATCTTGTGATACTCTTTATCACCTAACAAAACATCTATATATCTATATATACCAATATAAAAGACCCAAAGGGGTAGATCCAATAATTCTCGGCCATCAAACCATATATTGCTCCAATGGCGAGTGCTCAACATGTTTAGCGTGCAGTTAATAGCATATCAAATATCAACATCTACACTATCCACATAATTGATATCCTTCCTAATACCAACGTGTAATTAATTTTCTCCCTAATATCAACGTGCATTGCATGTACGTATGTTACAAGTATTATCCTAAAATTGATTATGCAAGTTCATTTGTACTTGTCGGTATATATGATAGATTATTTTTTGTTTCTATTGTGGTTAACCTTTTACTGTAGTTATTAATTCTCCATTAGTGATTGTGATACTGGTTATACACCATGGTTTTTCATTTTAAACTCTTCATGATCTAACAAATGTCATTGGTTGGTAACAGGTCTATCTCAAGCAGCACCTCACGACAGTGGTTATTGATTCACATTTCTCAGCTGAAGGTTCCTCTCTCTCTCTCTCTCTCTGTGGGAGTTTCTTATGTATTTTCAGTAGCTATTCTGTGTTAGCTCTCTGTTTTCCGTTGTTGTTCTGGTAAGTTAGATGTGAGAGTGGCCATTGTTTTTGACATTCATGTTATCTTGAATTGTGATTGTTGTAAGGTTAAAGTGCTTCCTTTAGAACTGAACCATGTTGACTTGTTAAATTTCATCTGATATGAAACTGATAGTATAGTTAGGAGAGTATTGCTTCTTTCTTACTCGGAACACTTCTGAGTTCTGACATGTAGTGTTAAAATGGCGTAAATCTTAACTGCATCTTGATGGATGCCTTGAGGCTTGAGGTACTGTGCTAACACTGGTGTTGTGTCTAGAATCTGAGGAGACTAAATCCAAGCAACCAGATTCTGTAATGGTTGCTGAAGCTGCAGTCCGAAGGGAAAAGCAGAAAAAGAAGAATGTATTGGTTGAAGAGGATGAGGAAGGAACTCAAATGGTGGACCCTGATGACTGTGACGCTGAAGCAGTCAGAAAGGAAAAGAAGAAGAAGAAGAAAACGGTTGCAGAGGATGACGAAGAGACGCAGATGGTCGACCCGGATGAAGGCGATGCTAAAATAGTCAGGAAGGCAAAGAAGAAAAAGAAGAATAGAAGGGTTGAAGAGGATGAGGAAGGAACTCAGATGGCTGGCCTTAATGACAGTGATGCTGAGATGTATGCCCCAAAGAGAATAAAATCTGAATCTGGCGAAAGAAGCAAAGGCACGAAAAAGAAAAGCAAGAAGCAACAAGTTGCCTAGGACATTTGGTGTGCTGGAATTATTGACGTCTGACCGCGGTGCTTGCCTTAGTGAATTTGTAAAAGAATGACTTTTAAATACAAGTTCATTCAAACTCGAACGGTATGCTTCATTTGTAATTTTTCCTTGAAATATTACCTGCTGTTTTAAATATTATGATAATTGATTTGAAAATGGTTGCGCATACTATAATCTGAATGTGGGTTCTCATCTTGGTTAGTTTGTACCGAAGTAGCAATGGTCTAGTTAAGCATGGAGAGCGTCAGTCCCGTTGTTGCAGTGAAATTAATGCAAGTTGTTCCTGGACATCTGAAATTTGGAACTATTTTTGCCTGAGATGTGTAGGTTCTATGCCAATCGATATAAGATGATACTCCCTCTGATCCCAAATAAGTGTTGTGGTTCGTTTCGAAAATACTTGTTGGGTGAACTAAAACCACGTCAAGTATTCCGAACGGAGGTAGTAGTATATGCAAGTGCTGGGTAAACACATAAGACACAGAGTCGTGCTGCATCGGAGGTAGTACTCCCTCCGTCCCAAAATAAGTGTCTTGAGCTTAGTACAAATTTGCCAAAATAAGTGTCTTGAGCTTAGTACAAATTTGCACTTGAGCTAGTACAAAGTTGAGACACTTATTTTGAGACGGAGGGAGTAGTATATATGCAAGTGCTGGGTAAACACACAAGACACGGAGTCGTGCTGCATACAAGGTTTTAAGCCATTTTGATATCCATGGGACAAATTGACCAAAATTAATTTTACACATAGTTCCCTTGAGGATATACGCTTCATCTCTCCATATGAACAGTGATTTTTCCATACGAGCCTTTGCTCTCACCTGTATAAACCAGTACTCCCTCTGTATCAAAATGTAAGACGTTTTTTGACACTATCTTACATTTTGAGACAGAGGGATAATTAACTTGTCTCCATAGGGAATCAGGGAAGGATTCTGACAATCTTATCATGTGACAGCCAAGCCATATAATTTTCCACAATCTTTCTTTGCTACCACAAATCCACAATCATGTGACTGCCAAACAGCCCAACTGTGCTGAATCAAACAGCTTCAGATCGCCATCCCAGCTTTCAGCTAAGGTGATGTCATGATTCTCAACCTCAGGGATGATGAATTTATCAAAGTCGGATAACGTTTTCAATTGCGCGTTCAGTGACGCTATTGTTTCCTGGCAGTCTGCTAGTTTTCCCGCAGCACGAGCTAGCTCTTTCTCCTGTACAAAGTGATGGCATTCCAGTTACTCATCAGAAAAAGATAATAACTTAAAAGTCTTCAACTTTTCATCACCAGACTAAGTTGTGATAGTTAAGAGATATCCATAAATACCGTAAAATTTACCTTTGTGTTGTGCAGGTCTGTACTTGCCATAGGTTTCAATTCCATTGGTTTTGGTTGATGACCTGGAGCTCTGGTGCACAATTCCTGTTTCAAGTCATGGCACTGCACGGCGAACTCGGACGATTCTTTGAGAATTTGTTCCTCGAGCAAGTAAATCTTCCCCTCTGCTTCTTTCTCTTTGAGCTCGAGCCGGCTTGTCATTTTCTTCTTCTGGGCTTCTGAAGCATCCAGTGCAGTTATGTAGGCTGATGACAAGTTCTTCTGTGTCTCCAATTTCATTTCCATCAGGCCGGCATTCTCCTTGAAGCTCATGATTTCAGCTTGGGCCGACTTGAGTTGAGATTCCAGTTGTGCAATCAACGGCCCTTGTTTCTCCAGAGTCTCTTCAAGCATGTCAACCTTGTCATTCAGGGCAAAGATATCTGAACTGGCAGCCTGGAGTCGAGATGTGAGCTCATTTCTCTCTGCTTCCAGTGCTTGGAGATCATGGCAGCGCTTTGCGGTTTCAACAGACATTGCCTTATGTTGCTGCTCCAGGCCACGCACCTTCTTTTGGAATGAAACAATTTCTTGTCCTGCCAGCTCCAGCTCAATCTCTGCGCCCTTGATCTTTGCTTCCAGAGCTTCGACGGCGCGGCATTTCTCTACGAGCCTCCTCTCTAGCAGGGTGATCTTGTCGCTGTATTTTCTGGCGTCAGACTCGAGCTGAGCACGCAGCTCTTTGGTCTCCGACTCCAGCGCGTCCATCTGCTGATATTTTGCTGCCAGCTCCAGCGTTAGCGCCTTCTCCGAATCCATCCGTTCCTCCAGGATGCGCCCCTTGTCCAACAGGCTCGTGATCTCGCCATGGGCCAGCTCAAGTCTACCCTCCAGATCGTTCCTCTTCCTCTCCGCGTCTTGCATTTCGGCCTCCCTCTCCCCATTGACGAGATTCAGCTGCCTCTGCATCTCAACTGATCTCTCCTCTGCCACCATTGCCCGATGGCGGCAAGCCCTCAGCTCGCGCTGAGCTTCGTGCAAAGCTTTGTCCTTCTCCTCTAGCTTCACCAGCTGGCCACCGGTGTCCTCGGCATAATTGCTCCTTGAGACGGCGCCGTTGGCTGATGCAAGCTTCTCCATCTCAAGGAAGTCATCCATCGCACCGATGTCGACTGCGGTTGCTAGGCTTGCACTCCTTGTCTCGGTCTTGTACTGGTCGAGCTCGGTGATGAGAGCCGATGCCCATGAGTCCGACTGGCAGTCCGTCACCGACTCGGCACAGAGGGAGCTCGGAGTGCGACGGAGGTCGCTGCTGAAGGAGGGTCTGCGTGCAGTGGCCTGCCCAAAACTCCAGAGACGTGAGCCATTGCTTCCAACACGGTCGTTCGTTTCACACATAATATAATGCCTCCAATGAAACCATGAAGAACGAAGGATGTCATCACCTGCAGTTTTCTGCACTCGGCTTCGAGCTTGCCCGCCTTCCTGATGCTCTCGAGCTGCTGCTTGCTGGCCGCCTCCGCCGCCCTCCTGTTGAGCTCCTTCTCGATGGTCCTGAGCCCCAGTTCCTCCGTCCTGGCGAGCAGCTGCGCCTTGAGAGCCGAATTCTCCTTCTCCAGAGAGGCCAGCCTGGAGCTGGCATCACCGTCACTGCTCACTGAGCGCTCCGACTTGGCTTCCAGCTTCGCCTTGAGCTCGACAATCCGCAGCTCTAGGTCGGTCTTGTCCGACTCCCATTGCCGAGACTGCAGTGCCAGCGCACCCTGGACCTTTTGGTCCTGCTCTTCCTTGGCGCGCCGGAGCTGCCGGACGCATTCCTTGAGCGCGCCATCCAGCGTTGAGTTCTTGTCAGTTGCAGCATTCAGCTGGGCTTTCAGCGATGCCATCTCGTTTTCGGCCTTCTCCCATCCTGGTACAAGAAATGCATGCAGAATCTGCTTCTGAATAACGTTCAATCAGAGACCATAGAGATGCATGCTACTGTTTCTTCTCTATTTAAGCTCGTGGTTCAAAAATGATACTGGTAGTTTTTGTTGGTGCTTAACACACTTGACTTCTCTTCTTGTTCAGCCATGCTTAACTGCATACCTAGAACAGCTTCTTCGGCAACTTTGGAATGCTGCTTCACGAGATCATCTTTCGCACGAATATCCGACACCACAGAGGACAGCCTCTCGCTCAGCACCTTGACTTTCACATTGCTCTTGTCCTGTGCTTCCTTGGATGCGACCTCCGGCGATTTTGGGGAACTCTTGAGGGTGTCCTAATCAAGAGGAGACAGACAAGCAGAGTCAGAATTGTTGTTCCCAGAGAAAAAAGAAGCAAACATTGCCAAGACTAACTTGGTTCATTTTTCAGCTTGAATGGAGAATAATGCATAAGCTCAAACTTAGGGCAGCCCAGCACTTGTTCCTCACTGTTGCATTAGAGTATTGGAGAAGGATAGCCTTGGTCAAAAGACTGCAAGCGAGGGCAGCAGCAGCACAATCAAGTAGCAGTGGTGCACATGAACAGAGCTGGAATCTTGATTGCTCTGCGCCAGCAAGCATTATGAGCCATTTGTGTTGGGCCAAAGGTGATGGTGCAGCACATGGAGTGGCCACCAGAAAAACTGCATCTTGCCCTTGTTGCAGCCATAATGTTGGCAGAGAAAAGAGAGTGCCAACTAACACATCATCGTTAGTATACATCCATGGATAGGTAAGGTAGGCTTGTCCTGTTAGCCACTCTGGTACAGGGACAATAGGACCCCCTTACCATTCCCTTCCCTGCTTCAGTTGGAGGCCTACTAAAATTGCCACATAGCCATGAAGATTTGTCAATGTTGCCAACCAAAGCATCAAGTGAGATTGAATCCTGCAGCCCATTATTGTCATGTGTCTGAGATGAATTGTGTGACTGTACTAACATGGCAGAGCTGCTATACGGTGATGTCTGGTATTGCCATTTACCAGAGAAGAGACTAGGACAAAAAACATTTAAAAGAGAAATTATTATTCCACAAAGAAATTATTATTATGCTGATGAATTCTGATCCAGCATTGGGAATCTCTATCTAGCCCTATCCGTTACGTTAGGTGACATAACCGATCCTATTAGAGTTCATATTGCAACTTGGCGATATACTAGAGGCCCTACAGATCTGTGATTGGAGGAAACCTCACTCACATGTTTGCCATGCCACATGGCCTTCTCATTTTCTCTGAGCGGCACATGTTGCATGATCTGTTAAGGAGGAGGCGTGCAGGACTCTCAAAGTCAATAAACACGCATCAACATGTCTGAACTTCCTCCACCGCAAAAGAAAGAAAGGAGGGTGCCTGAACATGCTTGTAAAACACTCCTTGACACTGCACATGCGTTATTCTTCAGTATCAAATCTTTTTACTGTAGGCGAATTTCCTTTTGTTGCTCCCCTGACCCATTAATACTACTCCCTCCGTTCCTAAATATAAGTCTTTGGAGGGATTTCACTATGGACCACATACGGAGCAAAATGAGTGAATCTACATTCTAAAATGCATCTATATACATCCGTATGTGGTACATAGTGAAATCCCTATAAAGACTTATATTTTGGAACGGAGGGAGTAGTTGGTTAAATCATGCAAGGCAAACAGTGAGAAACTGCCGCAAAATCGCAGAAATGGAAACCATCAATGCAGGAAGACGGATAGCAACCCATCCATTGGTTTCTCCTCTCACCTGTTCATCAGTTAAAGTCTCGGATGGGCAGGAGGCGGAGCTGTCGGTTTCGGTGCGGGCGGGGGCCTTGTCCGAGATGGACTTGCGGTACCACGGCCAGCTACGGCGATCCATCCCTTGAGCTCTCTACACCCTTGAGTTGAATGATGACGATGCTTATGTGCCCCTGTTCAGCAATCCACTGAGGAGTCCATGATCACTATAGACAGCAAAAAAGGGAATGATTGCAGCTTAGCCAGTTTACTTGAAGAAGAGAAACTTGAATCAATCCAATGCATGTAAGACAAGACAATCATGCATATCAGCTCGATTAAGATGTTCACTGCTGCGTCCATTCTGAAGAAATTGTCAAGAATCATGGGAATTCCAGCAATTCACTGACCCAATCCAAACACGCAACCACGTATAGTATAGTATGGTATGGTATGGTAGGCAAGGACAAGAAAACCATCCAGGGAGAAGAAGGATAAACACCAGACCAAACGACTAGGAAGAAGAAGAAGACACGCTTCAGTTTTCTCTCAAGACCACTTGACAGTACCAAAATAAGCCGAGTTCATCAAGAAACACCACAAATTTCACTACCCCCTGGTCTCCGCCGCAACCGCAAGATGTTGAGAAGGAAAATCCAAGAGCGGGGTGGAAATTCAGGCGACGAGAGAGGAGAGGCAAGAAATGGAGGACGCACCTCCCAACGGCACGGCAGCAAGGCCCAGGAAGTAAGCACCAAGAACCGCGCCCTTTTCTCCTTGCTCTTGCTCTTCCTCTTGGATTGGAGCAGGCGAGGAGAGGACGGACGCGATACAGGGAGGCTGGGAGCGCGACCCTATGGTGGCATGTCGTCTGCAGTTTGCGCCCAAGATTCTCTACTCCTCCTACCAAGGCCTAGCTAATACTAGTACCCTATATTTCTTTGAAATATATATATATATACTGCTGCGAGCTCGGAACATACGTTGATTTTTTTTTACCGGAGCCGGGATGTACTGGCAAAGAATCCACCCCACATGGTTGCTTTGAGATTCGCGGTCACTGTTCACGTATAAGCAAGCCAATCTCTTTCACACTTCAATACGTGAGAATACAAACCTGCTGTGGACCCCTATGCATGCCATGCAGATTTCTACTCCCTCCTCCGTTCCTAAATATTTGTCTTTCTAGAGATTTCAACAAGTGACTACATACGAAGCAAAATGAGTTAATCTACACTCTAAAATATGTCTACATACATTCGAATGTTGCAGTCCATTTGAATGTCTAGAAAGACAAATATTTAGGAACGGAGGGAGTACATGTGAGTAGTAGTACGGTGGTTAAACATTCACAAGTCTCTCTCCAAAGGAAAGACTAGTATTAAATTTAATGACCAAAATTTTGAAGATTGATATATTTTAAACAACAAATTTAAATGGTGATATTTTTATATACTCGAGGCAAGACCTTTAAACAAGATCAAAATTGGGTACATTTCGAATAATTTTATTTCACAGATTCCAAACAACATGTTTCACTCAACTAAAAAGAACCCATTTCACTTATCTTGAACAAGAAAACTGATTTGAAATTGTTTAGTACTCCCTCCGTTCCGAATTAAGTGACGCGGAGGGAGAGCTAAGCTAGTACAATTTTGTGTACAACTCCCGTCAATTAAATCGGGACAGAGGTAGTATTTTGTAAAATATGATAGTGTATTTTTTTGAAATGATTGAAATCTTCCTTTGAACAGTTGAAATCAGTTCTTTGACGGTTGAAATAATCAGTTTCAATAAGTTTCAATCATTGTTGAGCTGTGCAAAATATGTGAAACTAGTATTTCAAAGTTGTGTTGCAAGTTGTGAAACTAATATCTGTGAAAATATATAAAATTAGATCTATGAAATATATGAAACAACTATTTCTCTTATCTGTCATTTTTATTTCAGTGAGATATGTATTGAAAAATATGAAATTACTTCCCTGAAGTATATTTCAATGTGGTTTAAATGAAGAATTAATACAGTCCCAATCTTTTGATTATTTCACAATACTAATTTCTCTCATTTAAAAAAAATTAATTTTACTTATTTGAAAAGGTTGGTATATAATGTTTCACAAAAATAATATTTCAAGAAACTAATTTCAGAAAACATATTACACTCACTCAATTGAAATACCATATTTCACTTGTTTCAAAAAAGTGATTTCACTCGTTACAAAAGATATATTTCATTAGTTTCAGAAATTTGAAAAGGCACATTTCACTTATTTGAAAAACTGATTTCACTCATTACAAATATATATAAAAAATTAATTCCACTTTGTATTTACGAAATATATTGAAATGTATTTCAATCATCACAGAAATTAGCTTCAAACATTTTAAATATGTGCAATTCAAATTTTAATTTGAAATAATTGAAATTTAAATCCAATGAAATATCAATTTTAGTCGCTTCAAAAAAATGATTTCGCTCATTTAGAAACAATTTGAAATAATCAGTCTCACATGTTTTAAAATAACTAGTTCCACGTTTTTGAAATAACAAGTTAAACATATTTCACAATGAAATCTGTTTCATATGCATGAAAAAAGAATGTACTCATTTGAAAATTTTGGGTTCAATCAATCAAAAAACTTATTTCATCTGTTTCACAAAACATGTTTCACTCATTTGAAATGTTGAAACTAAAAATATATTTGAAAGTATTCAAGGTTGATCTTGTTCTGAAGTTCTTGGCATGAGGAGTTCAAATATGTAAAAAGTTTTTAAAATGAAACTGCAGTGTAAAAGATATGAATGAATGAAATTGCCAAAAAGATAATAAATGGCATGAATTAGTCTCACATGTGATGCATCTTCTGTACGTCAGAATGTGGAGAGAGAGAGAGAGAGAGTGGAACATGCATGCTCAAGTACTACTCCCTCCGTTCCTAAATGTAAGTCTTTTTAGACATTTCAAATGGAATACAACATACGGATGTATGCAGACATATTTTAAAATGTAGATTCACTTATTTTGCTTCGTATGTAGTCACTTGGTGAAATCTTTAGAAAGACTTATATTTAGAAACGGATGAAGTATTTTAGTGCTGAGATGACCTTTTCATCTGACGTTGATTTGACTATTAATAAAGATACAAAAGATGAATTGTCATTATACACATTTATACATTGTCCGTGGGCTCTCGATAGCACGAATCACTGCACATGTGAATGGTGGATAGTACGTACAAATGGGTGCAAGAAAGAAGCACGGTGTATGTGTGGCCTGGCCGTTCCGTCCGGGAGAAACGAAGGCTTGGTTTCGTCGGAATGTTTAACTCTAGCTTTCTTGTGATAATGGCAATGGGATCGATCGTGTTGGTAGTCGTGCTAACGAGTAGTACCCCATAACTACTAACCGCTGAGCTTAATTCGATTACAATGGATGGATGGTACGTTCATATCATTGTACTCTGTTCGGAATTAGTTGACACTGATTTTACAGCTTTTCCTTTTTTGAAACGAGGCAAAAGTTTTATCATTTTCATAGATTAAGAGCAACTCTAGCAGACCCCGCATCGCGTCGGCCCGCAAATCGCGTTTGCAGTTCGCACAAAATGGCCTTTACGAGCTGGCGCGGACGGTCACAACTGCAGACTTCTCAAACAGACCCGCATAAAATTATATTCACGGAATATGCTTTTTTACGGGTCGGCTTTGCGGGGTCTGCTTTTTGCGTCGCTGCATCCCGCATCTCATCGGCCCACAAATATCAAATCCAACATATTACAACAAACGCAAGCAAAATTAAATTATTTATATCAAACATAATACAATAATCATCCACATTACAAATAATTATTCAAATCACTGTAGCAAACTTATATAATGAAATACAAAACTTCTCATGAATACAAATACAAATGAATACAAAAATCAGTCACTGTCCAGCCCTTTGCCAATGGTGCTCAATGAGATCCTCATGAAGTTGAAAGTGTGTGTTTGCAATTTCAATCTTCTTATATGTCTGAAGAAAAACTCTAATGCGGTTGGGGTCTCTAGCTGGCTTGACACGGCTACCCACATTGTCGTAGAAGAATTCCAAATTCATTCCTCTCTCATCTTCAAGAAACATATTGTGCATGATAACACAACATGTCATGGTATTTTTTTAAAGGTTTTCTTATACCAAAAACGAGCAGGACCACAGACATTGGCAAACCTAGATTGCAAAACACCGAATGCTCTTTAAATGTCTTTTCGGGCTGCCTCTTGCACCCTTGCAAATTCACATTGTTTTTTAGTTTTGGGTTCTTTGATGCTTTTGACAAATGTGCACCAAGGAAGGTATATACCATCTGCAAGATAGCCCTTTGTGTATTCATGCACATTGATAGTGTAGTTGCAAGCATGAGCATCACCACTAGCAAGACTAGCAAACAAATGAGACCGTTGCAACACATTGATATCATTGAGAGTGCCCGACATACAAAAAAACAATGCCAAATCCATCAATCCTCGGATGTTACGGCCTCTAGCACAATAGTTGCATCACGAGACTTGCCACAATACATTCCTTGTCATGCCTTGGGGCAATTTTTCCAAGTCCAATGCATACAATCAATGCTACCTAGCATGCCAGGCCAACCTCTTCTCTCATTAGATGCCATCAATTTCTTTGTGTCATCTTCGTTGGGTGCCCGAAGATACCCAGGACCAAAGACACGGATGATCACCTTTGCAAATCTACGCATAGACTCAATTGTAGTATCTTCACCAATGCGAAGGTACTCATCGGCATAGTCAGCCGGAACACCATACGCAATCACCCGCATTGCCGCGGAGATTTTTTGATATGCACTAAATCCCTTTAAGCCCGTAGCATTTCTTCTTTGAGTAAAATACCGGCAATTTGCCTCGCAAGCTTGAGCAATTTTGACAAAGAGGGATCGGCGCATTCGGTACCTTCTCCGGAAGAGGTGCGGTGGATATGTAGGATTCTCTGTGAAGTAGTCTTGCATCAACATCTCGTTCCCAAGATGACGATTCCGAGGAATGCAAAGACGCCCCACGGTTGATCCTCGCCTCCTCTTCCAGTTCTCGTCTTCGTGCTCCTTCACGGCAAGTGTCATGACCAATGTCTGCTGCCGAAAGTTCGTAAGCATGGTCTCAACATCCGAGTCGTCCGCATCGGATGAATCGGAGAGTAAGAACTTCTCGCATGGGGTCAACTCCATCTAGATGCGTGCCGGCGCGTCAATCAACTATACCGCTCGCAAAAAGTCACAAAAATACGCACTAACCGGTGGCGGACGCGGCCGGTGATCCCGGGCGACGAGGAGGAGGCGGGCTCAACGGTGGTCGATCCCCGGCGGCGGCAGCGACGAGGGCGGCTCTTCTCGCCGGATCCGGAGAGGTTGGTGCAGCGTCTCGGCGCAGGAGGGTGTGGGGCGGCCCCGCGAAGCGATTCCGCCCGCAGATTTGGACAGAATCGGCGACGACGGGCGGGCGGAAGCAAGGGCGGTCGGCGGCGGAAGGAGGGGGGAAAGGCGCGCGGGCTGAAATGTCCCTCCCGCCAACTATTGCTCTGTGATGCAGGGCACCGCAGCCGCGAGGGGAAAACCCGCGTATTCCCGGTCTGGGAAGGGATTTTGCCGCACCCTCCAAAATTTTTACGGGCCGGGGCGGGATGCGGAGTCTGATCGGGCAGGTTTTTCTGCCCCGGCCCGTATTTTGGCAATTATTTTACGGGTCGGGGCGGGATGCGGGGTCTGCTAGAGTTGCTCTAAGAAGAGTGTATACAAAACACACATCTTGTCGAATTAGAGAGTGGCAAATTAAGGATAGACCCAAGGGAAAAAAAGATGACTTTCTACCTAAAGTGAATGATGGGTGGAAATTGCGTACACTCACACTAAGAGAGACACGCTGTCTCACACTGGAATGTACTGATGTCTTGTACTCCATATTATGCGGAGAAACATATGAATAGATATTCCCTCCGTCCAGAAATATTTTTTATCAAAATAGATAAAAAGAAATGTATCTATAACTAAAATACGTCTAGATACATCTTCTTTTATCCATTTTGATGACAAGTATTTTCGGGCGGAAAAAGTATTTGTCATCAAAATAAATAAAAGGGTATGTATATAGATGTATTTTAGTGCGAGATACATTCACTTTTGTCCATTTTGATGATAAATATTTTCGGACAGAGGGAGTAAATCAATAAATTTATGTGGGATGTTGACATAATTAATTATGAGGTTGGCTTCTTGCCTTCTTGCGTGATCCTGAAATTGACTTGGAAGAGAAATTACATCAAAAAGTATAGGGTCACCATCAAGTCGTCGTTCTCACGTTCTTTTCGTTTGTGATAAGTAAGGACACCATTAATCGGAGCTGTACGAATTAGTCAATTCTTTTGTCCATTTGTCCTTCTAATCACCCCCCAGTTGATGAAGAAAATTCGACATGTATTGGCTGCCAACCATCCCGTCACTTCAACAAGATTGAGATTTTCTGTAGCCCAAGAATACTAAACTACTACAAGTTCAGGTAGCAGGCGTTCACCTGAAGGTTTAGTCGGTCGTAAGGGCTAATCTAATCCACCCCTAATTTAAGTGTCCAACAACCCATCCACAAAGATCATAAGCTTTTGGAGGCTGCATTTTAACCCATCTAAAAACTTGGGAGTATTTAACAAAAAAACTATCACAATTTGACCAACCGTGATAGGGTGGACCCACTCGTCAGGCGACATTCCAGCAGATGGGGGACAACGGGCCCACTCATCATACAACATGTCAGCAGACGGGGGACAGTGCGCACCTGACGGGTGCTATTGCCGTGGCTCGATCGTCGATGATCAGAAACAAAGTTCAGTAGTTGCCACTAGCAGTGAAGTACCCCATGAACCCGGTATTAGGTGTCCTCTTCTTCTTACAAGTTACTTGATCATTTGGTCCATTGACAACTATTGGTGCATTGAAACTCCTTCTTGCGTTTCTTGCCGACTTTGCCCTAGTTATTGCTGAAGATGAAGGAGGGGTTGCCGAGTGTCTCGGTGTTGGTGGGGCAGATGAACCTATCTAAAAAACATTGATGTGTCACTTTGTCCAATGCCCGACGACCATTTCGATGAGGCCACCGTACGCACCCCGCCTATTCACATCTAACCATGACTAAGGGTATCCCTAGTCAAAAGTTGATTCTTGAACGTCCATATTGACACCGACCGTGGGGAATCCTCGCCATGTGAAAAGTCATCAATCCATGAGGCTAGATGATGTGGAGCATCGTATGGTCATCACCATAGATACTACACCAACCCCCAAGCATCAAGTGGACCAATGACAACATCTCGTGCATGCACCATTGAACATGAGGTGAACTTGCTCCTTAGTGAATCCCCTTTGTTCATATGGGAGACATGGCTACTACCTAAATGGATGTGCCATGTGTGTCTAGGTACCAAGGAGAAAGCCATGGAGAAGCAAGGAGGGATCTCCAAGTTCATATGGAGCCCCAAGAAGGAGGATAAAGCAGAGCTCCAACCTGTAACTCAAGCCTACCCTGATGGACGACATCAAGGAAGCCCAAAAAGGACATGAGAGCATAGAAGGAATCAAGAGGAAGATAAAGCAAGGCAAGGCCCCAGGATTCTCCAAAGATGAACACGGAGTTGTATGGTTCAAGAATCGCATTTGGATGCCCAACAAGAAAGATCTTAAGGATTTGATCCTGCAAGAAGCCCATGACACTCCATATTCCATCCATCCCAGAGGAGCCAAGATGTATCAAGACTTGAAGGAAAGATTCTAGTGGCACAAGATGAAGAGAGAGATCGCCACCTACATTGCTAGGTGTGATGTATGCCAAAGGGTCAAGGCTGAATATCAGCCACCTGCTAGATTGCTTCAACCACTCAGGGTTCCTGAGTGTAAATGGGATAAAGTCAGAATGCATTTCATAACCATATTACCAAGGTCAAGCAAGGGTCATGACTCTATTTGGGTCATAGTCGACCATTTGACCAAGGTGGCCCATTTCGTTCACGTCAAGACAATCTATGATGGCAACCAGCTGGTCACCCTTGACATCAACCGAATCATAAGCCTCACGGAGTTCGTAAGGAGATTGCGTCAGATCGAGGAACCCAATTTACCTCAAGGTTCTTGAAAAAATTCTAAGAAGCCATGGGAACGAAGTTGTCTATCAGTACGGCTTCCCACCCGCAAACCGGAGTTCAGACAGAGCGAGTAAATCAGATACTCGAAGACATGCTCCGAGCTTGTGCCCTAGCATATGGAGCTAAGTGGGAGGATTGCCTCCCTTTTGCCGAGTTCTCCTACAACAACAACTATGAGGCTAGACTCCAAATGGCACCATTTGAAGCATTGTATGGACGCAAGTGTCGCACACCCCTCAATTGGTCAGAGACCGTGGAAGGTTTAGTCTTTGGACCAGGTTTTCTCCGTGAAACTGAAGAGCAAGTTCAGCTGATCAGAGAGCTCCTGAAGACTGCCAAGTCAAGACAGAAGAGCTACGCTGACAACCGTCGTAAGGAAGTAAACTTCACTGTCGGAGACCAGGTGTATCTGCGAGTCACTCCCCTCAAAGGAACCAAGTGTTTCCACGTTAAAGGAGAGATCGCACCAAGATTTATTGGCCCATTCAATTTCTTCACAAGACAAGGAGAAGCCGCCTACGAACTGGAGTTACCACCTGAACTATCTGATGTGCACAACGTATTCCACGTGTCACAACTCCGGAAGTGTCTCCTAATTCTTGAACAGCCCAATCTCGACAAAGAATTTGATCACCGAGCAGTTGACCTTTAGCCCGATCTGAACCATTTGCATCCTGGATCAAGCATAACATCATACACGAAGCCGCACCATCAAGTACTTCAAGGTTTAGTGGAGTAACCACACCGAGGAAGGAGCAACATGGAAACGTGAAGACTACCTTAGATCCAAGTTTCCGTATCTCTTTGAAAGACTAGTTTAGGAATCTCTCAGATGTAGGTCAGTCACACCCTGATTTCCATGACACGACATTTAGGATTAATTAGGCATTTGATCAACAAAAACTTTTATGTTGATTTGGTCTCTGCTTTGATTTGAATTTTTGTTTGATGTTTGTAAGTGCTCTAAATATCAAATAAATCGTCCAACCCTTATACTTCCTCCCCATGATCTAAAACTCTGCCCAATGATCATGCCATGTGTATAGGACATAATAGTATTTTCTTGCAAAAGTAATTTGGCCAAAAAGTATTTTCTAAATTAGGTTTTCCAAAACCCCTGAATTGAGACTTGATCCGCAAGTACTAAATTTAAGGTGTGAAAAATATTTACAAAATTACATTTAATCCCTATTAGCTACATGACTCCCTAAAACCACAACACTATTATTTAAAATGTTTTTTTCTATTTATTTAAAGGCTTTTTCTTAACGACAAAAATGGTCTTCAATAGGTTAAAATTATTTTTATCTTTCAAAAATATTTGAGAAAATTTAGGCAGACTCAGTGGACATATATTGTCCATATATAAGAGTTTAAACACATGGCCATGTTGAAAATATTGGTCAAATCCCCCCAAAACCCTTTCTCAATATTTCAAGCTTTTGAAATATTTACAAAGTAAATGTTCTCCATTAAATTCAAGGTAATTCTACCATGTCACAAATGCCCTACTTGATGATCCTGTCAAGTCTCATGTCTTGAAGGACAAGATAACCCCATCAAACCCTCTCAAAACCCTCTTTGCTTATTTCCTAGGTTGATCAACTTTGCATTACCAAGTTCATCCAAAGGTGCTCAAATCTGGTACAGATGCTCTAATTGCCTAATAATTCATCTACACCAAGTGGTTCAGGTTGAAGAACAAGCTAACTTGGTCAAATCTCGCCAAAACAGAGTCTGCCCATTTCTAGGGTTTGGGAAAGTTACATTGCCAAGTTTCTCCAAATGAGCTACAAATTTGTGTGCTAGCCCAAAGTGAACCCATGTGACGCCCCCGATTTGTCCGTACACTAATCATGCACGCAAATGTCTACGGCCAAGATCAGGGACTCACTGGTAGATATCACAACACAACTCTAAAAGTAAAATAAGTCATACAAGCTTCATATTACAAGCCAGGGGCCTCAAGGGCTCGAATACAAGTGCTCGATCATAGACAAGTCAGCAGAAGCAACAAATATCTGAGTACAGACATAAAGTTAAACAAGTTTCCATAGGATGGCTAGCACAAACTGGGATACAGATTGAAAGAGGAGCAGGCCTCCTGCCTGGGATCCTCCTAAACTACTCCTGGTCGTCATCGGCAGACTGCACATAGTAGTAGGCGCCTCCGGTGTAGTAGGGGTCGTCGTAGGTGGCATCTGGCTCCCGGGCTCCACCATCTGGTTGCATCATCCGAGAAGAAGGAACAGAAGGGGGAAAAGGGGGAGCAAAGCAACCGTGAGTACTCATCCAAAGTACTCGCAAGCAAGGATCTATACTACATATGCAATGGTAACCATGATAAGGGTAGCATCGGTGGACTGAACGGTAGCAAGTGGGAATAAGAGGGGGATAGCTAATCCAGCCGAAGACTACGCTTCTGGCAGCCTCCATCTTGCAGCAGTAGAAGAGAATAGATGGTAAGTTCACCAAGTAACATCGAATAGCCTAATCCTACTCGGCGGTCCTCCCGCACATCACCCTGTGAGAGAGCAACCACCGAGTTATATCTGGAACTCATCTGGGTGTATTTTAACAAGTATCCGGTTCTAGTTGTCATGAGGTCGGAATACAACTCCGGGTCGTCCTTTTACTGAGGGACACGGCTATTCGAATAGATTAACTTCCCTGCAGGGGTGCGCCACATAACCCAGCACACTTGATCCCATTTGGCCGAACACACTTTCCTGGGTCATGCCCGGCCTCGGAAGATCAACACGTCGCAGCCCTACCTAAGCACAACAGAGAGGTCAGCACGCCGGTCTAAGTCCTAAGCACGCAGGGGTCCGGGCCCATCGCCCAATGCACATCTGCACGTTGCGTACGTGGCCGGTAAGCAGACCTAGCCTCTCCTAATACCAGAGTAGGCGTTCCAGTCCAATCCAGCGCGCGTCGCTAAGCCGCTGACGTCAAGAAGGCTTCGGCTGATACCACGACGTCGAGTGCCCATAACTATTCCCACGTAGCTGGTTAGTGCGTATAGGCCAACGGCCAGACTCCGCGGACAACGACCAGGGCCAGGCCCACCTATCTCCTAGGTGTCTCAACCTGCCCTGTCGCTCTGCCACGAAGATCCACACAGAGGGCCGTCGGGAAAGTATGTCCTTTCAACCCCCAATCCGTGAATCAACCACGGGTACTCAACGAGCCGACCCGACTTTAGTCACAACATGTATCATGTATAAGTGTATGAAGTATATACCCGTGATCACACCCAAGTGATCACGGCCCGATAGAATAGCATGGCAGACGGACAAGGGTGTAGGGCCACTGATGGAATACTAGCATCCTATACTAAGCATTTAGGACTGCAGATAAAGGTGTCAACAGTTGTAGCAACAATGACATGCTATGCAGCAGAATAGGAGTATCGAAAGCAGTAACATGCTACACTACTCTAATGCAAGCAGTAGAAAGAAGAATAGGCGATATCAGGTTGATCAAGGGGGGGGGGGCTTGCCTGGAAGCTCGGCAGCAAAGGTGGGGTCGTCAACATTGTAGTCGATCGGGGCAGCATTAGCGTCGGTCTCGTAGTCTACCGGAGAGAAGAGGGGGAAGAAACAATGAATACAATGCAAACATATGCATGACGATGCATGACATGACATGTAACGGTGCTAGGTGTGTCCTAACGCAGTACCGGGTGATACTGGCGAAGGGGGGAAACATCCGGGAAAGTATTCCCGGTGTTTCGCGTTTTCGGGCGGATGAAACGGAGGGGAAAAGTTGCGGGTTCTGTATGATAGGGACGTGTGATTGATGAACGGTGTGCGTATTCGGATGCGTCTCGAAATCCCGAGCAACTTTCATATATAAAGTATTTTCATCCGAGTTACGAATTATTTTATATTAATTTTTAAAGTTTTAAATCATTTTCTAATTTATTAATTATTAAATAAATCAACATTATCCAGAATAGTGTATGCTGACGTCATAATGACATCAGCAGTCAACAGGGGTGTTGACTGGTCAAACTGACGCGTGGGTCCCGCGTGTCATTGACTGTTTAGTTTAACTAACAGTTTAATTAGGTTAATTAGTGACTTAGTTGAACTAATTATGGTTAATTAACTTAATTAATTCTTTAATTAATTAATTAATTATATTTTAATTATTATTATTTTTCTTTATTTTTTAAAACGTTCAGGAGGCCGTGGGGCCCCCCTGTCATTGGCC
>LR738710.1:308559891-308614416 GCA_902687465.1 Secale cereale
CTCCTACGGTATCCGGGAGTTGCACAATCTCATGGTCTAAGGAAAGCATACTTGACATTGGAAAGCTTTAGCGTACGAACTACACGATCTTGTGCTAGGCTTAGGATTGGGTCTTGTCCATCACATCATTCTCCTGATGATGTGATCCCGTTATCAATGACATCTAATGTCCATGGTCAGGAAACCGTAACCACCTATTGATCAACGAGCTAGTCAACTAGAGGCTCACTAGGGACATATTGTGATCTATGTATTCACACATGTATTACGATTTCCGGATAATACAATTATAGCATGAACACTAGACAATTATCATGAACAAGTAAATATAATAATAACCATTTTATTATTGCCTCTAGGGCATATTTCCAACAGTCTCCCACTTGCACTAGAGTCAATAATCTAGTTACATTGTGAGGAATCGAACACCCATAGAGTTCTGGTGTTGATCATGTTTTGCTCATGAAAGAGCTTTAGTCAACTGATCTGCGACATTCAGACCCGTATGCACTTTACAAATATCTATGTCTCCATATTGAATTTAATTTCGGATGGAGTTGAAATGACGCTTGATGTGCTTGGTCTTATTGTGAAACCTGGGCTCCTTGGCAATGGCAATAGCTCCAGTGTTGTCACACAAGAGAGTCATCGGGCCCGACGCGCTTGGAATAACTCCTAGGTCGGTGATGAACTCCTTCATCCAGACTCCTTCCTGCACTGCTTCAGAAGCAACCATGTACTCCGCTTCACATGTAGATCCTGCCACGACGCTTTGCTTGCAACTGCACCAGCTGACTGCCCACCATTCAAAATATACATGTATCCGGTTTGTGACTTAGAGTCATCCAGATCTGTGTCGAAGCTAGCATCGACGTAACCCTTTACGACGAGCTCTTCGTCACCTCCATAAACGAGAAACATATCCTTAGTCCTTTTCAGGTACTTCAGGATGTTCTTGACCACTGTCCAGTGTTCCATACCGGGATCACTTTGGTACCTCCCCACCAAACTTATGGCAAGGTTCACATCAGGTCTGGTACACAACATGGCATACATAATAGGACCTATGGCCGAGGCATAGGGGATGACACTCATCTTTTCTCTATCTTTTGCCGAGGTCGGGCATTGAGCTGTGCTCAATCTCATGCCTTGCAATACAGGCAAGAACCCTTTCTTGGACTGATCCATATTGTACTTCTTCAATATCTTGTCAAGCTATGTGCTTTGTGAAAGACCAATGAGGCGTCTCGCTCTATCTCTATAGATCTTGATGCCTAATATGTAAGCAGCTTCTCCAAGGTCCTTCATTGAAAAACACTTATTCAAGTAGGCCTTTATGCTTTCCAAGAGTTCTACATCATTTCCCATTAGCAATATGTCATCTACATATAATACGAGAAATGCTACAGAGCTCCCACTCACTTTCTTGTAAATACAGGCTTCTCCTCAAGTTTGTATAAACCCAAACACTTTGATTACCTCATCAAAGCGAATTGTTCCAACTCTGAGATGGAGCACTGGAGCTTGCATACCTTGTTAGCATTCTTAGGATTGACAAAACCTTCCGGCTGCATCACATATAGTTCTTCCTTAAGGAAGCCGTTAAGGAATGCCGTTTTGACGTCCATTTGCCATATCTCATAATCATAGAATGCGGCAATTGCTAGATTCAGACGGACTTCAACATCACTACGGGAGAGAAAGTCTCATCGTAGTCAATTCCTTGAACTTGTCGATAACCCTTAGCGACAAGCCGAGCCTTATAAATGGTCACATTTCCATCCGCGTCAGTCTTCTTCTTAAAGATCCATTTATTTTCTATGGCTCGCCGATCATCGGGCAAGTCAACCAAAGTCCATACTTTGTTATCATACATGGATCCTATCTCAGATTTCATGGCTTCAAGCCATTTGTTGGAATCCGGGCCTGCCATCGCTTCTTCATAGTTCGAAGGTTCACCGTTGTCTAACAACATGATTTCCTGGACAGGGTTGCTGTACCACTCTAGTGCGGAACGTGTCCTCATGGAACTACGAAGTTCAGTAGTAACTTGATCCGAAGCTTCATGATCATGATCATTTACTTCCTCTCTAGTCGGTGCAGGCACCACAGAAACATCTTCCCGCGCTGCGCTACTTTCCGGTTCGAGAGGTGTGACAATCACCTCATCAAGTTCCACTTTCCTCCCACTTACTTCTTTCGAGAGAAACTCTTTCTCCAGAAAGGATCCATTCTTGGCAACAAAGACCTTGCCTTCGGATATGAGGTAGAAGGTATACCCAATAGTTTCCTTAGAGTATCCTATGAAGACGCATTTTTCCGATTTGGGTTCGAGCTTTTCAGGTTGAAGTTTCTTGACATAAGCATCGCATCCCCAAACTTTTAGAAACGACAACTTAGGTTTCTTCCCAAACCATAGTTCATAAGGTGTCATCTCAACGGATTTAGATGGTGCCCTATTTATAGTGAATGCGGCAGTCTCTAAAGCATAACCCCAAAATGATAGCGGTAAGTCGGTAAGAGACATCATGGATCGCACCATGTCCAACAGAGTGCGATTACGACATCCGGACACACCGTTACGCTGAGGTGTTCCAGGCAGCGTCAATTGTGAAACAATTCCACATTTCCTTAGGTGCGTGCCAAATTCGTGACTTAAATATTGTCCTCCACGATCTGATCGTAAGAACTTTATTTTTCTGTCACGTTGATTCTCAACCTCATTCTGAAATTCCTTGAACTTTTCAAAGGTATCATACTTGTCTTTCATTAAATAGACATACCCATAGCTACTCAAGTCATCAGTGAGGGTGAGAACATAACGATAGCCACCGCGAGCTTCAACACTCATTGGACCGCACACATCAGTATGTATGATTTCGAATAAGTTGGTTGCTCGCTCCATTGTTCCGGAGAACGGAGTCTTGGTCATCTTGCCTAAAAGGCATGGTTCGCACGTGTCAAATGATTCATAATCAAGAGACTCCAAAAGTTCATCTGCATGGAGCTTCTTCATACGTTTGACACCAATATGACCAAGGCGGCAGTGCCACAAGTATGTGGGACTATCATTATCAACCTTACATCTTTTGGCATTCACACTATGAATATGTGTAACATCACATTCGAGATTCAATAAGAATAAACCATTGACCAGCGGGGCATGACCATAAAACATTTCTCTCATATAAATAGAACAACCATTATTCTCAGATTTAAATGAGTAGCCATCTCGCATTAAACGAGATCCAGATACAATGTTCATGCTCAAAGCTGGTACTAAATAACAATTATTGAGGTTTAAAACTGACCCCGAAGGTAGATGCAGAGGTAGCGCGCCGACGGCAATCACATCGACCTTGGAACCATTCCCGACGCGCATCGTCACCTCATCCTTCGCCAGTCTCCGCTTATTCCGCAGCTCCTGCTTTGAGTTACAAATGTGAGCAACTGCACCGGTATCAAATACCCATGAGCTACTACGAGCGCTGGTAAGGTACACATAAATAACATGTATATCACATATACCTTTGACATTGCCGGCCTTCTTATCCGCTAAGTATTTGGGGCAGTTCCGCTTCCAGTGACCCGTTCCCTTGCAATAAAAACACTCAGTCTCAAGATTGGGTCCATTCTTTGGCTTCTTCCCGGCAACTGGCTTACCAGGCGAGGCAACTCCGTTGTCGTCCTTCTTGAAGTTCTTCTTACCCTTGCCTTTCTTGAACTTAGTGGTTTTATTCACCATCAACACTTGATGTTCCTTTTTGATCTCCACCTCCGCTGATTTCAGCATTGAATACACCTCAGAATGGACTTTTCCATCCCTTGCATATTGAAGTTCATCACAAAGCTCTTGTAGCTAGGTGGGAGTGACTGAAGGATTCTGTCAACTACCGCGTCATCTGGGAGATTAACTCCCAACTGAGACAAGCGATTATGCAACCCAGACATTTTGAGTATATGCTCGCTGATAGAACTATTCTCCTCCATCTTACAACTGTAGAACTTGTCGGAGACTTCATATCTCTCGACTCGGGCATGAGCTTGGAAAACCATTTTCAGCTCTTGGAACATCTCATATGCCCCGTGCTGCTCAAAACGCTTTTGGAGCCCCGATTCTAAGCTGTAAAGCATGCCACACTGAACCAGGGAGTAATCATCACTACGCGACTGCCAGGCGTTCATAACATCTTGAGTTGCTGGGAAAACGGGTGCATCACCTAGCGGTGCTTCAAGGACATATGCTTTCTTGGCAGCTATGAGGATGATCCTCAAGTTACGGACCGAATCCGTATAGTTGCTACCATCGTCTTTCAGCTTGGTTTTCTCTAGGAATGCGTTGAAGTTGAGGGCAACATTAGCGTGGGCCATTTCATCTACAAGACATATTGTAAAGATTTTAGACTATGTTCATGATAATTAAGTTCATCTAAACAAATTTAATGAAATCCCACTCAGATAGACATCTCTCTAGTCATCTAAGCGATACATGATCTGAATCGACTAGGCCGTGTCCGATCCTCACGTGAGATGGACTAGTCATCAACGGTGAACATCTTCATGTTGATTGTATCTTCTATACGACTCATGTTCGACCTTTCGGTCTTCCGTGTTCCGAGGCCATGTCTGTACATGCTAGGCTCGTCAAGTCAACCCTAAGTGTATTGCGTGTGTAAATCTGTCTTACACCCGTTGTATGCGAACATTAGAGCCTATCACACCCGATCATCACATGGTGCTTCGGAACAACGAACCTTAGCAACGATGCACAGTTAGGGGGAACACAATTCTTGAAATTTTAGTGAGAGATCATCTTATTTACTACCGTCGTTCTAAGCAAATAAGATGTAAAACATGATAAGCATCACATGCAATCAAATAGTGACATGATATGGCCAATATCATTTTGCTCCTTTTGATCTCCATCTTCGGGACTCCGTGATCATCATCATCACCGGCATGACACCATGATCTCCATCATCATGATCTCCATCATCGTGTCTTCATGAAGTTGTCTCGCCAAACATTACTTCTGCTACTATGGCTAACGGTTAGCAATAAAGTAAAGTAATTACATGGCGTTTTCAATGACACGCAGGTCATACAATAAAAATAAGACAACTCCTATGGCTCCTGCCGGTTGTCATACTCATCGACATGCAAGTCTTGATTCCTATTACAAGAACATGATCAATCTCATACATCACATATATATCATTCATCACATCCTTTTGGCCATATCACATCACACGACACATGCTGCAAGAACAAGTTAGACGTCCTCTAATTGTTGTTGCAAGTTTTCACGTGGCTGCTATAGGTTTCGCAAGAACGTTTTTTACCTACGCCAAAACCACAACGTGATATGACAATTACTATTTACCCTTCATAAGGACCCTTTTCATCGAATCCGATCTGACTAAAGTGGGAGAGACTGACACCCGCTATCCACCTTATGCAACTAGTGCATGTCAGTCGGTGGAAACTGTCTCACGTAAGTGTACGTGTAAGGTCGGTCCGCACCGCTTCATCCCACGATGCCGCCGAATCAAGATAAGAATAGTAGCGGCAAGTAAATTGACATGAACTACGCCCACAACAACTTGTGTTCTACTCGTGCATAGTAACTACGCATAGACCTAGCTCATGATGCCATTGTTGGGGATCGTTGCAGAAAATAATTTTTTTTCCTACGCATCACCAAGATCTATCTATGGAGATTAATAGCAATGAGAGGGGAGTGCATCTTCATACCTTTGAAGATCGCGATGCGGAAGCGTTGCAAGAACGCGGTCGGTGGAGTCGTACACAAAGCGATTCAGATCGCGGCCGAATCCGATCTAAGCACCGAACAACGGTGCCTCCGCGTTCAACACACGTGCAGCCCGGTGACGTATCCCGCTCCTTGATCCAGCAAGGAGAGAGGGAGAGGTTGGGGAAGACTCCGTCCAGCAGCAGCACGACGGCGTGGTGGTGATGGAGGAGCGTGACACTCCAGCAGGGCTTCGCCAAGCACTACAAGAGACGAGGAGGGAGAGGGGGAGGGCTGCGCCAGGGCTTGGGTGCGGCTGCCCTCCCACCCCCACATATATATAGGGGCAAGGGAGAGGGGGGTCGGCCCCCTCAGATGAGATCTGAGGAGGGGGCGACGGCCAGAGGGGGTGGCTTGCCCCCCCAAGCCAGGGGCGCCCCCCTTAGGGTTCCCCCCAAACCCTAGGCGCATGGGCCCTAGGGGGGAGGCGCCCAGCCCACTTAGGGGCTGGTCCCTCTCCATATACAGACCACAGGGCCCTCCGGGGTAGGTGGACCCCCAGAACCCCTTCGGTGGTCCCGGTACATTACCGGTACCCCCCCGAACTATTCCGGTGACCGTATAGGGACTTCCCATATATGAATCAATACCTCCGGACCATTCCGGAACTCCTCGTGACGTCCGGGATCTCATCCTGGACTCCGAACAACATTCGGTAACCATGTATATACATTCCCTATAACCCTAGCGTCATCGAACCTTAAGTGTGTAGACCCTACAAGTTCGCAAGAAGGGTCATCTTCACACATTCCCATGTAAATGAAAAAGGAAGTAAATAGTTGGCTTACAATCGCCATGTCACACAATGATCAAATTACTCATACATCATTCAGAGTACACACAAAGTCCGGCTACAGACAGAACCAAATGAAAAGATAACCACCCATGCTATGCCCGATCGGCCCAAGTAGGAACAACTACTGATCATCAGGGTATGTCGCATACATACGCCCACGCTCTTCATAGAACTTCCATTGGAGCTCTTGCTCCTCTCCTTCATCAAACTCGGTTGTACATGCACCTGTTTGTGTAGTAAACGTGAGTCACGAGGACTCACCAATCTTGTTCCCGAGTATCAAAACTACCTAAGCTTTTAGGTGGGGGGAAGGTATAAAGTGGGGTCGCGGCAAGCGCTAAGCATATATGAGGTGGCTAGCATACGAACTTTCAGAGTTAAATGAGAAGCTACGCCAACGATCGCAACTAGTAATGATCACTAAGTGATCATGTCTACCTACGAGTCATTCATAACCCAGGCGTGTTCTCTTCCCGAACTCCCTCGAAAAGAGACCATCACGGCTACTCACACAGGTAGTGTATTTTATTTGAGTTTTTGTGTCAATATCTATAATCGGATATTAACAAACTCCAATCTTCCACATAACCGCGAGCACGGCTTTCGAAAGATCATAACCCTGCAGGGGTATCCCAACTTAGCCCATCACAAGCTCTCACGATCAGCAGAGGTAAAACCTCCATCTTGGGGACAACCCGATCCGACTCGGAATCCCGGCACACAAGATATTTTGACAATGGTAAAACAAGTTCAGTAAGACCTCCCGACATTCCGACACCCTCATAGGAGCCACGCGTATCTCGTCTCAGGCCACGATCGGATTGTCCAAACTTCCGATAGGCCAATACCAGAGTTGGCCCAGGCGGCCACCGGCGGTTCACAAGTGTGGACCAACACTCATGTGGAGCACTGGCCCGGTTTGTTGATTAAGAATCCTCGGTTAATTACTCCCTCTGCAAGTTTATAGTTATTGGGCAAATGGTAAAACCAATGTTGGGCCTTGCTAAAGGAGTTTTATTCAAAGCGAACTATCAAGGTGGGCCATAAACCCCTACCGCGTTAGGAATGCAAAATCAAGGAACATAACACCGGTTTATCGGTTCTTAAGGTGGCATGAGTGGAACAAAACACTGAGCAAAAGGCCAAGCCTTCCACCCATTTCCAAGTATATAGGTGTATTAATTAAGTAAGAGATATTGTGATATTCCAAAATATCCATGTTCCGACATGGAGCAATGTTCAACTTCACCTGCAACTAACAACGCTATAAGAGGGGCTGATCAAAAGTGTATCTTAACCAATGAATGGTTTGCTACGAAGGTGGTTAGAGGTTTCATGGCAATGTAGGAGGCTGACAAGCAAATAGATAGGTAGCGCGGCATAGCGATAGAGCGAGACAACTAGCAAAGCAAAAATAGAGGTGACATCAAGGAATGGTCATCTTACCTGACATCTCGCAAAGAATAAGAACAAGTCCATGAAGAAGACAAACAGACGTAGTCGAATGAATCCTCACGACTCCGGAATGAAATCGAAGCTAACAAGAGAAGCAAACTGGAAAAAAGCAAACAACATGGTAAACACACAAGCATAAACATGGCATGATGCACAACGAAGTATGATGCGTGTCTAGATTAAATATGCATGTCATGTCAAAGTGCAACAAACAACACTACAAATTAAGTGGAGCTCAATGCAACGAGTTGCGTATTGACGAAACACCACATTCAAGTATTTAGTTCACTCTCATTTATGAACAAGACAATTATTTAAATGTTGGTTAACATGGCAAGAGGTGAAGCATAAATAAACTAACTATTTAAGCAATTTAAATGGAGCCGGAAACAACAAACAACAATTTCGAAAAATACCCATGCACATATAGCAATTTTTAATGCAAACAACAATTTTAAACATTTTAAATGTTGTTACCATGATACAGATGACATTTCCAAGTTTTATGCAATTTTAAGAAAATGTTGACATGAGCATGTTAAGGAGAATTTGTCACCGTGGTGGAAAGAAAGAGTGCCACGGCGGCGATAAATGAAATGGTGTCACAACAACATTTCAATGATTGGCAACTCATTGAGATGCCAACGCAAAAGAAGGGTGGCGTGAGCAATTCCAGCAAGATGGTGGGGTGCTCCCGATTACCGGGTTCCCATGGATCGATGGCAAGTCATACGAGGAGGAACATGCAAGCGACAACTCGGACACGGTGCAAGCATGGGCATCTCATACATCACAAGCATTCATTCTCGGAAGGTCGTCTCGGCGTTATACATTTGAAGCGTGTGTTTTCGGAGCGGTTCAAGTTCGTTGAGGGAAGTAGTCATTCACGGGTCATAGTGGAAGTAGTGATACACGTTCTATAGTCATACACATTCCGTAGATGTTCAGGTCGTCACTAAAGGTACTTGTTGCATCGTCGGGCGTAGTCAAACTTGACGTATTCGAGGGCTCTGAGCGTCGGGGTACTTGGCAATTCCTGAGATGGTGGTAGGTGCACTTGAAGCGTCACCGTGTAGTCGTACTCGAGGTCCTTCTGCACTTGATAGAGAGGAACTTCGCGACTATATTCGTGCACTAGGCGTTCCGGCCTTGAGATGACGATACCCATGATGGCCAAAATGAATTAGCCGAAAGTCAACTGGGTGCTCATGATAGTGGTGATGGTGGTTCTAGGAGACGACACTGGCGGTCGGCTTGGCATGTGTCTGTGAACGCACTTTGGGATGGAGGAGACGGAAGGCAGGGACCGGGCGGTGTGGCTGGAAGCAATTCCCGAGGCACGTGACGTCGATTTGGCAGAGACGGGTCGCCAATGACAGGGCCGCGCTGGCGCGCACTGTGCAGGGAGGAGCTCCGCGTGGATGGCTTGCAGGAGCTCCAGCGAGGTGGTGAAGGTGATGCAGTAGCGGAGGATCTGCGGGGCTTGGGCACCGACAAGGAGAGGAGGGAGGCAACATGGTCCAGCGGGTCGCTCCGGCGACAGGCCCACGAGGTCGGGTCGCAGCGGCAAGCACAGTTGTGGTGGCGAGGGGCGAAGTGGTCGGCGCGGCAGGGGGGTCGAGCTCGAGGGCAAGAGATGGAGAGGGGCCGACGAGGCGAGTGGCGGGGTCAGACACGGGCGCCAGGGCCGCTTTAGTTGACAATTCGGGTAGCGCGGGAGGCCAGGCGCGACGCCATGGCAGGGCGTCGGCGCGGAGGAGGCGACGCTCGGCGGAAGGGCTAGCATCGAGGAGGAGGTCGGGCACGGGGTATGCGAGGCCGACGGATCCGGCGCGTGGGTGTAGTGTGTGCAAGCAGCACACATGGAGAGAAGGGGATCGAGCGGGACGCTCTCCGATGGCGGCGCGAGGTGGAGGAGAACGAAGGAAGAGATAGGGGGTTGAGCAGGGGGTCGATCGGCTAGGGTGAAGGGCTTAGGTGGGCCTTGGGCCGACTGTGGCAGCTGATAGGTCAAGTTGGGCTAGGCTCTCTCTTCCTCCTCAATTCTCTTATCAGAGAGAGAGCGAGAGAGAGAGAGAGAGAGAGAGAGAGTCCAAATGAATTAAGAGAAGAGGCCATGCAAAGAATTAAATGGTGGGATGTAAGGCTTTATGGAATATTTCCAACCCAACAAAAGTGGTTCCAACAAATTAGGGGAAGTTAAATCCAGAATTATTTAACTTGTGCCAAAGGAGTTTGAATGGAGTCTAGGCTTTAGGGGTGTCCAAAAGTGTTAAGAATTAAGGTGGAGCTCGGAAAAGTGATGAAAGAATTGTTGGCAAAGTTTGAGGCAAGGAATTGAGATAGAAAATGCATGGAACTTAAACTGTAAGTTGGTTTATTCCGAACTAACAAAATACTTTCATTATAGCTCCCTAATAATATTGAGAGGATATGTTATAAAGAGAAACCACCATGTGCATCTCCCTCGATTCAAATGGATCAAAGATCCATGCCATTTATTTAGTTGAGTTTCAAAAAGGGTTTCATGACGACATGATGCAATGATGAACGCAATGATGAAAAGCAACAAGCAAAGTAATCACACGACAACTGCGAAATAACGGGAAGGCTTCTGGAGTGTTGGTCTTGGGGCGTCACACCTATCCCCGACGATTTCTGGGTCGTGTGGGAAGGACCCCCCTATTGCCCACACTCACTTGGCGAAGGTTCCAAATGCCATCGCGAAAAGGGGTTAAAAATGGTTTGTATAGCACCGACGTGTACTAGTATGTTGTCAAACAAAAAATTGATGAGAGCCAATGTGTGTTAGCATGTTTTCAATAAACCAAATGTGAGAACTTTGACATCATATAAATAAGGGCCTTTTGTCCCAACCAATTTGATACCTTTGCTTCTGCACCCTTTGTGGGTGCCTCGAGGGGGATACTTGTTGTCTGGAATTCATCCATTTTATCTGGTTTGCTGCTGGAGGTGCAACATTTTGCTGTTGTTGTCAGTTTTACCTCTAGGCAGAATAATGAGTAGTGATCTTTGGTGCCTGTTTATGATCCATGTCAGGGTGAGGCCAGAGATAATTTTGTGTCATGGATACATAATTAAATATCCCAGTTGGCGACAACTCGTTATTCATTGGGGACTTCAACTTCATCAGATCCACTGAAAATAGAAATTTGCCAGGGGGTATAAATGATATCTTTATTTTTAATGAAATCATTGGGCACCTTGGCCTTTTTGAGTTGCATCTTAAGGGGAGATCTTTCACCTGGTCTAACATGCAGGACTCACCTTTGTTGGAGCAACTGGATTGGTTTTTCACTTCCCCAAATTGGATCTCTATTTATCCTATCACTGAGGTTCTTCCTTTGGCTAGGACTGCTTCAGATCATGTGCCTTGTGTTGTGGTAATTAAGACCACTCTGCCTAAGTGCAAAATCTCTAGGTTTGAGAATTATTGGGCCCAAATGCATGGTTTTCTTGAGTGTGCGCATAACTCATAGAGTAAGCCTTCTTTCAAAGATCATTCTTCTACAGTTATTGCTGACAAGCTCAAGACCCTTAGACAAGATCTTAAGAAGTGGAAAATTGGTCTTTCCAAGATGAAATTGCTCATTGCTAAATGCAACAAGGTCATCTTACTGCTGGTCAACTTGGAGGAAATCAGGCCTTTGTTTAGGCATGCATTTAATTTCAGAAACATTGTTAAGCTTCATGTGGAGAAGTTGTTGCACCTGTATTATTTGTATTGGAAGAATAGGTGTACTATAAGATACATCAAGGTGGGTGAGGAAAACACCAATTTTTTCCATGCCATGGTCGCTGAAATATTTAGAAGGAATTCCATTGCTAGCTTACAGCAACCTGATGGTAGAGTTATCTCTGAACACTCACAAATGGAAGGGATGATTTGGTGTGCCTTTAAAGGGAGGATGGGGGTTTCTAGAGGCATTGTCATGGGTTTTGATCTTTGCACTTTGCTAAAGCAAGTGCTTGATTTGGATAGTTTAACCAAACCTTTTACTGTGGAGGAAATGGACTTAGTTGTTAAACATATGTATGCATATTGATAAAGCTCCGGGACTTGATGGTTTCAATGGTCTCTTCTTTAAAAAATGTTGGCACATCATTAAACGTGAATTCTATGCTTTGGCACAGGACTTTTATGCAGGCAGTGCTAAATTGGAAAATATCAGTGGGTCTTCCATCACTCTCATACTTAAGAAGCTCTCACCTGAAGTGGTAGGCGATTACAGGACAATCTCTTTGACTGGTATGGGAGTGAAGTTTCTGTCCAAGTTAGTTGCCAACAGATTCTAGGAGTTGATCATGATGTGCATTCATAAAAATCAGTATGGTTTTATTAAATCAAGAACCATTCAGGACTGCATTGGTTGGACTTTAGAGTACATGCATCAGTGTCATCAGTCTAAGAGGCCCATCCTATTTCTCAAGCTTGATTTTGAGAAGGCCTTTGATTCCATTGAGCATGAAGCTAATTTTGAGATTATGAAGCATAAAGGGTTTAATGCTAAATGTATCCATTAGGTAAAGGAATTGTTGACCTCTGGTACTTCCTCAATTCTTCTGAACGGTGTGCCTGGCAAGAAATTTAGCTGTAAAAAAGGTGTGAGACAAGGTGATCCTGTTTCACCACTTCTATTTGTCCTGGCTACAGATTAGCAATATGTGGTTAATGATATGCATCATAAAGGGGAGCTACAATTGCCCATTCCTTGTCATGAAAAAGATTACCCAATTGTGCTATATGTTGATGACACATTGATAATCGTTCCTGCTGATGAGCAACAGTTATTGGCCCTTAAGAGAATGTTGTTAGTCTTCTCTCAATCAATTGGGCTTGATGTCAACTACCATAAATCTTCTATGGTACCAGTGAATGTTTCTCAGGAAGAAATTGAGAGATTAGCATCCATTTTTGGTTGTCAACTGGGGAAGATGCCATTTACATATTTCGGCATGCCTGTGGGAACTACTAGACCTGCAATGTTTGATCTCATGCCTGTTGTAACCTGCATGGAGAGGCGAATGACTGCTAGTTCATCTTTCCTGGCTCAGAGTGGCAGATTGCAATATCTTAATTCTGCTTTATCTTACCTGCCAATATTATTCCTTTGTAGCTTGTTAATCCCACCCGGTATCTGATAACCCACAAGTATAGGGGATCACAACAGTTTTCGAGGGTAGGGTATTCGACCCAAATTTATAGATTCGACACAAGGGGAGCCAAAGAATATTTGCAAGTATTAGGAGTTGAGTTGTCAATTCAACCCTGGAGATTGATTATATGCAGCAAAGTGATCAATAGCGCAGTAATATGATAGTTTTGATAGTAGTGGTAGCAGCAATAATAAAGGTAACACTGACATCAATAGTTTTATAGCAAGTGTAGCAGTAAGGATAGCAGTAGTAACTTAGCAAGAACAATATAGGATAGATTCGTAGGCATTGGATCAGTAATTTGTTGGATGATATTCATCATGAGACATTCATAACCAAGGGCGATACGGCACTAGCTCCAGTTCATAAAGATAATGTAGGCATGTATTCCGTAAATAGTCATACGTGCTTATGGAAAGAACTTGCATGACATCTTTTGTCCTACCCTCCCGTGGCAGCGGGGTCCATATTGAAAACTAAGGGATATTAAGGCCTCCTTTTAATAGAGAACCGTAACAAAGCATTAACACATGGTGAATACATGAACTCCTCAAACTACGGTCATCACCGGGAGTGGTCCCGGCTATTGTCACTCCGGGGTTGTCGGATCATAACACATAGTAGGTGACTATAACTTGCAAGATCGGATCTAGAACATGAATATAATGGTGATAACATAAACGGTCCAGATCTGAAATCATGGCATCCGGGCCCAAAGTGACAAGCATTAAGCATGGCAAAGTCATAGCAACATCAATCTCAGAACATAGTGGATACTAGGGATCGGTCCTAACAAAATTAACTAGATTACATAATGAATCTCATCCAACTCCTCACCGACCAACGAGCCTACGAAGGAATCACTCACTCCCGGTAGGGAGCATCATGGAATTGGTGATGGAGAAGGGTTGGTGATGACAAAGAATGAAGATCGCCCTCTCCGGAGCCCCAAACGGACTCCAGATCTGGCCTCCCGATGAAGAACAGGAGGTGGCGGCGGCTCCGTCTCCTGGATCGCGATAATTCTTTCTCCCTGATTTTTCTCTTCGTAAATGTGAATATATAGTATCAGGGTTGACGTCTGCGGGGCCACCAGGTGGGTACAACCCACCTAGGCGCGCCAGGAGGGGGGCGCCCTGGTGGGTTGTGCCCACCCAGGTGCCCCCCTTCGGTGGTTTTTGGCTCCAGTATTTTTCTTTTATTGTATAAAAATTCCTCGCAAAGTTTCGTTCCATTCTAAGAACTTTTATTTCTGCACAAAAACAACACCATGGTAGTTCTACTGAAAACAATGTCAGTCCGGGGTTAGTTTAATTCAAATCATGCAAATTAGAGTCCAAAACAAGAGGAAAAGCATTAGGAAAAGTAGATACCTTGGAGGCATATCAACTCCCCCAAGCTTAAACCTTTGCTTGTCCTCAAGCAATTCAGTTGATAAACTAACAGTGAGAAAGAAAAACTTTTACGAAGTCTTTTGCTCTTGTTTTCATAAATAAGCTTAAATAGTATCCAGGTTTTCAGCAAAGATCATGACTAACCATGTCAACAATAACTCTTAGAAATTATATTAACTCATAGCAATGACATAATCAGCTAGTGAGCGATAATAAGACATCTCAAACAACAACATTTTATCAAAACAACCATGATATAATATGACAATAATGGTATCTCGCTAGCCCTTTCTGAGACCGCAAAACATAAATGCAGAGCACCTCCAAAGTTCAAGCAGCAACTAAACATTGTGATTCATGGTAGAAAAGATCCAGTCATGCTAACCCCCCCCCCAACATTCCTTACATACAATGTATAGGCATGATAGCAGTGCTCTTAGATCTGGCGCTTATTGTCGAAGGTGATGACACAACATAAAATTAAATAGATAGTCCCTTCGCAGAGGGAAGCAGTGATTTGTAGAGGTGCCAGAGCTCAAGTTTTAAAAACAGAGGACAATGATATTTTGAGACATGCACCCTTCTCATTTACTTCACGACTATCAGTTATCAATATCTCCCATGCTAAACAAGCTAGTGGCGGTTCCCAAGGAGAAAAGTAAAGGTTTGGACTCCATTGGTAGTTTTTGTTTGTTTATTTATAAGCTCCTTTTCTTTTTGCATTTTGGGACTGGGAATCCCTATTACCGCCCTTTTCTCGTGCGATGGCGAGTAAATAAACAGTCGACCTGAGAATAACCCGCTTAGCATGGAAGATACCGACTACCTCTTATCGTTCCATGAACGATCCAGGCACACAAAGAGGAAATTTATTTGAAATTTTTAGAGATGGCACATGCAAATTTACTTAGGATGGAGGGTAATACCATATATAGATAGGTTTGGTGGACTCATCTGGAATAACTTGGGTTTTTGAATTTGATGCACAAGTAGTATTCTCGCTTAGTACAGGCGAAGGCTAGCAAATAAGTTGGGAAGCGGTCAGCTAGAGAACAACAACGGTCATGAACATACATTATGCATAATAAACATTGGACACCAGCATGAGTAGGATATGGACACCATGACCATAAATATCATAGAGGCTATGTTAGTTTTTATTCAGTTACATGTATGAACATGTGCCAAGTCAAGCCACTCGAACATTCAGAGGAGGATACCATATAATCATACTACATCACAATCATTTTAACGCAATGTTGATATCCAAGGTAAATCATTATCAACTCCTAGCTACTTATGCATGGCATGTGAAACTATAATCTCTAATTGTCATTGCAAACATGCTTAATCATAATGGTCTGAATTATGGGTACTAGGTTAAACATATTTACAAAAACAGAACAAGTCGAATTCCTACCAGTTTCTGTCTGCCATGACCAGTTCATCAAATATCGTCATTATTGCCTTTCACTTGCACGACCGAATGATGTGAAAATAATAATAGTGCAAGAGTGCCATGGACTAAGCTGGGACCTGCAGACATTTTATTCAATAGGAGAAGGCAAGATAGAATTGGCTATTTATTAAATCAACAGTTATGCAAATGAGAGCCACTTAACATTTTCATCGTGGTCTTATCCTTGGTATGACTCAAAAATAAAAATAAAGAAATTCAGAGAAGCATACTGAAATATTTTTGGAGTTTTTAGTTTTCTATAACAGGCAGACGAACGAGGAAAGCAAAAACGAGAAAAACTATTTACACAGGAAAACTCCCAACAAGCAAAAGAAGAACAAGGAAATCTTTTTGGGTTTTCTTCTTAATATTACAACTAGGCAAGCATAGAAAGTAAACTAACTACAACTAGACATTTTTTCCAAGGTTTTCCAAACAAACCAGAAGAAAGCGAGAAAATAAATTAACATGGATAATGCAATGAAAAAGTGTGAACACCGACAACTGCAATGAAATATGTGGACATGAATGTAAAGTCGGCGAGAAACACGTACTCCCCTAAGCTTTGGCTTTAGGCCTAACTTGGTAAGTAGTCAGTAGCATGGATAGTCGTCGGGGTACTAAGGAGCAGGCATCCAGGCATCCCACTGCTGAAGCTCCTCCTCTGCTGCAGCCTGGTCGTTCCGATAAGCGATGATATCTGCGGGCATAATCCTATATCCTCCCCTGGCAATAGGATCAAACAAGGCAGGTGCAGGCAAGAGAATAATATCATAGGTTGTCACGCTAAAAACCAGGTTATAAGGGATAGGAATGTTAGGATAATCGACAACAGTAAACTGGTGGTGATCCATGGCAGCGCGATCTAGGTAAACCCTAGGTAAAGGAAAATCAAGCAGACGTATCTGAACATTAAAGCGTGTCGCCAAACGACTGGCGTAAATACCATCGTGTATTTTACCCTTGGACTTATTGTTATGAAGGCGACGTGCCACAATAGTTCCCAAGCTATAAGTGTTCTCGCCCTCTAATGCACGATGCAAAACAGCAAGGTCTGGTGAGCTGAGTACACCCACCTTCTCTCTAGCTAGCAAGCACTTTGTAATGAAAAGAGCAAAATAATGAACAGCAGGAAAATGCAAGCCAGCGGCAGTGATACCCGACACCCCTCTCTCATCACCCACTGTCAGAGTATGGTAAAAGCTTTCAAACTCTGCAGGTCTAGGCTTTGCCAAACTACCAATAGTAGGAAGCAAGCATATTTCACATAATTCAGTAAGCGGTATCTGATGGGGTTCAGCATATAAATTAAATTGCACCTTAGGGGGATTATTCCTAGGAAGAACATTAAAACTTTGCACAAAGGTGTTTTTGAGGAGATGATATTGTTCACGTTCAGCCACAGTGAAATTGGTGAGGCCGGCATTAACAGCATATTGTGCAAACTCTTGAAGGATTCCAACATCTTCCATGAACAGAGTATGCGGCCATTCGCATGGCCGTATCTCCGCCAATCTCCGGATGTGGAGATCACTATCAGATGACTTCCCAATCACTCCTTTGGAGTTCTTCTTGGAACCAAACTTCCAAAAGATACTCATGTTTTTCCCATCAACAAAATTCTGAAATTTTTAGTCCACAAAAATTTTCTCAACAAAACTTTACAAGAATGATAGCAACTACTCATAGGGATGCCTAGAGGCCATAGCAAGCATTCAAACTACTTAGAACTCTAAGAATCCAACATGCAAGCTCATCTATAGCAGCACCAAGAGTAACTGGTTATTCAAAATATAAACCACTAAAACAAAAACTAATTGGACAAACGGAGGAGTCACATACCAAGCAACGATCCCCCGAAACTGTTTTGGAAATGGAATTTCGAGCAAAGCGATCGAAATCCGCGGGTTTGAGAGCAAGAACACGAAAGAGAGAGAGAGAGCAATGGAGAATTTTTTTCTGGAGGTAGGTGATGCCGTGGTATAAAGAGATAAGTGAGAGGACCCACGTGGGGACCACAACCCACCAGGGCGCGCATGCGGGTCCTGGCATGCCCAGGTGGGTTATGCCCAACTAGTGCACCTCCCTCTGATATTATTTGCACCAAAAATTCTTAAATATTCAGAAAAAACCATGTTAAATTTTCAAAGCATTCTGAGGACATCTATTTTTGGGTCATTTTTTTATTGCATGGGAAACTCAGAAAACAGACAACACATGGCATTTATTTTATTTAACTAGTAAAAACAAAAAACAAAAGGTAGGGACAGAAGGTAGTGCCTACTAAATTCATCAACTTCATACCTCTCAAAAATGATTCATTAATAAGGTTGATCAAGTCTTATTAACAACCACTCCTGATTAGCATGAAACCGAAGAACTTTCGTAGATCACCAAGTTACCTCAACGGTGATATGAAAATCCCCAACAATAAGCATTTCATATTTCTTTTTAACAGTAGGTAGAGGTATTTGAAAACTTCCAATAGTGATTGTCGAAGATTTCTCAATAACATAATACCATTCACTTGGAATTGTTTCTTCGGAAAGTGCACCGTATGCTCATTAACATTGATGTGAAAAGTGACCTTGCTTTTGTTGCAATCAATAACAACCCCTGCAGTACTCAAGAAGGGTCTACCAAGGATAATCAACATGTTGTCGTCCTCGGGCCTCTCAGGTATAACAAAGTCAGTCAAAATAGTAACATTAGCAACAACAACGGGCACATCCTCACAGATACCGATAGGTATGGCAGTTGATTTATCACCCATTTGCAAGGATATTTCAGTAGGTGTGAGTTTATTTAAATTAAGTCTTTTATATAAAGAGAAAGGCATAACACTAACACCAGCTCCTAAATCACATAAAGCAGTTTTCACATAATTCTTTTTGATGGAGCTAGGTATAGTTGCTATTGCTAGGTCTCCCAAGTTTTTTAGGTACTCCAACCTTAAAGGTATAATTAGCGAGCATGGTGGAGATTTTAGCTTCTGGTATTTTTCTCTTATTGGTGACGATGTCTTTCATGTACTTTGCATAAGGAGGCATTTTCAAGATATCAGTCAAACGAGTACGCAAAAAGACTGGCCTCATCATTTCAGCAAAGTGTTCAAATTCTTCTTCATATTTATTTTTAGTTGTCTTGGGTGGAAAATGCATAGGTTTTTGAACCCACAGTTCTCTTTCTTTACCGTGTTCCCTAGCAACAAAGTCTCTTTTAACATATATTTTATTCTTAGGTTGTGGGTTATCAAGCTCAACTGGTGGTTCTATCTCAACATCATTATCTGGTTCCTTTTCATTGTTTGGTTAAGTATCTTCATGAACGTCAGCATTATCTTTTTCATTATCACTAGGTGAATGTTCATTACCAGATTGAGTTTCAGCATCAGAAATAGAGACATCATTATCATTATCAGGAGGTTTTTTTATTTCAGGTTCACTAGTAGTATGCAAAGTCCTATCATTTTTCTTTGTCTTTTTAGAAGGACTAGGTGCAGTGGTGTTGTTTCTTTGTGAATCATGTTCAATTCTTTTTGGGTGTCCCTCAGGATAAAGTGGTTCCTAAGTCATTTTCCCTCCTCTAGTTGCAACTCTAACAGCAAATTCATGTATGTTGCTATTCATTCATCAAGCAATTCTTTTTGTGATTTAGCAACTTGTTCTAACTGAGTTTGCACCATAGAAGCATGTTTTCACACACCTCTAGCATCATTTGAGATTCTAAATAACAAGTCACTCAAGTGATTCATATCAGAATTGTATTTCATTTGTTTCATAACATTTTCATTGAAGTGATCTTGTTTCCTAATGTAATTTTCAAACTCATAAAGGCATTGACTAGGGTGCATATTGTCATTATCATTGAATTTCATTAGAGAATTTACCTCTACCACCTTAGGCATTGATGGTGCATTAAGCCCATGTATCTCTTCAATAGGAGGTAAACTTTTGACATCCTTTGCATTAATACCTTTCTCCTTCATGGATTTCTTTGCCTCTTGCATATCTTCAGGACTGAGATATAATATACCCCTCTTCTTCGGAGTGGGATTATGCGGTGGTTCAGGAAGAGTCCAATCATCATAATTTTTCAATATGTTATTCAATAATTCTTCAGCTTGTCCAATAGTCCATTCCCTCAAAACACAACCAGCACAACTATCTAGGAAGTCCCTATAAGCATTGGTTAATCCATTATAGAAGATATCAAGTATTTCATTTTTCTTAAGAGGATGATCTGGCAAAGCATTAAGTAACTGGCAAAGCCTCCCCCAAGCTTGTGGGAGACTCTCTTCTTTAGTTTGCACAAAGTTAAATATTTCTTGTAAGGTAGCTTGTTTCTTATGAGCAGGAAAATATTTTTCAGAGAAGTAATAGATCATATCTTGGGGACTACGCACACAACCAGGAGTAAGAGTATTGTACCAAGCTTTTGCATCACCCTTTAATGAGAATGGAAATAATTTGAGAATATAGTAGTAACCAGTTTTCTCATCATGAGTAAAAAGGGTGGCTATGTCATTCAACTTAGTGACATGTGCCACAACAGTTTCAGTTTCATAACCATGGAAAGGATTAGATTCAACCAAAGTGATTAACTCTAGGTCGACATAGAATTCATAATCCTTATCATCAATAAAGATAGGTGCGGTAGCAAACTTAGCATCACATTTCATTCTAGCATTCAAACACTTTTGTTTATACTTGCATAGCAATTTCTTGTGATGCCCAGGATGGGACTATACCTCCTACGTGTCGAGGCACGACTTAAAGGTATAAGCCCATTCTAGAATGATCTCAAGTCCGGTATCTTTGCACATCTCATGTAAAAATAGGGAAGAAAAGGAAAAGAGATAGTTGGCTTACACTCGCCACGTCACACAATTCATTACATAGCCAAACATCATTCAAATAACATCACAACCCATCTACGGGTGAAGATCCAAATGAAAGATACCAAACATACATAAATCCACAGGTTCGAATCGCCCCTAGTAGAAACCACTACTGATCATCGGGATAGTGCACATAGTAATGGCTATGTTCCTCATCGTACTCCCAGTATAGCTCGGTGCCGTCACCTGAATAGTTCACCTGAGTACCTGCATCTGGTGTGGTGTAGAATCTGTGAGCCACGGAGGACTCAGCAATCCCGTTCCCGGGTAGCAGAACTATCTAAGCCTTGTGTGTGGAACAAGGCTGAAGAAAGAATAAAAGGTTGCAGCTGCCCTAGCACTAGCTTACGTAAATAAGAGCGAGAAGAGAGATGCCACGAGCGATAATGTGATCACGAAGTGATCCTATCTAAACACGTCAAACATAACCCCACCGTGTTCACTTCCCGAACCCCTTTCGGAAAATGACCGTCACGGTACTCACGCTGGTAGTGTGTTCTGAACATGGTGTCAAGTTTTCTACAACCGGATATTAACAAATTCCCATCTGCCACATAACCGCGGGCACGGCTTTCAAAAGTTCAAAACCCTGCAGGGGTGTTCCAACTTGGCCCATGACAAGCCCACGATCCGCGGAGTCGCAACTCCAAGGTGGGAAGGCCCGAGTATCCTCGGAATCCCGTGCTCAAGATACTCCGACTAAGGTAAGACTAATCCAGCAAATCCTCCCGGCGTGCCGACACCCTGACAGTAGCCGCGCGTATCTAGTCTCAGGCCACGACCGGATGGGCGATTCTACATGTTATACCAGATACCTCGGGTTTCCCCAAGGCGGCCCCGTAGAACCCCCGGTTTGGACCAACACTCATGTGGAGCACTGGCCCGGGTTGTTGATTAATAAAAGGGGATAGCTAGTCCCTTTGCAAGTTTTAGTTATTAGGCAAATGGAGTACCCATGTTGGGACTTGCTGGAAAAGCCTTAGCGCTAAGCGGTTTACCGAGGGGGTCCCATAACCCCAACCGTGTGAGGAACGCATAATCAAGGAACATAACACCGGTTTATACGGTTCCTAGGTGGCATGAGTAGAACAAATCACCAAGCAAGAGGCTTAGCCTTCCAACCATTACCAATATATAGATGATTTCATTTAAGAGTTTACATAGTGTGATATCCCAACAAACTTCAACATGAAGCAAGAATCTTCAAATCTTCTCCTGCAACTAGCAATGCTATAAGAGGGGCTGAGCGAAGCCTACGTAGCCAATCAAAGGTTTGCATAGGTAGGGTGGTTAGACAGATTCATGGTTACATTAGGAGGCTGACAGACAAACATGGGCATCGAGGCAATAAGCTAAAGAGCGAGACTTCTAGCAATAGGCAATATAGTAATGATATCTGGGTCAGGTCATCTTGCCTGTCGAGTCGTCGATGGGATCGTAAGAGGGCTCCTCGTTCTCAACCTCGGTAGTAACCTCGTTCTCGTACTCGATCTCGGCTTCCGGCTCTACTCAACACAAGAACACACGAGGCACGAAATCAAACAAGATGCAATGTGCAAACTACAGGATGCATGGCTGATGCACTAAGGAAGCACTGCAGATGCACTTAGGATTCACAGCAAGACAACATAGGAAACACAGAGAAACAGCACAAGAACAAGACAATTTACTCTAGCAAGTAGGATGCAAGACAAGTCTATTTAGGATGCAAAACATGGCAAGGTAGGAAGCACAGATAAACAACACAAGAAACAACAGGTTTAAATGAGGCCGGAAACTACTTAAGACAAATCCGGTAAGTCCTCATATGCATAGTTTGAAATTAGTCCAGATCTGAACAAACCTTAAGTTAAAGTTGTTAAACAGCAAGTTAACATGCACCATGACAATCTACACGAAATTCTAGTCAAGTTTCATATAAAGTTTGTTTAAAACAGAGCTACGGTCTAGAAGATATGATCAAAACAAGATAAGCATGGCAACGGTGCAAGATGCACCCAAACATCAAGCAAACATACTCCAAACATGTTAACAAGATGATATTATGAATCTACATGCAAAATCACACAAGTTTCATATAGGACTTGCTCAAAACGGAGCAACGGGCTAAAAGATACACCCGAAACAAGAAACAAAGCAAGGCTGAAAGTAACAGCCACATAGCAACTTTGGGGCAAGATATATATACTCTACAGCACTCAAACATGGTGAAAAGAAGCATGCACATGAAGTAGACATATCCTACAGCAAACAATTCCATTGGAGCATCTCCATAGGAGGCATGGATCAATAGCAACAAGCTACACCATTTTGAACTTGACAATAAAAACCTGACAGTAATATTTTATAGCAACTTGGGAGCAAGAATTAAATATGCTACAGCAACCCAAATGAGCATGTGAGAGCATGGATGGATAGACAACAACATATACAACAAGTAATGATCAATAGCCACCCCAAAACTAATATGGATTTGCCTAGAACAACAAACAAACATAGCATCAGGATATTACAGATTCTAGACTTAGTGAAATTTCACTGTGTTAAAACAGCCATATTATCATGGCTTGGTTGTGAGCATGTTTAAGTCACCTCAAAGCATATCATGGCAAGTTGTTTGCACCACAGCAAAGAACACATGATGGGGAGTCCAAAACATATGAGCATGCATCATGGGGACAAACACAACAATAGCAATGAGCTCCTCAACTAGTCATCTCGTAACAAGCTACAAAATCTAACAGCCACATGCACTCTTGCAATGGAGATAAACATGGCAATATGAACTCTAGCATGCATCCTATAGCAACCAACAGGTAGAGCATCTCATGATGAACATTTGGACATATCATTTGCTTCATTTGGATAAACATGCACCAAGTTATCACATCGCAAACATGGCATGAAAACAACTAATAGCAGCAGTTTAAAACAAGTAACACTCTTCTCATGAAGATTAAGACATCTAGATGGACTCAAACATGCATGACACAATGGAACAAAACATAGTACATGTCACCACGATCATTTTGACATATTATATGCACAAATCGGACATACACACAAAAAGTTATCATCACCACAATAATGCATCAGACACTAAAAACTAAAAGACTTAGACAAAAATAGAGGGTCAACCTCTCTGGTCAACGCGGGCGCGGGTCGCGGGTCGGTGGAGGAAGCGGGTCAACGGGTCCCGCCCGTTAGGGTTTCCCGCTGGAACCCTAGCGCCTGGCTGGATCGGGCCGCCTCAATCGGATCGGCGCGGCGGCACCTTCGATCCCGGCCAGCAGGAAGGCCCCGCGGTGCTGGCTTCGGCCGGCGGGAGGCCGGAGGAACGGCGGGCGGCGACCGGCGGCCGAGGCCCGGCGGCGTGGGCCGGCGGGGGAGGCCTCGGGGTCGCGGCAGAGGCTTGTGAGGCCGGCGGCGGAAGCTTGGTCGCCGGGAGCTGCGGGGCTGGAAGGGCGGCGGCGGCCGGCGGGCTCTCCGGCGGCGGGGATCCGGCGCGGAGGCGCGGTAGCGTGGCCACGGGCAGAGGCGGCGGCGCGGGGACGAAGGCGCGGGAGGGATCTGGCCCGAACAGATGGCGGCGACGGGCCGGCGCTGGGCCAACGGGCCCGCGCGGCGGCGGAGGCGGTGACTCGCGCGGCGGATCTGTCAGGCCCGGGTCGGACACGTCCGCCCGGCGCGGATTCCGAGGCGGCTGGAGCTAGGAGAAGTCTAGGGTTGTTTTGGATGAAAAAAATGGAGGGGTGAACATTTATATAGGCACAAGGAGCTAGGAGACTCCAAATGGGGAGCGGTTTTCGGCCACGCGATCACAATTCAACGGCCGAGATGATGGGAAGGGTTGTGCTGGGTTGGTGGGCTATTGTGGAGGGGGTCTTGGGCCTCAAAGAGGAGGTATTTTTAGCCCAGCGGGTTACCCGTTGGAGTACCAAACGAACTCCAAACGCGACGAAACTTGACAGGCGGGTTACACGTATCAAAACAACATCGCACGACAAGTCTCACGCCAATCCGGAAACGTTACACGGCCAAGCACAATAGAAGGACTCGGGGATGCCACGGGCACGTGTGAGAGCGTCGGAACTCGAAACGGACAACGGGAAGAGACGAGTGGGACCGGATGCAAGTGACAACACAAATGCAATGCAATGCACATGACAACATGACATGGATGAAATGCACACACGCACACGATAAAACGCAGAAACCCAAAAAGAAGAAGAACCCGGAATGGAAATGATGAAGCCAAAGTTTATATATTGCCATATAGGGAAAGTGTTACATCCGGGGCATTACAAACTCTCCTCTACTACGAAAAGATCTCTTCCCGAGATCTAGGACTGGAAGAAGGAAGGGTACTCGGAATGAAGGTGATCTTCTCGTTCCCACGTAGCTTCTCGGTCGATATGGTGTGACCACTTAACTTTCAAGAACTTGATTGACTTGTTGCGGGTCTTGCGCTCGGTTTCTTCGAGAATAGCAACGGGATGCTCTCGGTAAGACAAGTCTTGTTGAAGATCAATCTCCTCAAACAGAATGGTGCGTTCAGGTGTCTTGAAGCACTTGCGGAGTTGAGACACGTGAAACACATCATGAACATTAGCGAAGTTGGAAGGGAGCTCAAGTTGATAGGCTAGATCGCCTCTTTTGCCAAGGATCATGAAAGGGCCCATGTATCTAGGAGCAAGCTTTCCTTTGATACCAAATCTTTGGGTTCCTTTCATAGGAGAAACACGGAGATAGACATGATCCCCAATGTTGAAGGCCAAATCACGATGCTTGCCGTCATAGTAGCTCTTCTGACGCGACTGAGCGGCCTTGAGATTCTCACGTATGACTTTGCACATTTCTTCGGCTTCTGAGATCAAGTCATTGCCAAGAAGTTGACGTTCACCAGTCTCGGACCAGTTGAGAGGAGTACGGCACTTTCTGCCATAGAGGATTTCAAACAGAGCTTTGTCGGCCCTTGCTTGGAAGCTGTTGTTGTAAGAGAACTCGGCAAACGGAAGACAATCTTCCCACTTCATGCCAAAAGATATGACACAAGCTCTGAGCATGTCTTCTAGGATCTGGTTCACTCTTTCGACTTGACCACTAGTCTGAGGGTGAAATGCAGTGCTGAAACGGATCTTAGTGCCCATGGCAGACTGAAAGGAGTTCCAGAACTTGGATGTGAACAAACTTCCACGGTCTGAGGAGATAACTTGAGGAATGCCATGTAAGGACACAATTCTCGAAGTGTACAACTCTGCCAGTTGAGCTGCATTGATGGATTCTTTGACTGGAAGGAAGTGAGCTACTTTGGTAAGCTTGTCAATCACCACAAAGATAGAATCATTCCCCTTCTTGGAGTTAGGAAACCCAGTGACGAAATCCATTTCAATGTGGTCGAACTTCCACTTGGCAATAGGAAGAGGTTGGAGAAGACCGCTGGACGTTGATACTCTGCCTTCACTCTTCTGCAGACATCACATTCATTCACGAATTGGGCAATCTCCCTTTTCATGCGAGTCCACCAGTAAGATTTCTTGAGGTCTTGGTACATCTTGGAACTTCCAAGATGAATCGACAGGAGGGAGTCATGTGCTTCTTTCATTATGAGCTTCCTGAGATCACCCTTGGGAACCACAAGTCTGTCCTCAAAGAACAAGGTATCTCTCTCATCAATGCGATAGCACTTGTATTTGGGAGTACCCATTGCAATACCATGTTTCACTTTCTGCACCATAGCATAACTGAGTTGGGCCTCACGAATCTGATCTTCCAAGATAGGAGCAACTTGAAGATTTGCAAGAAAGCCTTGCGGAACAACTTGGAGGTTGAGCTTCTTGAATGCTTCACAAAGCTCAGGCTGAAACGGCTTGATAAGGAGACTGTTGCAATATGCCTTTCTGATCAAGGCATCTGCAATGACATTAGCCTTGCCAGGTGTGTATTCGATGCTTGGATCACACTCTTGGATCATCTCAACCCAACGAGTCTGGCGAAGGTTCAGGTTCGGCTGTGTGAAGATGTACTTCAAGCTCTTGTGATCGGTGAAGATGTCGACTTTTCTGCCCAACAGAAGGTGTCTCCACATGATCAATGCGTGAACCACAGCTGCTAGCTCGAGATCATGTGTGGGGTAGTTCTTCTCACTTGGCTTCAATTGACGAGAGGTGTATGCCACAATTTTCTTGTCTTGCATTAGAACACCACCAAGTCCTTGAAGAGAAGCATCACAGAAAACTTCGTAGGGCTTGGACTCATCTGGAGGGGTAAGAACTGGAGCAGAGATGAGCTTTTCTTTGAGGGTTTTGAATGCCACATCACAATCCGGAGACCAGTAGTACTTGACATTCTTCTGCAGCAAGTTGGAGAGAGGCTTGGCAATCTTGGAGAAGTTCTCAACGAACCTTCTGCAATAGCTAGCAAGACCAAGAAAGCTTCGGAGTTTCTTGACGTTCTGAGGAGGTTCCCAGTTGACAATCGCTTCAACTTTCTCGGGGTTGACCGCAATACCGTCAAAGGAGATGATATGGCCCAGATACAAGACCTTATCGAGCCAGAATTCGCACTTGGAGAACTTAGCATAGAACTTATGTTCACGGAGTCTGTCGAGAACCAGACGGAGGTGTTTTTCGTGATCCTCTTCATTCTTGGAGAATACCAAGATGTCATCCAGATACACAAGCACAAATTCGTTGGTGTAGGGGTTGAAAATCTAGTGCATCATTCTCGAGAAGGTAGGTGGAGCATTAGTATTCATAGGAGCCGTAGCTGGTTCTAAATGCAGTCTTGTGGATATCTTCTTCACGAATGCGAATTTGGTGATAACCCATTCGGAGATTGAGCTTTGAGAACACTTTTGCTCCTTTGAGCTGCTCGAACAATTCATTGATGTTGGGGAGCGGATACTTGTTCTTTATTGTCTTCTTGTTCAATGGCCGATAATCAACGCAAAGGCGCTCCGTGCCATCCTTCTTCTTGACAAATACGACACCACAACCCCAAGGAGACGTGCTAGGCCTGATCAGACCCATACGCTCTTGCTCATCAAGCTGTTTCTTCAACTCCTTCAACTCTTCAGGGGAGAGCTTGTACGGACGCCGGCATGCTGGCTCAGTACCAGGCTCGAGTTCAATGACGAATTCAACTTGACGATGCGCAGGCATGCCTGGAAGCTCTTCAGGGAAAACGTCTTCGTATTCATTGACCACTGGAATTTGAGAGATGGCATTAATCTCGCCCTTGTCATTGAGAGAGAATAGCCTGATTGTGTTATCTCGAGAGGCGAAGATAATCACGTCTTCGTTAGGATGAGTAATCTTGACTTCCTTATTTGCACAATCAATGTGAGCATCGTGCTGAGAAAGCCAATCCATCCCGAGAATAAGATCAATGTCGGAGTTGCCGAGAACAACCGGAGAAGCCAGAAAGCGGTAATCACCCATGCGAATAGATACATCCGGAGCATACAAGATATAATGCATCTGTTTTGCCGGAGAAGAAATTGCTAATTGCCTTGGTAAAGCTGCTGTGTTCACATTATGCTTGGATGCAAATGGATATGACATGAAAGAATGTGATGCACCCGAATCAAACAACACTTTAGCAGGCCTGAGATTGACTGGAAGATTACCAAGTATCACATCTGAAGAATTCTTTGCTTGAGCTGCATTCATCAGATTCACTCTTGCAACCTTCGGATCATGCTTGACAATAGCAGTGCTGACAGGTGGAGGAAGCGAAAGGCACCTTTGAGTACACTTTTTGGCATAGTGACCCTTCTTGCCACACTTGTTGCAAACCACTTCTGAGAGAGGACGGAAATGAGGAGCACTTGACTTGGAAGCTTGAAACTGATTCTTTGACTGATTGCTTGGGTTGGGTGGGTGGGAGAAAGCACGGCCACCAGAGTTCTTGTTGTTGTTGTAGGGAGCTCGGATCACTGGAGGAGGTGGAAGCCAAAACTTCTGTTGCTTCGGGACCACTTGAGAAGAAGAGGAGGAGTGAACAGCGTCTCTGATCCTCTTTTTGGAAGCTTCCATCTTGAGCTGGGCTGCCTCTTGCTTAAGTGCCATATTATAGAATTGATCAAACTCATCAAGCTCGAACAAGGTGAGAGCTAGTTGGAGTTCATCCTTCAGACCACCACGGAATTGATAGATCTTGCTCTTGGCATCTGGGATGTCTTGCTTTGCATAGCGGGCAAGGTTCTGGAACTTGACATTATATTGGTAGACATACATAGAGCCTTGCTTCAGGTTGCGGAATTGCTCACGCATACCCTCGATGACACTTGTTGGAATGTGGTGAGAACGGAAGTCCTTGCAGAAGTCATCCCACGAGATTTCACGCCCTGCTCTGGAGTCTTTGTACTGCTGCCACCAATCAGCTGCTTGGTCCTTGAGTTGGAAGGCTGTAAACTTCACATAGTCCTCGGGCCTTACGTTACTACACTCGAAATGCTTCTTGATATCTATTATCCAGTCTTCAGCATCGAGAGGGTCCACGCAGTAACTGAATGCCTTTGGTTGATTTGCCAAGAACTGGGTGAGCGTAGCAAAGTGGGGTTGGTTGAACAAATTGCCTTGGTTCCCATGAGCACCCTGATTTGCTTGATTTGCATGAATATTCTGCATCATTTGCATAAGAATCTGGGTGTTCTGGTTCGTAGCTTGCATAATTGCTCTTCAGGCCTCAGACGGAGGAGGAGGTGAAGGAGGACGATCATGAACCTCTTCACCCTCTGGGTTAGCGTTGGGAACCCTTTTAGGAGCCATCCTGAAAGAGATGACCACTATTAGCCATTTGATTGAAAGAAGATATAAGCTGAATCAACGGCTAGAATTGCAACATAGTCTTCACAAGAATCATTCGAACAAGAGGAACGAATGAAATTCATAGTTTAATGATAACAACAATCTTCACGAGAAGCCACTTGGGAGACAAAAGGTAAATAAAAACAACAAGGTGCAGATAGAACAAATACAAGATAGAAGCTTCGTTCGACATATTCGTGCTGAAAGCTTATGGAACGTGTTACAAAAGGGTTTTGCAATCCCCGGATCAGCATAGCCAAGGACCCTTTAAGATGCAACTCCCGATCGGAACAACGGCCATAAAACTACTTCACTCGATGTAGAACCTCGAACTCCATATCATGCATTCGTTGGAAGAATGCCTACGATCTACTAGATGAACCCACCTATTAATTTCCGAAAGTTTCCAATTATGCAATCAGGTGTTGGGGATACAGGGGAAGCATCGCGCACTCAACTCTAATCCTACATCCAGCTGTATCCATCCTTCAACACATAACCAGTTATTTCCGGAAACCGTCTACCTCGGACCTTCGAAACACATCTACTATACAAGCTATGGCAATACTCCCGAACTACCTCCCCAGTACTGGGTGATGTCGGGGTTATCTTGTCACTAACCGCATAGGAGAGTTTTCGATGTCGGCCGTCTTAAGTGTTCCAGAACTGCTGCAATATGTTTGTGACGACAACACCTCGGAGCTCAACTCCCCGGGACACTGCCACAACCCCTAAATGACAGGAGGCATCGAGAACAATGTTCTCGTCACAAAGACATCGAAACAATCCAAACAATACTCGCGAGATTCCTAAAAAAAATTGGTGAATTTTGAGAGTAGAAGAGGCAAAAGAAATCCTACTCTCCGATATATATATATAGGACTCAAAACATTTTAAGTGTGTGCCTAGACTCAACCGTCAACGATTCGATCAATCAGTGGGGGCTTCTAGGTCGGAGAAGGCTCTGAATACCAACTTGTGATGCCCAGGATGGGACTATACCTCCTACGTGTCGAGGCACGACTTAAAGGTATAAGTCCATTCTGGAATGATCTCAAGTTCGGTATCTTTGCACATCTCATGTAAAAACAGGGAAGAAAAGGAAAAGAGATAGTTGGCTTACACTCACCACGTCACACAATTCATTACATAGCCACACATCATTCAAATAACATCACAACCCGTCTACGGGTGAAGATCCAAATGAAAGATACCAAACATACATAAAGCCACAGGTTCAAATCGCCCCTAGTAGAAACCACTACTGATCATCGGGATAGTGCACATAGTAACGGCTACGTTCCTCATCGTACTCCCAGTATAGCTCGGTGCCGTCACCTGAATAGTTCACCTGAGTACCTGCATCTGGTGTGGTATAGAATCTGTGAGCCACGGAGGACTCAGCAATCCCGTTCTCGGGTAGCAGAACTATATAAGCCTTGTGTGTGGAACAAGACTGAAGAAAGAATAAAAGGTTGCAGTTGCCCTAGCACTAGCTTACGTAAATAAGAGCGAGAAGAGAGATGCCACGAGCGATAAAGTGATCACGAAGTGATCCTATCTAAACACGTCAAACATAACCCCACCGTGTTCACTTCCCGAACCCCTTTCGGAAAATGACCGTCACGGTACTCACGCTGGTAGTGTGTTCTGAACATGGTGTCAAGTTTTCTACAACCGGATATTAACAAATTCCCACCTGCCACATAACCGCGGGCACGGCTTTCGAAAGTTCAAAACCCTGCAGGGGTGTTCCAACTTGGCCCATGACAAGCCCACGATCCGCGGAGTCGCAACTCCAAGGTGGGAAGGCCTGAGTATCCTCGGAATCCCGTGCTCAAGATACTCCGACTAAGGTAAGACTAATCCAGCAAATCCTCCCGGCGTGCCGACACCTTGACAGTAGCCGCGCGTATCTAGTCTCAGGCCACGAACGGATGGGCGATTCTACAGGTTATACCAGATACCTCGGGTTTCCCCAAGGCGGCCCCGCAGAACCCCCGGTTTGGACCAACACTCATGTGGAGCACTGGCCCGGGTTGTTGATTAATAAAAGGGGATAGCTAGTCCCTATGCAAGTTTTAGTTATTAGGCAAATGGAGTACCAATGTTGGGACTTGTTGGAAAAGCCTTAGCGCTAAGCAGTTTACCGAGGGGGTCCCATAACCCCAACCGTGTGAGGAACGCATAATCAAGGAACATAACACCGGTTTATACGGTTCCTAGGCGGCATGAGTGGAACAAATCACCAAGCAAGAGGCTTAGCCTTCCACCCATTACCAATATATAGATGATTTCATTTAAGAGTTTATATAGTGTGATATCCCAACAAGCTTCAACATGAAGCAAGAATCTTCAAATCTTCTCCTGCAACTAGCAATGCTATAAGAGGGGCTGAGCGAAGCCTACGTAGCCAATCAAAGGTTTGCATAGGTAGGGTGGTTAGACAGATTCATGGTTACAATAGGAGGCTGACAGACAAACATGGGCATCGAGGCAATAAGCTAAAGAGCGAGACTTCTAGCAATAGGCAAAGATAGTAATGATATATGGGTCAGGTCATCTTGCGTGTCGAGTCGTCGATGGGATCGTAAGAGGGCTCCTCGTTCTCAACCTCGGTAGTAACCTCGTTCTCGTACTCGATCCCGGCTTCCATCTCTACTCAACACAAGAACACACGAGGCACGAAATCAAACAAGATGCAATGCGCAAACTACAGGATGCATGGCTGATGCACTAATGAAGCACTGCAGATGCACTTAGGATGCACAGCAAGACAACATAGGAAACACAGAGAAACAGCACAAGAACAAGACAATTTACTCTAGCAAGTAGGATGCAAGACAAGTCTATTTAGGATGCAAAACATGTCAAGGTAGGAAGCACAGATAAACAACACAAGAAACAACAGGTTTAAATGAGGCCGGAAACTACTTAAGACAAATCCGGCAAGTCCTCATATGCATAGTTTGAAATTAGTCCAGATCTGAACAAACCTTAAGTTAAAGTTGTTAAACAGCAAGTTAACATGCACCATGACAATCTACGCGAAATTCTAGTCAAGTTTCATATAAAGTTTGTTTAAAACGGAGCTACGGTCTAGAAGATATGATCAAAACAAGATAAGCATGGCAACGGTGCAAGATGCACCCAAACATCAAGCAAACATACTCCAAACATGTTAACAAGATGATATTATGAATCTACATGCAAAATCACACAAGTTTTATATAGGACTTGCTCAAAACGGAGCAACGGGCTAAAAGATACACCCGAAACAAGAAACAAAGCAAGGCTGAAAGTAACAGCCACATAGCAACTTTGGGGCAAGATATATATACTCTACAACACTCAAACATGGTGACAAGAAGCATGGACATGAATTAGACATATCCTACAGCAAACAATTCCATTGGAGCATCTCCATAGGAGGCATGGATCAATAACAACAAGCTACAACATTTTGAACATGACAATAAAAACCTGACAGTAATATTTTATAGCAACTTGGGAGCAAGAATTAAATATGCTACAGCAACCCAAATGAGCATGTGAGGGCATGGATGGATATAAAACAACATATACAACAAGGAATGATCAATAGTCACCCCAGAACAAATATGGATTTGCCTAGAACAACAAACAAACATAGCATCAGGATATTACAGATTCCAGACTTAGTGAAATTTCACTAAGTGTTAAAACAACAATATTATCATGGCATGTTTGTGAGCATGTTTAAGTCACCTCAAAGCATATCATGGCAAGTTGTTTGCACCACAGCAAAGAACACATGATGGGGAGTCCAAAACATATGAGCATGCATCATGGGGACAAACACAACAATAGCAACGAGCTCCTCAACTAGGCATCTCGTAACAAGCTACAAAACCTAACAGCCACATGCACTCTTGCAATGGAGATAAACATGGCAATATGAACTCTAACATGCATCCTATAGCAACCAACAGGTAGAGCATCTCATGATGAACATTTGGACATATCATTTGCTTCATTTGGATAAACATGCACCAAGTTATCACATCACAAACATGGCATGAAAACAACTAATAGCAGCAGTTTAAAACAAGTAGCACTCTTCTCATGAAGATTAAGACATCTAGATGGACTCAAACATGCATGACACAATGGAACAAAACATAGTACATGTCACCACGATCATTTTGACATATTATATGCACAAATCGAACATACACACAAAAAGTTATCATCACCACAATAATGCATCAGACACTAAAAACTAAAAGACTCAGACAAAAACAGAGGGTCAACTTCTCTGGTCAACGCGGGCGCGGGTCGCGGGTCGGTGGAGGAAGCGGGTCAACGGGTCCCGCCCGTTAGGGTTTCCCGCTGGAATCCTAGCGCCTGGCTGGATCGGGCCGCTTCGATCGGATCGGCGCGGCGGCGCCTTCGATCCCGGCCGGCGGGAAGGCCCCGCGGTGCTGGCTCCGGCCGGCGGGAGGCCGGAGGAACGGCGAGCGGCGACCGGCGGCCGAGGCCCGGCGGGGGAGGCCTCGGGGTCGTGGCGGAGGCTTGTGAGGCCGGCGGCGGAAGCTTGGTCGCCGGCGAGCTGCGGGGCTGGAAGGGCGGCGGTGGCCGACGGGCTCTCCGGCGGCGGGGATCCGGCGCGGAGGCGCGGTGGCGTGGCCACGGGAAGAGGCGGCGGCGCGGGGACGAAGGCGCGGGAGGGATCTGGCCCGAACGGATGGCGGCGACGGGCCGGCGTTGGGCCTGCGGGCCCGCGCGGCGGCGGAGGCGATGACTGGCGCGGCGGATCTGTCCGGCCCGGGTCGGACACGTCCGCCCGGCGCGGATTCCGAGGCGGCTGGAGCTAGGAGAAGGCTAGGGTTGTTTTGGACGAAAAAATGGAGGGGTGGACGTTTATATAGGCACAAGGAGCTAGGAGACTCCAAATGGGGAGCGGTTTTCGGCCACGCGATCACAATTCAACGGCCGAGATGATGGGAAGGGTTGTGCTGGGTTGGTGGGCTGTTGTGGTGGGGGTCTTGGGCCTCAAAGAGGAGGTACTTTTAGCCCAGGAGGTTACCCGTTGGAGTACCAAACGAACTCCAAACGTGACGAAACTTGACAGGCGGGTTACACGTATCAAAACAACATCGCACGACAAGTCTCACGCCAATCCGGAAACGTTACATGGCCAAACACGAAAGAAGGACTCGGGGATGCCACGGGCACGTGTGAGAGCGTCGGAACTCGAAACGGACAACGGGAAGAGACGAGTGGGACCGGATGCAAGTGACAACACAAATGCAATGCAATGCACATGACAACATGACATGGATGAAATGCACACACGCACACGACAAAATGCAGAAACCCAAAAAGAAGAAGAACCCGGAATGGAAATGATGAAGCCAAAGTTTATATATTGCCATATAGGGAAAGTGTTACATCCGGGGCATTACATTTCTCTAGATCATCGCTATCCTTACAAGCAAGAATATCACTAGTTGTTTCCTCATTCATAACATAACCTTTAGGTACCTTAGGCAATTCATATCTAGGAAGGCTAGTTCTAGCAGGTGTTTCAAAATTTTCAGTTTCAAGCTCATCATCAGATTCGACAACATCATGTTGTCTTACTCTAGTAATTTGTTCATCAAGAAATTCACCAACTGGCACATCATCATCATGCAAGGTACTAGCATCATCATAAGTATCATTCATAGCGGAAGTAGCATCATCGATAACTTGCGATATATAAGGATTAAAAGCATGTGGTGGTGTTGCAAGTTTACTTATAAGAGAAAGCGAATCTAAAGCAGAACTGGATGGCGGTTCCTTACCTCCCCTCGTCTTAGATGGGAAAATCTTAGTCTTAGCATCCTTCTGATTCTTCATAGTGATAGATTGATAATAATCCCAAGTGACTCAAAAAAATATGGCTATGCTCCCCGGCAACGGCGCCAGAAAAAGGTCTTGATAACCCACAAGTATAGGGGGTCGCAACAGTTTTTGAGGGTAGAGTATTCAACCCAAATTTATAGATTCAACACAAGGGGAGCCAAAGAATATTTGCAAGTATTAGAAGTTGAGTTGTCAATTCAACCACACTTGGAGATTGATTATCTGCAGCAAAGTGATCGGTAGCACAATAATATGATAGCTTTGATAGTAGTGGTAGAAACATTGGTAAAGGTAACAGTGACATCAATAGTTTTGTAGCAAGTGCAGCAGTAACGATAGCAGTAGTAACTTAGCAAGAACAATATAGGATAGATTCGTAGGCATTGGATCGGTAATTTGTTGGATGATATTCATCAGGAGACAATCATAACCTAGGGCGATATGGCACTAGCTCCAGTTCATAAATATAATGTATGCATGTATTCCGTAAATAGTCATACATGCTTATGGAAATAACTTGCATGACATCTTTTGTCCTACCCTCCCGTGGCAGCGGGGTCCATATTGGAAACTAAGGGATATTAAGACCTCCTTTTAATAGAGAACCGGAACAAAGCATTAACACACGGTAAATACATGAACTCCTCAAACTACGTTCATCATCGGGAGTGGTCCCGACTATTGTCACTCCGGGGTTGCCGGATCATAACACGTAGTAGGTTACTATAACTTGCAAGATCGGATCTACAACATGAATATAATGGTGATAACATAGACGGTTCAGATCTGAAATCATGGCACCCGGACCCAAAGTGACAAGCATTAAGCATGACAAAGTCATGGCAACATCAATCTTAGAACATAGTGGATACTAGGGATCGGCCCTAACAAAACTAACTAGATTACATGATGAATCTCATCCAACTCCTCACCGACCAGCGAGCCTACGAAGGAATTACTCACTCCCGGTGGGGAGCATCATGGAATTGGTGATGGAGAAGGGTTGGTGATGACGAAGAACGAAGATCCCCCTCTCCGGAGCCCCAAACGGACTCCAGATCTGGCCTCCCGATGAAGAACAGGAGGTAGCGGCAGCTCTGTCTCATGGATCGCAATAATCCTTTTTCCCTGATTTTTTTCTCCGTAAATGTGAATATATAGTATTAGGGTTGACGTCTGCGGGGCCACCAGGTGGGTACAACCCACCTGGGCACGCTAGGAGGGGGCGCGCCCTGGTGGGTTGTGCCCACCCAGGTGCCCCCCTCTGGTGGTTCTTGGCTACAGTATTTTTCTTTTATTGTATAAAAATTCCTCGCAAAGTTTTGTTCCATTCCGAGAACTTTTATTTCTGCAGAAAAACAACACCATGGTAGTTCTGCTGTAAACAATGTCAGTCCAGGGTTAGTTTCATTCTAATCATGCAAATTAGAGTCCAAAACAAGAGGAAACATGAAAAGTAGATACATTGGAGACATATCAGTATCTTGAAGCAACTGCAGAGAATTCAAAGTCAATGTCTATGGAGGAAGAATAGGCAGGAACCTGCACATTCTTTCGCTGCTTGGGACTTGATTTGTGGACCCAAGAATAAAGGTGGTCTTGGCATCCTTGATCTTGGTTTCCAGAATGTGGCTTTGCTCCTGAAACATGTCAACAAGTTCCTCAATAAAGTAGATATTCCTTGGGTTCAACTCATTTGGAATTCTTATTATCATGAGCTTGTGCCCCAGGGCACAACTTCTTGTGGGTCTTTTTGGTGGAAGGACATCCTCAAATTGCTAGATCAGTTCAGAGAGATCTCTTGGGTTGATGTCAGTGAAGGTGATACCACTCTTTTTTGGCAGGATAAATGGAAGGTGGGTGATTCTGTTATGCCTCTACAACACGTATTCCCAAGTTTATTCTCCTATGTCAAGGACACTTTGGTCTTAGTGAAAGATGGTTTGAATAATTCCAATCTGCTAACATGGTTCCACTTGCCTCTTTCTGGGCAAGCTCATCAAGAACTTCAAGTCTTGCAAAACCTTCTTCAGAGCCATGAGAGAAACCCTGTGTGGAAGGATGTTTGGTATTGGTGTGGTACTAGTAAACCGTATACTCCTAAGAAGTTCTTCATTTCCAGGTTTACCAACCTTATATTCAATCCTCTTTTGCTATGGATTTGGAAAAGTTGTTGCACCATGAAAATATTTTTTTGCCTGGATGCTCATTATGGATAGATTAAACACCAAGAATGTGGTGGAAAGAAGGCATTGGCATATTAATGATGGAGTTAATTGTGTGCTAGCATTGACCATCTATTAGGAACCCCACACACACCAGGGAAGATAGAGACCATCTATTTTTCAGTTGCAACTTCAGTCAGAGGATTTGTAATTTCTTGCAGATTGATTGGTCTGCTAGCATTGACATGGGTCAGGTTTCCCTAAATGCTAAGAGGAATTTTGTGCATCCCATCTTTGCTGAGGTAGTCTTCACAACTTGTTGGAACTTTTGGATCATTAGGAATGGGAAAGTCTTCAGGAAGGAGAGGCCTAGTTTTAACAGATGGAGAGGGGCTTTTGTTCATGATATGTACCTTCTTTCTCATAGAATTACGGTGAGGCATAAGGAGGACCTGGTTAGACGGGTCTTCTTTCTCCACCCATAATTGTATCCTCTTTTCTTCTGTAGTTGGTAAATAGTTAGTTTTTTGCTTCTGGTTACTTCTGGTAGCCTTGTAATACATGTTCGCCTCTTTTAACAAAAGGCTGTGGGGGGGGGGGTTACCCTACAGTGTTCAGTCAAAAAAATTGCAAGATGCACCCATTCTGGAAAAACTTAACTGGTGTTTCTCTTCTGAGGCTTGGAATCTGAACTATCCTAACACCACCTCTACAAGCTTGGCAAAGCCCATCTCAGATCACACCCCATGCCTAATCCAAGTTGGTACTACCATCCCCAAATCAAAGATCTTCAGGTTTGAATATTTCTGGCTCCAAATGGAATACTTCAAAGACATTGTTAAAAGAATTTGGGACCAACCAGTAGTGGCTTCCAACAGTGCACAAAGAATAATAGGTAAGTTTAAAACACCGAGAAAAGGACTGAAGATTTCGTCCAAGAACCTCTCAAACCTCAACTTGAATATGAAAAATGCAAATGCCTTGATACTGATGTATAATATATTAGAGGAATACAGAGAGTTGTCCACTTAAGAGTTAAATGACAGAAATATAACTGAAAGACATTTAAACAACCTTCTTGATTTTCAAAATGTTTATTGGAAGCAGAGGGCCACTATCAGATGGGTAAAATTCAGTGATGAGGTAACCAAATTCTTCAAGGCAAAGGCTACAATCAAATACAGAAATAACCATATTGCAGTATTGAGAGATGAAAATTAGAAAGATCATTATGATCATAATGCTAAAGCTACAACTTTGTGGAGATCGTTCAAAGATAGACTTGGCACTTCAAATCAAACTAAAGATCCTTTCCATCTTCCCAGCATTCTACAAAATGATGTCCATCTGCCTAAGTTGGAGCTACCCTTCAGCAAAGAGGAAATTGATTATGTAATTAAGGAAATGCCAGCTGATAAAGCCTCCGGACCTGATGGACTTAATGGTGCTTTTGTGAAGAATTGTTGGGAAATTATTTCTGGAGATTTTTATGAACTCATTGGAGATTTTTACAATGGGATAGTCAATCTTCAATCCATCAATAGCTCCTTCATCACACTCATCCCAAAAAAGGAGAGCCCTCAATCTCCAAATGACTATATGCCAATTTGTCTGATAAATTGCACCATCAAAATCATCACTAAGCTTCTGGCCAATAGACTACATAGAGTGATTTCGAGATTAGTTCATACAAACTAATATGGATTTCTAAAGTCCGGGACCATTCAGAATTGCTTGGCTAGGGCCTTTGAATTCATCAGTGCCAACAATCCAAGAGAGAAATGACCATTCTAAAGCTTGATTTTGAAAAAGCATTTGATCTCATTGAGCACAGTTCCATCATTGAAATTTTGAAGGCCAAGGGCTTTGGGAAAAGATGAATTATGTGGATGGAAATGATCTTTAGCTCTGGCTTCTCTTCTGTACTGCTAAATGGTGTTCCTGGCAAGCAATTCAAGTGCAAAAAAGGAGTAAGGCAGGGAGACCCTCTTTCTCCTCTGCTATTTGTAATTGTTGTGGATCTTCTTCAAATTGTGTTGAATAAATCTATAGAAGCCAATCTCATCGAAGCACCATTATCATGTCCCTCAAACCCTGACTTCCCAGTCATACAATATGTAGATGACACAATTGTAATTCTGCCAGCTGAACATAGTTAGGTGATGCAAGTAAATAATATCCTCAAGCATTTTGCTGCACAGACATGGCTCAAAATAAATTACAGTAAATCTGTGCTAGTACCACTTAATGTCCAAGAAGACAACCTTGTTGTGCTGCTAGGGGATCTAGGATGTAAAAAGGCGGGTTTCCTTTTTACATACTTAGGACTTCCACTTAGTGCAAACATGCTTAAAGTAGAGGATCTCCCCCCATCTGCCAACAAATTGACTCAGTGGTTGTTCTAGTTTTTTATCTTATGATGGAAGATTTCTCCTAATTAAAGCAGTGTTCCAGCACTACCATCTTTTTCATGAGTACCATGGCTTTGCCAGTATCTTTGAACAAATCAACAAGTATCTAAGACATTTTTTCTGGAGGAAATTTGGACAGGAGCACACATGCCCTACGCTCATAGCTTGGAGCAAAGTATGTCAACCTAAAAACCAGGGTGGTCTGGGCATTTTAGATGTCGCTCTACACAACAAGACTCTTCTAATGAAAAATCTCCAAAAGTTTTTTAACAGAGAAGACCTACCTTGGGTGAAGATGATCTGGGGCACATATTATAGCCAAAATCTACCCCGTGAGAGAATTGAAGAGTCAAGCTGGTGGAAGCAACATCTAAAACTGATGCCACTATTCAAAGAGCATTTTCATTGCAAAATGGGAAATGGAAATTCTATTATGCTCTGGCATGATAAATGGAGAGACATGCCTTTAACTGATACTAGATGATTCTCCGCGCGTCGTTGCGGTAATCTTATTAAAAAGAAATGCATAATTAGGTGCTACATAAACAGCTAAAAGTAATAGAAACAAAATATAAGAGAATTTCTCGATATACACTTTAAAAACATTGAAGCAATATGAAGGATATAACATAAGCATGCATAAAAGAAAAATAATTAGACTACAGAAGAGTGTCATTCTAGGAAAAGTAAAAGATCAACTTTATAGGTATATGCTAACGCGAAGTGTCCAATACATAGATCGTGTCCATGAGAGCACAAAACTTAGTGCAAGAAAATTAACTGATAACTTGCATGCATGAACATGTGACATGGCTTGGCAGCGCTACATGGACATACTAATGCAAACATGTAAAGTATAACTTACATGCGTGGCTTATTGATGTGGAAGATTGTATGTATGAAAAAAGTAGTATGCTGGCTATTTAGCAATAGAGAAAAAGAGTGTTGTTTGTATATAAAACATGAATGATCAACTATATAGGTATGCTCCAAGCACCCAACAAATACCGTGGAGACAATGAGAAATAGGAGTGTCACGTACGTGCATGATCTACGACGCCCACCATGAGCTCGGTGGCGGACTCCCTGGGATCAGCGACGGATCCGCGAAGGCGACGACGGCGGCGGCGATCCCAGTGAGGCATCCGTGGGGTTCCGCGACGACGGATCCACGATGGTGACAATGGCGGCGAAGGCATCCATGGGGTTCCATGGCGACGGCGAGAAACATGAGTGTCCTCGAGATCGCACGATGGCGATGATGTGTCCTCCAAGGGATCGATAGGAGTGGTTTTTTGCGGGGTGTTTTTTGGGCTGCATGCATGGGTGGGGTGGGGGAGGGGACGGAAAAACAAGCCAAAAAAGGACGAAAGTGGTGGGACGAAAAAAATCATGGACGCAATCCTACCAACTGCTCCATTAGGAGTAGAATTTTTTTCTCATTGTGATACGTGATCACGTGAGGGCATGGCTTCGACGATTGTGTTTTTTCCTGGTGGAGCTAAGTATGGAAGGGGATCGGTGGGAACAATAAATCGGAGATGGAGGTGATATGTTTGGAAGATTATCTCATGTATATGGTCTTAATTTTTAATTCTTAATTGCCAAATATTTACATGATTGAATTGAATCGACACATGCCAAAGCAAGCACGAATAAATGGAAGGAGTATCAGACGCGATTTGGTTTTAAGTGCGAAGAAGAAAAAGTTAACGTGGGAGGGGTGGTGGGAGGTGAGACGAAAATAAACCGGACGAAATTTAACCAGATGAAAAAAAATTGTGGAGGCTATTCTACCAACTGAGACGTTGGGAGTAGAGATGATGTCAGAACTACACTCTTTTGACAGAAAAGATACTCTTTCTGTTGCTTCATGGGTGAGAGAATCAGATATTCACCAACTGTTGCGCACTCCTATGTTGGAACAAGCACATGAACAACTACTGGATCTATAGTCCATTATCCAGAATCAATGGTCTGACACATCAAATGATAACTGGATTGGCGCAGGTCAAAACAAGAAATATTCTTCCATCAAGATGTATAAAGCAATTTGCACCAGAACAAAATCCCCTCTTCACAAGCATCTGGAAGACTGCCAATAGACTAAGACACAAGTTTTTCTTTTGGCTTATGTTGCTTGACAGAGTAAACACAAAAAAACCTGCTACAGAGGAAAACATGTTTCTTGACTCATACAATTGTGTTTTCTGTAATGACCATTCCGAGGAAACACTAAGGCACTTATTCTGGGATTGTGACTTTGCTCAAGATTGTTGGAATAGCATCTTCCCCTCCTGAAAACCTGGAATCTCAAGCTTTGATGATATCATGCTCATCCATTCCTTACTTTATGTTGGAATTGCTCTCAATGTTATTATTCAAGGATGTTGGTAGATTTGGACCCAACAAAATGGCAAGATTTTCAGAAAAGAAGTTCCAAGAATAAACTGTTGGAAGTACAGGCTAAAGGAGGACCTTCATCTACTCCAATACAGAGCCAAGGCAAAGAATAAAGATATTCTATTAAATTGGATTACTGCACATTTGTAATGTTTGTAGAGGTTATCATTCACAGTCCTTCTCCTCATGTTTCCCAAAAAAGGCATTGGCTGATTGTACCATCCTAGCTTTGTAGCTGTTAGTTTGTAGTTTGTACATATCTATTTTGTTTAATGAAAATTACCGTAGAATGTTCTACGGTTGTTGCCTAAGAAAAGAAAGAAACATATTTTTCATAGATATTTAGAATGAATATGTACCCTATGGTAACTAGGTTCGTGAGTTATAGTCAACAAACAATACGTGCTACAAGGTACATAGGTCAAAGTTTCATAATTACCTTATCCCACACAAATCGTTTTACCTATAAGGATTAGAGCAACTCCAAAGGGACGACCCATTTCGTCTGCCCATGTTCGTTTGGGTTGCGCGGACAAAAACGACGGCTCAACGCAGAGACCCATTTCCATTTCACTTCCGCTTCGGTAGACCCCCCCCCCCAAAACACAAGGACGGCCGAGATTGCCGAATACCTGTTCATAACAGAGGGCAGGATGGGCATTATTTGAAAAAGAGTCCTCCCGCCCGCCCGCCGCTAAAAAAACCAGAAGAAGCGTATATGTATATGTATACATGTCCCGCCCGCTCGATGCCGCCCGCGACGAGAAAAAAGTGAACTGTCCTCGCCTCCCGCCCGCACGCTCCTGATGATGTGGCGTGCATGCAGACATGCCCCCGCCCGCAGTCAACGCGCTTTCCCCGCCCACCCGCACCCGTCGCTCCCACCCGCCCGCACGTCCCATCAATCGCGCCGCCCTAGGCGATGCCGCCTGATCGCCTGCCGCTGCCGCATCCTCGCCTGCTGGACGCCACTGCCTGTCGCCTGCGCTGCCGCCTCCTCGCCTGCCGGATGCAAACGTCTGCCGCTGCTATTGCTTCCCTCGCCTGCCGCGCCAGCGCTGCCATTTCCTCACCTGCCGGACGCAACCTCCTGCCGCCGCTGTCGAGGATGCCCACGCCGACCGCCTGGTCAAACCGGTGCGGATGCCCACGCCGACTCCCGCCTGCTCGCCTACCCCGTCACTAAAACCGGCGCGGATGCCCACGCCGACACCCGTCTCCTCGCCCCGTCGCTATATATAGCCCCTCCCCCACACCCATCGGCGCCCATCATAGCCCCAAACCCACCGCCGCCCATCGTAGCCCCCAAACCCGCCGGCGCCCCTCGCAGCCCCCTCCCCGCGATGGCGTTCTACCGCGGAAGCAGCAGCGCCGGCGGCGGCAGCGACGACGATGACAACCCCGGCTCCTGGCCGACGAGCATCGGCGTGCCGGTGCTAGGTGGCTTCTCACCCCTCGTTGGTTACCCCAAGTGGAAGGTTTGAGATGCAGTGTAGCAGAAGTTTTCCCTTGGTAATACCAAGGATCGATTTCCCAGAGACTCCCAGTTTCAACAAGAAGGTGTCAACTGCTAACGGCGCCGGATATTAGCAATCAACGTGGACCTGCACACATATACAAATAACTTTGCTCCCAACGAGTATAGAGAGGTTGTCAATCCCTCCGGCCTTGTAGTTTACAAAGGATCAAAACAAGTGATAATAGTGATAGGTATAATTGCAATAGTAAGTAAATAGCGGAAAGGTAAATAGTGGATGTGATCAATGATGGTAATATGGACCGGAGTCTCATGATATTCACTAGTGATGTCTCTCTCCCAAAAGACGATAAAACAACTATGTGAGGTAAACGAATTACAGCTGGGCAATTGACAGGACCATGTGCGCAAACCAATGCTGATTACATTGCAAGAAAGGTTGAGGTTCAAAGCATGGGCAGTACGCCAAAGTAAGTAGACCGAAATCCATCAATATCTACTACTAATCATCCACCTTGAGATATCTATCCAGAACATCTCACTGGTATTAAGTTGCGAGCCCCACCCATAGTGTAAACTCAAAGCAACAGACAACTGCATTAAAAGAACTTTGCGTAAAGTAAACAATCCTTGCACCCGCGGGCACAAGCACCGTTGTTTTCCCCCTTGTGGCAACAGCACATCCCCTAGACTCATGTTTCTGTCACTCAAACTAGTCATCGAGGGGCATGAACCCACAATCGAGCATAATGTTCCCTCTTGGAGTCACTACCTACTACTTGGCCAAAGCAATAAATAACAACGGAGAACATGCAAGAATTACTTACGAACATAAACATAAAAGAGGTGAATCAAATATATTACTCAAACACAATCTGAACATAATCTCATAATCCATCGGATCCCAGCAAACTCATCATAGCAACAACATAAGGATTACATATGTGCCTCGATCATGTAGGGCAGCTCACGAGGACTAATTAGTGAAGCACAAGAACGGGAGGAGACCATCACATAGCTACTGGTCATGGACCCATGGTCCAAGGGAGACTACTCACAACTCATCCGGGAGGCGTCCATGGTGGTGGAGAAGCTCCCGGTGGTGATCCTCCCTTCCGGCAGGGTGCCGGGAAGAGTTCTAATGGTGCTCCCGATCTTGGAAGCGGCGGCGGCGGCGGAACAGAGATGGGATCGCGAAAAGAGTTCCTGTTTCGAGGGTTTCGGGAGACGCTTTAAATATATGCCAAAGGGGGGCATCAGAGGAACCTCGGGGGGCCCAGGCGCCCCCCCGGCGCGGCCCAGGGGGGGGGCGCCGCCAGGGCGCCTGGAGCCCTCGTGCCCCCCCCCCCCCGGCTCTCCTTCGGGCGCACGGTAGGTTCTGGAACGCTGATTTTTTATATAATTTTTTTGGATTTTTCCTGACAGTTCTCGTAACGTGAAAACCTGAAATACAAAAACAGCCGAAAACAGAAACTGGCACTGGGGTGCACTGAGTTAATAAGTTAGTCCAAATATGATCAAAAGTGTATGGAAGTGTATAAATATCATAGCAATATCACCCAAAAGAGGCATGGAGCAAGCAGAAATTATAGATACGTTTTGGACGTATCAACATCCCCAAGCTTAATTCCTGCTCGTCCTCGAGTAGGTAAATGATAACAAGAATAATTTCTGTGGTGACATGCTATAAATCATATAGGACTTTTTCATAGTCATATGACAAAAGCTTACTGAGACAATGAATCCATAGCAATTAAGTTGCCTCATGAGAAAATCACAAAGAACTGAAAGTTTTACAATACGATACTGAAACATCAAAAAGATTTGCAATGAATATGATGTGCAAATATGATAAAGTGATATCTAGTTTGCCCCCTTTAGTGAAGCAAAACATAAATGCAGGGGCACCTTCAAGGTTTAAGTGATGACTAGATACAATGATTTCAGAATAAATGATATCACAATCATGCAAAAGACAATGCTACTTTGGGACAATGCACATTACACTCAGAATGACAATCATGCTCTCAGTAGTTGGTGCTTTTAAAAGAAGGTGGAGACTCAACATAAAAGTAAAAGAATGGCCCTTCGCAGAGGGAAGCAGGGATTACTCATGTGCTAGAGCTTTTTATTTTGAAAACATAGAAACAATTTTGTCAACGGTAGTAGTACTTCATATGTGTTATGCATAAGACATCCTATAAGTTGCAAGCCTCATGCATCGAATACCAACGATGCTCGCACCTTGTCCTAATTAGCTCGGATTTCCATGGATTATCATTGCATTACATATGTTTCAACCAAGTGTCACAAAGGGGTACCTCTATGTCACCTGTACAAAGGTCCAAGGAGATAGATCGCAATTGATTTCTCGTTTTTGATAGATCTCAACTTGAGGACATCCATACCGGGACAACATAGAAAATAGATAATGGACTCCTCTTAAATGCTTAAGCATATTCTCATAAGAGATTGAGGATTAATGTCCAAGCTAAAACTTCCACCATGATACATGGCTTTGGTTGGCGGCCCAATGTTCTTCTCTAACAATATGCATACTCAAACCATTCAACTCATGGCAAATCACCCTTACTTTAGACAAGACGAACATGCATAGCACCTCACATGATACTCAACAAAAGTGTAACAGTTGATGGCGTCCCCAGAAACATGGTTACCGCTCAGCAAGCAACTTATAAGAAAATAAGATACATAAGCAACATATTCTTTACCACAATAGTTTTTAAGCTACTTTCCCATGAGCTATATATTGCAACTGAAGGTTTTAAAGGTAGCACATGTAAATTTACTTGGAGTGGCGGTGAAATATCACATATAGGTAGGTATGGTGGACTCATATGGCATAACTGGTTTAAAAGGATGTGGATGCACAAGCAGTCAGTCCGCTTAGTACAGGTGGAGGTTAGCAAAAGACTGGGAGCGACCAACTAAGAGAGCAATGACGGTCATAATCATGCAGAGCGACAAAGCAACATTGAATTAGGCATGGAATTTATATCGCTACTCAGAAATAAAAGATCATCAAGGCTTGACAGACTTTCTTTACAGTCTTAAATATGCGTGAGCATACGCCAAGTCAATCAAAATAAATTCTTGAGGGAAGATATTACTAAACCATACCACATCATTGGCAAACAAATCATGTTGGTACTCCAATAACACATTGGGAATCCCCCAGCTATTTGAGACTAACCATAAGAAAACCTGAACTACTAAGCGCCATTATGCACGTAGCATCTTTATCATAGACATATTAACCAATGCAACGGAAGCAAACTCTCTTAATAAGATAAGCATGATAATTAAAGAGAGTTCAAGCAACCAACTAAACACAAGCTCTTTAAAAAGATAAGCATGAATACTAAGAGCAGAGCATGATAGTAGCTATTAAAAGACAAAGAACACACACAGCAAGGATAGACATGAAAATTCTATGTTATGTTCTAGGTAGAAGTGGAGCGTGTTTCTCTCCCACATAAAGAAAGCTGAGTTCCGACTCGTTATGAAAAACTAAAGAAAACTAAAAGCAAGAGGCCCCAAGCATAGCACATAACACATGAAGTGATTAAAATATAGTGGAACGAAAGACGAACTGATAATGTTGATGGAGAAGGGGATGCACGGGGGCATCCCCAAGCTTAGATGCTTGAGTCTCCTTGAATATTTCTTGGGGGTGCACGGGGGCATCCCCAAGCTTGTGCGCTTGACACTCCTGAATCTTTTTATCATCTTCCCTCGCACACTTGAAAACTCCCTTCATACATAACTCATCATAATCTGATTAGCGAGGTTAGTACCCATAATAAAATAATTATACCTTGCTGGAAATAAAGATATTCTTGAAGGTCTACTGTTTCTCAAGATTGCCAAAAGGTTTTTGCAAAGAAAAAGCAAGCTCTAGGTATGCAAAATGAAGGAAAAGCAAAACAGGACAGAATCTGTGAAAAACAGAACAGCAGGTAGTAATTGATTTGTTCGGGGCACTTCTGCAACTCTAATCAAAAAACTCAGAACAGACGCACGAAAGGCAATTATATAGAGAATGCTGTCGAAAAACTTCAGACCAAAAAGATGATCTGGTGATTTTACGCGAATTTTTCTATCCAAGGACAGAATCTGTTTCCTGGACAGCACCTCACAACTTTTGAACTTTCTAGCAATCAGAGGCTATACTTGGCACAAAATTGAAAAGTAAAGATACAATGATGATGCTACAGTAGTAACAACATCAAGACACAACAAAAGCAAAATAAATTTATTCATTGGGCTGCCTCCCAAAAGCGCTTTCTTTTATGCCTTTAAGCTAGGCATAATGCAAAGAGGAATCAATAACCATCATAATAATCGGAGCTATAGATTGCTTCAAATGGTTCCTCAACAAGTTCACTCTTGTTCCTTCTAGGAAAGGGGTACACACCTTTTGCCTTCCCGCGTAAGCGGATTTGTCCCTTACCTATATCGATGAAGCCTTTAACTGCTCGGAGGAAGTCCCTTCCAAGCACTATATTTCCTTGGTTTGGCTCCATGATGAAGAAATCAATCATTGCAATCCCTTTAAGGAATTTAATTGGTACATCTTTTATTCCTCCCTGGATTTCAGAAATATCTCCATTAGTGTGTTCATGATGAGATGATAATCTATCCATGTTAAATTTTAAAGAATCATGAACAATTTTTGGCATTGTAGAAACCATAGATCCAATATCACAATAAGTAAGGAAGTCTTGATTAGAGACACCAATCCTAACAAGAGGCTCCCAATCATTATCTATTTCCAAAATATCTCTCTTATTGGGTTTGGGTTTCTCTACTTTCATTAAGTCTAGAGCATCCATTCTCTTTTCAATAGTCACAAGTCTATCTATGATAGTATCAAAATTATGATCATAAACAAAGTAACTAGATAGACCATGTATAATTTCAAGAGCTCTAGATTCATCACATTCTAGGAAATCTCCCTCGGCTATAATGTAAAGAGAGTGTTTACACCATTTAGAAAGACCATGGTAAAAATTTCTAAGCACAATTTTTATAGGTATCCAAGGCATAATTCTCCTATGTGCATCAGAAATTCTGTCCCATGCCTTCTTCATATTTTCCCCATCCCTTTGATGGAAATCTAGAACTTCTGATTCCCTCAAAGCACCAAATTCTGACATGTTTGGCTAAACAGAAAGGACTACTAACAGAAAGGTAAATAATTTTTTTGTGATTTTTGATAAAAGATACTAAAATAAAAAACTGAAAGGTAAACTAACAAGACTAAAAGCAAAGGTAAAAGATAGCGTGCAACTCCCCTATCCTGAAGAGTGGAGTCCCCGGCAACGGCGCCAGAAATTGCTTTGCTAGGTGGCTTCTCACCCCTCGTTGGTTACCCCAAGTGGAAGGTTTGAGATGCAGTGTAGCAGAAGTTTTCCCTTGGTAATACCAAGGATCGATTTCCCAGAGACTCCCAGTTTCAACAAGAAGGTGTCAACTGCTAACGGCGCCGGATATCAGCAATCAATGTGGACCTGCACACAGATACAAATAACTTTGCTCCCAACGAGTACAGAGAGGTTGTCAATCCCTCCGGCCTTGTAGTTTACAAAGGATCAAACGCAAGTGATAATAGTGATAGGTATAATTGCAATAGTAAGTAAATAGCGGAAAGGTAAATAGTGGATGTGATCAATGATGGTAATATGGACCGGAGTCTCATGATGTTCACTAGTGATGTCTCTCTCCCAAAAGACGATAAAACAACTATGTGAGGTAAACGAATTACAGCTGGGCAATTGACAGGACCATGTGCGCAAACCAATGCTGATTACATTGCAAGAAAGTTTGAGGTTCAAAGCATGGGCGGTACGCCAAAGTAAGTAGACCGAAATCCATCAATATCTACTACTAATCATCCACCTTGAGATATCTATCCAGAACATCTCGCTGGTATTAAGTTGCGAGCCCCACCCATAGTGTAAACTCAAAGCAACAGACAACTGCATTAAAAGAACTTTGCGTAAAGTAAACAATCCTTGCACCCGCGGGCACAAGCACCGTTGTTTTCCCCCTTGTGGCAACAGCACATCCCCTAGACTCATGTTTCTGTCACTCAAACTAGTCATCGAGGGGCATGAACCCACAATCGAGCATAACGTTCTCTCTTGGAGTCACTACCTATTACTTGGCCAAAGCAATAAATAACAACGGAGAACATGCAAGAATTACTTACGAACATAAATATAAAAGAGGTAGATCAAATATATTACTCAAGCACAATCTGAACATAATCTCATAATCCATCGGATCCCAGCAAACTCATCATAGCAACAGCATAAGGATTACATATGTGCCTCGATCATGTAGGGCAGCTCACGAGGACTAATTAGTGAAGCATAAGAACGGGAGGAGAACATCACATAGCTACTGGTCATGGACTCATGGTCCAAGGGAGACTACTCACAACTCATCCGGGAGGCGTCCATGGTGGTGGAGAGGCTCCCGGTGGTGATCCTCCCCTCCGGCAGGGTGCCGGGAAGAGTTCTCCTGGTGCTCCCGATCTTGGAAGCGGCGGCGGCGGCGGAACAGAGATGAGATCGCGAAAAAGAGTTCCTGTTTCGAGGGTTTCTCGAGACGCTTTAAATATATGCCAAAGGGGGGTATCGGGGGAGCCTCGGGGGGCCCAGGCGCCCCCCCGGCGCGGCCCAGGGGGGCGCGCCGCCAGGGCGCCTGGAGCCCTGGTACCCCCCCCCCCCCGGCTGTCCTTCGGGCGCACGGTAGTTTCTGGAACGCTGATTTTTTATATAATTTTTCTGGATTTTTCCTGGCAGTTCTCGTAATGTGAAAACCTGAAATACAAAAACAGCCGAAAACAGAAACTGGCACTGGGGTGCACTGAGTTAATAGGTTAGTCCAAATATGATCAAAAGTGTATGGAAGTGTATAAATATCATAGCAATATCACCCAAAAGAGGCATGGAGCAAGCAGAAATTATAGATACGTTTTGGACGTATCAGCCGCTCCACCCGCGAATTTTCTATATCATAGGCCGGATGATACCTTGTCAAATCTGCTTCATCGGCAAGCTTACTGGCGAGAGGGCGCATATCCTTAGTCAAAGCACGGAGATCTTCAGCAGAGAAGGCTGACCCGTCCTATTTATTGCTGGGATAGCCGTTCATGGCTTCAGCCGGGTCAAAATCAGGGACCCATGCTTTGGCCCGGGTCAGCGCCATAAGAGAGCCAGCTCATGCAGCAGACTTCTTCACCTCAACCAGATGCACAGGTAGGACAGATAGCTTCTCCAGGGTGGCTTGGATGGTAGTCAGTGCCAGTTTATTGTGTTGCTAGGTGGCTTCTCACCCCTCGTTGGTTACCCCAAGTGGAAGGTTTGAGATGCAGTGTAGCAGAAGTTTTCCCTTGGTAATACCAAGGATCGATTTCCCAGAGACTCCCAGTTTCAACAAGAAGGTGTCAACTGCTAACGGCGCCGGATATTAGCAATCAACGTGGACCTGCACACAGATACAAATAACTTTGCTCCCAACGAGTACAGAGAGGTTGTCAATCCCTCCGGCCTTGTAGTTTACAAAGGATCAAACGCAAGTGATAATAGTGATAGGTATAATTGCAATAGTAAGTAAATAGCGGAAAAGTAAATAGCGGATGTGATCAATGATGGTAATATGGACCGGAGTCTCATGATGTTCACTAGTGATGTCTCTCTCCCAAAAGACGATAAAACAGCTATGTGAGGTAAACGAATTACAGCTGGGCAATTGACAGGACCATGTACGCAAACCAATGCTGACTACATTGCAAGAAAGGTTGAGGTTCAAAGCATGGGCGGTACGCCAAAGTAAGTAGACCGAAATCCATCAATACCTACTACTAATCATCCACCTTGAGATATCTATCCAGAACATCTCGCTGGTATTAAGTTGCGAGCCCCACCCATAGTGTAAACTCAAAGCAACAGACAACTGCATTAAAAGAACTTTGCGTAAAGTAAACAATCCTTGCACCCGCGGGCACAAGCACCGTTGTTTTCCCCCTTGTGGCAACAGCACATCCCCTAGACTCATGTTTCTGTCACTCAAACTAGTCATCGAGGGGCATGAACCCACAATCGAGCATAACGTTCCCTCTTGGAGTCACTACCTACTACTTGGCCAAAGCAATAAATAACAACGGAGAACATGCAAGAATTACTTACGAACATAAACATAAAAGAGGTGAATCAAATATATTACTCAAACACAATCTGAACATAATCTCATAATCCATCGGATCCCAGCAAACTCATCATAGCAACAGCATAAGGATTACATATGTGCCTCGATCATGTAGGGCAGCTCACGAGGACTAATTAGTGAAGCATAAGAACGGGAGGAGAACATCACATAGCTACTGGTCATGGACCCATTGTCCAAGGGAGACTACTCACAACTCATCCGGGAGGCGTCCATGATGATGGAGAAGCTCCCGGTGGTGATCCTCCCCTCCGGCAGGGTGCCGAGAAGAGTTCTCCTGGTGCTCTCGATCTTGGAAGCGGCGGCGGAACAGAGATGGGATCGCGAAAAGAGTTCCTGTTTCGAGGGTTTCGGGAGACGCTTTAAATATATGCCAAAGGGGGGCATCGGAGGAGCCTCGGGGGCCCCAGGCGCCCCCCCGGCGTGGCCCAGGGGGGGGGCGCCGCCAGGGCGCCTAGAGCCCTGGTGCCCCCCCCGGGCTGTCCTTCGGGCGCACGGTAGGTTCTGGAATGCTGATTTTTTATATAATTTTTCTGGATTTTTCCTGGCAGTTCTCGTAACGTGAAAACCTGAAATACAAAAACAGCCGAAAACAGAAACTGGCACTGGGGTGCACTGAGTTAATAGGTTAGTCCAAATATGATCAAAAGTGTATAAATATCATAGCAATATCACCCAAAAGAGGCATGGAGCAAGCATAAATTATAGATACGTTTTGGACGTATCAGCCGGAGACGGAGGAGCTCCACCGGTACTGCCTCCCTGTGCCGTCGGGCTGTCGTCTTCCACGAAACTGGAAGACCGACAAGGATGGGTACTCGACGCCGGGGCCCGGCGTGACGGAGGAGGAGCTGCGGAGCCACAGCGGCGGCCGGCACAACATCGTCGGTCGCCGCAATTTTTGGCGCGGAAAGGACTTTTGGGAGGTCATGGCCGCCTTTCGGCTCGCGGTGGCCGGCGTGACCCCCGACCTGACGGGCGCCAGCGGCCGTCTCCGCGCCCCCCCTCCGCCGCGCGATCGCCGCGGACATGCCGGCGGCCCCGCGGTGCACCCGGCAGCGGCGCCCGCACCGGCTGCCCCCCTCGCCGCCGGAGTTCGAGTTGCCGGCGGAGCAGGTCGTCCTCCGCGAGGACGGCGACCCGGAAGATACCCCGGGGTACCACGTCGCCCTACGGGCGTCGGAGGCGGCGGCAGCGGCTACTACTGCGGCTGTCGCAAGGGAGGCCGCTGAGGTCGCGGCCGCAATCGAAGCGGTCGAAGCGGCCGAGGCAATGGCATCAGAGCAGGCGGCGATGGCGCCGGCGGGGTGGCAGCAGGTGCCGCCGGAGTGGCAGCAGGCGTGGCAGCAGCCGGAGGCAGAGTGGCAGGACGCGCCGGCGGGGGTGGCAGAAGAGGCGGACGACGACGGCTCGGTCGACTGGGACGACGTCGCGAACCGGTCCAGCAGCAATGATGACGGCGCCGACGGCCCGGTCCTGGTGGACCTCGTCGATAGCAACGAGGAGTAGTTTTTTTTATGTTTTTTAGTTAATCTTGTTATGTCGTTTTAAGCCTAAGTAGTAGATTTTATGTATGAACTTATTTGTATTCAGTTCGGTCGTTTATGTAAAATATCTTATCTACGTTGAACGAAATTTGGTGCTCTCCATTTCCGTTGAGATTATTGATTCGATAATGAATTTGTATATAGAAGGCACTTACGACATGTTCGGGCAGTATTTTCTTGTTTTTTCGCTTCGGAAAATGTAGAAAAAGCACCGGGTGTCGGAACGGACCGAAAATTGGCGTGCGTGCTCCCCACGATGGCTGGAACACGTGGAAAAATTTTGTATTCATTAGGCCTAGGTGAGAAGACCGGCTATGACAGTAGCCCTACCGACACACCGGGAAGGTGGCTGTTACACTAGGTCTACGTGATCGCATGCATGAAATGACACCAATTTTGGCGAGGGTTAGTGGAACCCAAATGTAGGGCCCCATGCAAAAAATGAACGAAATCGGACACCAAACGCACGTTGCATCACGTTCGAGCAGTGTTTTCTTGTTTTTTTGCTTCGGAAAATGTAGAAAAAGCACCGGGTGTCGGAACGGACCAAAAATTGGCGTGCGTGCTCCC